>CM037158.1:28199979-28341737 GCA_020921065.1 Vaccinium darrowii | reverse complement strand
TCATATACTATTCGAATTTTAAACACAATGTCGGATTAGTTTTCGGATTGTCCAATCGGATTGTTTGGAAGGTTTTTGGCACGACTTAGGTCACATAATTCTCCTGCAGAACTTTCTACTATCGCTCACAATTATTGGTCTATGCTCTCCCTCTCTATCGGTCAATCCTCTCTCTCACGAAACTTACTAGGTTGTGATGTTTTCAATAGCTGCTTTCAGGCCTCTTGCATTTGTGGTAACAAAGGCGTACTTTTGCATGTTAAGTTTGAAGACTCTGTCCTGTGGTTGATTGACATTGTGGTTGATTGACATTGGTACTTTATCGGTCTATCCTAATTTGACTTGATAGCTTTTTCGGTTTCTTGTTTTTGGTATTTTAATTTTCTTTTTAGGCCCACATTAGAGAGCTAGAGGAAGAAGTGAACCTTCTTAAAAACCTTTCACATCCAAACATCTTTGTGAGTATTGGATTTGCATTCTTGTTGAAGCACCAGTTTCCTTTAGTCTGACTGCTTCATTTTGTATGTTCTGTTGTTTGATCTTACCTGTCTTCTCTTTTTCCTACAAGAGATACTTGGGAACAGCCAGAGAGGAAGAATCTCTCAATATTCTCTTGGAATTTTTTCCGGGTGGATCCATATCATCACTTCTCGGAAAGTTTGGTTCATTCCCCTAGTCTGTAAGTTGATTATCACTTGGAGTTATCTAAGTTTCTGTTTTCAGGATTGGAATATGCACCTGAATTAGCCTTTAACCGGGACGCAAATACTTGCTTATTGAGCTTAATAATTCTTTGAGAGTTTTGACATTTTTCCTATTTCATGTTTTCCAAGTAGGTTATGAGAGTAGTTAGGAAACTTGCATCTGTGCTGTATGAAACTTCTCACTAAATCCCCATGCTGACCAGGTTATGAAACTTGCATCTATGCTGTATGAAACAGTTGTAGTTGGGGTTGGAATATCTTCACAAGAACGGGATAATGCCCAGGGATATCAAGGTCTGTGTGGGTGTGTGTGTGTGTATGTGTGCATGCGCCTCGATTTGTATATAGGTGTGCACATACCCTTTTACATCTGTGCAAACATGTATGTATGTAAATATTAGTTTTGATAATGGACACTTCTTTCAGGGAGTCAGTATCCTTGTAGATAACAAGGGGGTGCATAAAACCTGCGGACTTTGGTGCATCAAAGAAAGTAGTTGAACTGGTATGAACACTGTTATATCGGTTTTCTAGTATGAACAATGTTATATCGGTTTTCTAGTAATTGTTTGTTTAGTTCCCTTTCCAAGATTGTGTATCCTTCCCACTAAGCATGTCTGAACTATTGATGTTGCTACAGGCTACTATGACTGGCACGAAGTCAATGAAGGGCACCCCATATTTGATGGCTCCTGAAGTTATCCTTCAAACTGGGCATAGCTTGTGAGTACAATCATTTCCCTGGTTCTGTCTTGAAGACATGATAATCCTTTATTTCAACTTGGTACACATTTTGTTAACATCTTCTTAATGGAATGCAAGTTACATTTTTTCCGTAAGTCCAGTTCTACAAGTATATCCTATAAGCTATCATGCTAGAATTAATAGCTGGAATCTTGGCAGCTTAGACCTGGGGGACTGGTTAAACTTAATGAGCAAATAGCTTTTGGACTGTATTCATGATTGTTGGTTTTGGTATCAGAGCTGACTCTCACGCATGGCCATGTGTACTAGGAGGCACTAGACTTCTAATTTTCCTGTGACTAGTACAAATGAGTCATGGTAATTGGAAATGACCAAAGGGGTTAACTACTGCTTCTGGGCGCTTACTCTTACATAAGAAGTTGACGTGGGAGGTCTTGGGTCTATGAGTAGGTGCAGTGAACAGAAACTCTGCCCTTTTGGACGAGTTTCTTGTTGTTTTTGCTGTGTTACTCAGCACGTTTACTTCGTGAAGTTTTATAAAATTTCTCACAATCTAACTTCAGCAAGTAGAAACATTAAACTTTACTAGGCCAATACTCAAAATTAGGAAACAAACAATGTATAATAGTCATAACATGACACACATACGACTTATGGGCCAAAATTACATCCATGCCCAATAAAACCTTTAGGATATTAAAATACCCTTGATCACAAGGCCCCCACAATGCCTACGAAGCTGTTGAACAAGACATGGAACAATGAAAATCACAATGTTAAGACTGACTTAGGGGATGATATAGTATTATGTCCAAGACTTGCTCTGCTTGCAATTCTTGGCTATTCCTCCTTTCTGTTTTCATGCCTCCTCATCTTGGAAACACGGGTACTGGTATAGGGTAAGGGTATTGGTACGAGACATGGCAACAACCCAAAAAAGTAGGGTACGGGTGCGGCGGGGGTACAATGATTTTTTGTGTGTATCTTTTTACAATTTTGGTATGATTGATTAGATATAACAAGTATAACATAGTTTATAGATAGAAGCAAGATAACAAAAGCTAATAGCACATGAACTTGAACCCATACTGCTTGATGGACTCATCTTCCTATGAAATAAAGTGCAATACCCTATTTTTTGTGTATGCAACTATCATCGGCTTCATGATGGAGAGCAAAAGATATTTCAAGGCCCATCTAAAAAATCGAAAAAAGGAATAGATTTTGACATAACAACGAGAGAGAAGGGGGAGCAAAAATAATGAGAGACAGAAGAGTAGCTGTTGCTAGAGAAAGATCGACAGAAAAGATTAGTCAACTTTGCTCTTGTTTTTTCAAAATCAAGCTCTAGATCTGACTTGTGGTCTCTGGTTTATGACTTTATTAGATTTTTGAGTTTTTATTATTATTTTTTTTATGCAAAATCCCTGAAGTTTTGAAAACTTTATGAATAGGCCCAAAAGTACCCAGAAAAGTACCCAACAAAGTACCCATAAACTCAAAAGTATCCAGTACATTTTTTGGAGTACCCGGTACGTATATTGCACTAAGCCAAATGGACTACCTGAGGCACAATGATGCCAGCGACCAAGGCTTCCTTCTCTGCCTCACTTCCCTTCTGGCACTCCAACTGGCTACAATCCATGTTGCGTCACCATGATGAACCCTCACGTATCCAAACAAACCAAAAATCAAGCTGTAGTACAATGGATGAGAAGGTGGGAGACCATTTCACTTTAACACATGCAACACAAATTTTCCAAAATTGTCCTCTTGATGCAGATGTCAATTGACAAAATCCTTCCATGCGCAACCGTCTACTTAAAAAAATTCTGCTGGTACCCCACCAATGATATTCTCTTTGACATAAACCCTGCCCATGTTGCCCTTCTCAAAACCAAGTAGTAAAAAAGAGCTGTCATCTTTTGACCTGCCCTACTTTATGAAGGCTTCTTGGTTGTTGGCCTCTCTTCTCTTTTAGCAAGGTATGCTTTGTAAAGAGTCCTCCCTTTCAAAATGCAAGTAGAGTGGGGCCACCTCAGAATGTCTTAACCAACAAAAAGAGGGATGCCTAACTTTCAAGATAAGACTAAGATTTTGAAGTATGCTGCTCCCTATTCTATACCCTAGTTCATTATTTCCCCCCAAAAGGAGTATCCAATAGAAACAGAAGACAAGAAGCCGTGAGTCAAAGCTAGGTAGTGGCAACTTATAGCAGAAGATGGAGCCTTTCTTTCCCATTGAGGAAGTTAAGAAGCCATGCACGTTCATAGTCTAGGTTCTCTTATAGCATCAAAACAAGAAATAGAAAAAGGAAGAGAAACTAAACTAATGCTCTTCTTGCCTCTCAAATCTAACATTGTCGTCTCATGTACTCGCGTCAACATGGCCATAAAGCAGCTCCAACAACATGCAAACCAGATCCAACTCCGTATCACAAAGTATCTCCTGTGGCCAATGTCTGGAAACATTCCATAATTATTCGTCCGCATCTAGTCCGCCACATTTACAGCCGAACGTCCATGTAGCTCCTCGGTTCTTGGAGGTTTAGGGGGCCAACTGTTTCAGTGGTATTCTGAGAGCAGCCACTTTGTGCATATTGTCAAAAGTTAGGTCTGTCTCCAATCCTCCCCCGCCTATACCCCCCAATGATTAGGGACTAGATGCGTTCTGTTATTGTTATTGTCGTATCTAGTCCGCCACATTGCCTACTGCTAAGTGAAAAAACAGCTGCAAAATCTCTAGCTGGTGGCTCCTCAGCGCAGTCCCTGCGTTTCCAGAATTCTTTCATATCCCAGATTGCCTCCGTAAAACTCACCATCTTAGAGCAATCCTCCCACACCAACCAATCCCCTTCCCCAAATCCTTACGAGGATAACTCCACACCTCTTTGCTCAATCCAATCAACCAAATTGTTACCATACTTGCCACTATCATCCTTCTCAAAAACGTTTCCCTTTGGCAAGCAAACCTCCTCAGGACCTCAGGCGTACGTCCAACAAAGCTCTATCAAATTTCGCAGTCTCCTTATCCCAAAACCATCCCTATTTGTGCATACCTTTTCTAATGTATTTTCTGCTTGACGATCAGCACTAGTTTGCATTCCTTTATCTTAGCCATTCATAGCATATGCGAAGAGGACGTCAATCCATGCAAAACACCATTTTTGCTACATCATCCACCATGCATTGGGAGCTCCAATCATGTATTTCTTTTCTACACATCTCTTTTCCAGTGGCAGTCTTGAGGCCTAATATTAAAAAGCTTTCTAAAATTATGTTCCTGATTAGAATTTCCTTCATTGCTTTTTAACAGAGGTTAAAGCAGACTTGTATTGAATTATCTTAGATGGTTATTTCGCTCTTGTTGGATGAATGTTTCAGGTTGCAGATTTTTTTGATGAAACCATTGGCAATGGTGCTGATGTAAAGCTTGCTGCCAATTGGATAATGGGGGATGTGGCTGCCTACATGAAAAATGAAAAGTTGTCTATAAATGAGATTAAACTTACACCGCAAGTGCTAGCTGAGCTGATTGCTTCAGTAAGAGATGGTACAATTAGTGGAAAGATCGGTAAAGAGGTTTGTTTATGCAACTGATTACAATGTTTTCCTGTTTCATTTGTACATTAATTCACATATCCTCCTCCAAGCAAATATTCCTTCAGCGAAAAATATCTTTCTTTTTCTTGTTGCATTGTAATGTTGTGCTTGGTGATGACACGGAAGAGTGATCTGATGTGGCTTCCTCCTTTATGGCATCGAGCTGGAATCTTCAAATGGGTTTGAAGGATTTGATATAAGGGAAGGTTTCACCTTAATATATATTTTATTTGATGATGAAAGTAGGGGTTCCTAGTTTCCTAGTTCTTAAGAAGGTTCGTGAGTCAATTGTAAACTTGAGGATCCATCTGATGACAACTGGCAAGGGAGGAAGGCCGGGCCAACAAACGATTGAACAATGGGTTAGGAAGATGAAGGAGCTGGCTGATGTTGACACTTAAGGAAAATGAAAAGATGGTTGATTGTCCTAACAGTCAAATTTCAAGCCCAAGTCTTTGAAGGTTTAGAAGAAAATGATAGGTGGTTGGTTTCGGAAGGGAAGGAGAGGGAACAGGGGAGAATTCAATTTGTGGTGACTTATGATGGTCAAAAGGGTGTGATGTTATATTCGGGTAACGCAGTAAGGACTAAGAAACCAATTAATGCCTCTTCTTTTTTCCTTTTGATAATCATGTGGTTTAGGACTCAGTTAAAGGATATACACCCAGGGTCCCGGACATTTGCTTGTTGGTAAAGCTGGTGGTGGCAAATGGAAATTGGCATTGGAGGATGAGAAAGCTCATTTTGAGAGTGGCACATTTTAAAGCTGTGTTAAGTTGGTTTGGGTTACTTTTGAGGAGTCAGGGTTATATTCTTTTTTTTTTTGGTATTGTCATTAGGGTTTTTCCCCCTTGGCACATTTCTAGTATAATTTTTTTCTGTCCCTGATATTAAAATATATATTTTATTCCTGGTCCAACATGAAATCCTGTATACTGAGCAGGCACTGTCATTAGAATGAGTTGAGGGTAACAATCAGACCTTTATTTACCCCCCCCAAAAAAAAAATACAATCAGACCCTTTGAAACAGGGTATACAGAAATGAACCTTAGCTTAGACGAAAGCTAGTTTAAATGATGATTTATAATTCTCAAGCCATTCTTGTGGGGAATGGGAGAGGAAGTCTGTTTCATTAACGACCTTTGGGAAAGACATTTAGCTAGTTCTGCATAACATTTGTTTGAGCACATGCAATCAATATTCTCTTAATTCCCTAATATTTCCATCAAAGGTTTTGCAGAGACTGTTTGAGCTGATGGTCAAAGGTGGAACTGTCAAGGGATTGATAAAAGTAAAGGATTTAGTTCAGGTAAGGTTTATCAGAAATTTTATACTACTGTAGTGGTGCTCATGGTTTGAATGTGGAGTTCTCCCATAAAGGAAGTTTTTTTATTGTAAACTTAAATATATAAGAAAATTTACCCTACCTTCAGAACTAATATTGGTAATATGTATGAATGCAACTGATGACCTTATGCTATGAAATAACAATGTTTCATGATGGTTTGATTACTGGTAGAAGATATATACCATTACCACTTCGATCATCTTTCTATTAATTGTCAGACAAAGTTTAAGTGATTGCACTCTTTATTTTGGAATTTGACATAGTTTCTTGGCAAGTGGAATATGACATAGTTTCTTGGAAAGTGGAAACATCAAAACCTATATGCGTATGTTTCCAGCAAATGAAAAAGAAGTTCAAAGGTCATTTGGTTCCTGTGTTCTTAACAAAGCATGTGAATCCGCAAGCTTAAGGGGTACGACACATTAGAAACAAGCAGTGAAGGATGTTAGACCGAACAGTAAGATTGCCATGTAAGCAAGCAAAATCCAGACGAGCGGCAAAGAAACTCTAAAAAAGCAGTCCAAAGACCACAACAACCTGGTGCACTACGTTACGATCTGATTGTCCCATAGGGATCTTATTTGGTTAAAAAGCAGTCAATGGGACTCAGGCAACTGACTGGAATTCCTTTGGATAGTTCATTGAGTTCCTTTGCGAAATAGTTCATTGGAACATAGGAAACACTCCCACTCAATCATAGGTTTTGAATCAAGTTATCGCTTAGGGGAAATTTTTACAGATCATCGCTGAGCGCACACCCCTTAGATATGCATAGGAATTTACAACATAGAGGACATCAATAAGGAGATTGAAAGCAAAGAAATCGAGCACCTGAGAGCAGATAAATCCTTGAGCAAATAATGCACAATAACCTGAATGGGTTTATTTTAGAAAAAAACTCAAATTCCAGTGCACAAGAACAATTAATCAAGTATTTAGCTAAAAATAGAGTGAGATTTGATTGAGATGTTTGTCAGTTTGTTTGCCAAATGTCTGATTGAAGCGACTGACAGGTATTTTAGAGTGTCCGATGAGTGTCATGTTGTATCAATATCGGAAACGGGTTTTCGACAGGATACACTACCTTCTTAGAAGTGGCCATGCTTCTTAAGAAGTTAGGCCATGGAAAAAGAATTTGATCTCATGCAAAAAAGAGTTGGTCCTTAAATGGAGTTGAGGATTTGTTTTTGGGCCCAGTTATGATGCATTTTCTGAGAACTTTTAGTAGACATGTAGACAGCAGAGGCCAGATGCACATCAACATATGAGGAATGTGCGAATGTTCCAAATTATCTGAAGCACCATTGAGTATGGGACTGCAAAGCACTAAACTTCTTTGAGACTGGAATCGTTTGAAGCCGAAGTATCTCTGGTCAACTTTATTAATAATGAAACTATCTTGAGCTTGTCCAGAAGTTTAAATTAACTTCTTCATTAGCCTTGTATGGCAAACTTTATGTACCTACATTGTAGGGTAGTGCGACTACATATTCAGAAGATGTGGCTAAAGTGTCTCTGATAGACTAAATTCTGAATCACAACTTATGAAGTTATATTCACTGTGTTTGGTTGAGAGTTTTGAGAAGAATATTTTGAGAAATATTTTTGAGATAGTGTTTGGATGGATTTTTGGAAAAAGTAATAATTAGAGAGAGGTGTAATAATTAGAGAGAAATGAAAATAATGATTGGATAGAGGGGTATGAGGAGAGAGAAATATGATTAAAGATTGGAGAGATGAGAGATGGGGACAGAATCTATTTGTTGACTTAAGCAACAGGGTTCTTTACAAGCCTGAAGAAACAAGCCTGTTTCTTAATCTTGGGTTGATAAGTTGTGTAGCGAAGCTCAAAATTGTGTGTGGCTTCTAGTGTCGGTAAATGGACCAGAATGAGCTTTCTAACTATGGAGTCCAACCTATGCATGAGTACTTTGGTTCACTTAGTGACCCTTTAGATACACATCTTAGCTCTATAACCAAAGGTGTAAATGACTAGTTTGATTGAGTTAGTGAGCCAGTTCATTTAACAACTATAGATGCACTTCGTACCTTCATAATCTGAGGTGTACATGAGCCGTTTGTTTCACTTTGTGAGCCAGTTCATTTAATAGCTTTAGATGGACTTCTAACTATAAATTTCAAGTCGTGCATGAGTAATCTGGTTCACATAGTGATACTTAACAAAGAAAAATAAGGACATTGATTCACTTTGTGAGTTGATTCATTAACAACAATACGTGTAGATTAGTTTCACTACTTGATGTGGCACGCAAGAGAGGCTCATGCATCCATACATACAAGCCGAGCATTATTCCTTACACTTATTTCTTTGCAATTGTTTGACATAAGATGCCAGCTGACGCTTCCTTCATCTATTAATTATGTTAGATAGTAGATCCAGTTGAAATAGAGAAAATGGTGGTTAAAGTGCTGGTGAAGAATTCAAAGCAGCTGGAACAGTATCGTGGGGGCAAAACTAAGCTACAAGGCTTCTTTGTTGGCCAGGTATGGGACTCTGCAAAGCTTGACACCCCCCACCTCAATTATATTTTTTAGATTCTTCCTTGTGGACAGAATGATTCCAGTTATTATGGTAAAAAATCTCAGATAATTAAGCTATCAATTCACTAAATTCAGTACCCAGAAAAGTACCCAACGAAGTACCCAAAAACTCAAAAGTATCCAGTACATTTTTTGGAGTACCCGGTACAATTCACTAAATTCAGTAAAATTTCTCAGTTTTCGGATTGTCCAATCGGATTGTTTGGAAGCTTTTTGGCACGATTTAGGACACATAATTCTCGTGCAGAACTTTCTACTATCGCTCACAACTATTGGTCTATACTCTCCCTCTCAAACCTCTCTCTCACGAAACTTACTAGTTTGTGATGTTTCTAATAGCCGCTTTCAGGCCTCTTGCATTTGTGGTAACAAAGGGGTACTTTTGCATGTTAAGTTTGAAGACTCTGTCTTGTGGTTGATTGACATTGTGGTTGATTGACATTGGTACTTTATCGGTCTATCTTAATTTGACTTGATAGCTTTTTCGGTTTCTTGTTTTTGGTATTTTAATTTTCTTTCTAGGCCCATATTAGAGAGCTAGAGGAAGAAGTGAACCTTCTTAAAAGTGCTCTTTGTTGGAAATACACCTCTTGCTATTTGAGCGGAAAGAAAAGAACCGAAATCGACAAATAGGTGTAGTTATTAATAGATATACAGGCTACTGACCATATGCAGAAATCTAAAAAAGGCTCTTAGTTAAAGATAAACCATTGGTCACTTGAGTAGAAACTAAAGACTTAAATCGACGAAGAAGTGTGGTACCTAAGTGATATGTAGACTACTAGCCACAAACTGAAAAGAGAAGAACTCTTGGTTAGAGATAGGCCACTTGTGACATGAGCAGAAAGTAACAGAAAGTAAAGACCCGAAATCGACAAAAAAGTGTGGTTCCTAGTGGATATAGAGGCTACTGGCCACATACAGAAAATCAAAAGGGCTCATAGTTGGAGATAGAACTTTGGCTACTTGAGCGGTAAGTAATGACCCTAAATCGAAAAAGAAGTGTGGCTCCTGGTGGATATACAGGCTACTAACCACATAAAAAACTAAACAGGGCTCTTAGTTATAAACTACTTGCCATTTGAACGGAAAGTAGAGACTGTAAATCGATAGAGATGTGTGGTTCCAAGTAGATATATCGACTACTGACCACATACAAGAAACAAAAAGGACTCTTAGTTGGACATAGACCACTAGGCGCTTGAGCAGAAAGTAAAGACCTAAATGGACGAAGAACTGTGGTTCCTAGTAGATGCGTAGAATACTGGCCACACATGGAAAACAAAAAATGCTCTTGGTTGGAGATAAGCCAGTTGTTGTTTGAGCATAAAGAAAAGACCCGAAATTGACAAATAAGTGTGGTTCCTAGTAGATGTACGGGCTACTAACCACAAAACAAAAAATGGCTATTATTTGGAGATACACCACTAGCCACTTGAGCAGAAAGTAAAGATCTAAATGGACGAGGAAGTGTGATTCCTAGATGTGTAGACAACTGGGCACACCTGAAAAACACCAAAAAAGCTCTTCGTTGGAGATACAACACTTGTTGTTTGAGCGATAAGAAAAGACCCGAAATCGACAAATGAGTGTGGTTCCTAGTAGACGTACGGGCTATTGACCACATAAAACAAAAAAGGCTCTTAGTTGGAGATAGACTACTAGCCACTTGTGCGGAAAGTAAAGACTAAATGGATGAAGAAGTGTGGTTCCTAATAGATGTGTAGACTACTGGCCACACATGAAAAAACCAAAATCGCTCTTGGTTCGAGATACACCACTTGTTTGAGAGATAAGAAGAGACCCGAAATTGACAAATGAGTGATTCCTAGTAGACGTACGGGCTACTGACCACATAAAAAAAAATTGGCTTTTAGTTGGAGATAGACCACTAGCCACTTGAGCGGAAAGTAAAGACATAAATGGATAAAGAAGTGTGGTTCCTAGTAGATGTGTAGACTACTGGCCGCATTTGGAAAAAACCAAAAACGCTTTTGGTTGGAGATACACCACTTGTTGTTTGAGAGATAAGACAAGATTCGAAATCGACAAATAAGTGTGGTTCCTAGTAGACGTACGGGCTACTGACCACATAAAACAATAAGTGGCTCTTAGTTGGAGATAGACCACTAGCCACTTGAGCGGAAAGTAAAGACATAAATGGATGAAGAAGTGTGGTTCATAGTACATGTGTAGACTACTGGCCACACATGAAAAACATAAAACGCTCTTGGTTGGAGATGCACCACTTGTTGATTGTGCGAAAAGAAAAGACCCGAAATCGACAAATGAGTGTGGTTCCTAGTAGACGTACGGGCTACTGACCACATAAAACAAAAAGTGGCTCTTAGTTGGAGATAGACCACTAGCCACTTGAGCAGAAAGTAAAGACATAAATGGATGAAGAAGTGTGGTTCCTTGTAGATGTGTAGACTACTGGCCACACATGAAAAACAGAAAACGCTCTTGATTGGAGATACACCACTTGTTGTTTGAGCGATAAGAAAAGACTCGAAATCGACAAATAAGTGTGGTTCCTAGTAGACGTACGGGCTACTGACCACATAAAACAATAAGTGGCTCTTAGTTGGAGATAGACCACTAGCCACTTGAGCGGAAAGTAAAGATATATATGGATGAAGAAGTGTGGTTCATAGTACATGTGTAGACTACTGGCCACACATGAAAAACATAAAACGCTCTTGGTTGGAGATGCACCACTTGTTGATTGTGCGAAAAGAAAAGACCCGAAATCGACAAATGAGTGTGGTTCCTAGTAGACGTACGGGCTACTGACCACATAAAACAAAAAGTGGCTCTTAGTTGGAGATAGACCACTAGCCACTTGAGCGGAAAGTAAAGACATAAATGGATGAAGAAGTGTGGTTCCTTGTAGATGTGTAGACTACTGGCCACACATGAAAAACAGAAAACGCTCTTGATTGGAGATACACCACTTGTTGTTTGAGCGATAAGAAAAGACTCGAAATCGACAAATAAGTGTGGTTCCTAGTA
Source organism: Vaccinium darrowii (assembly GCA_020921065.1). Taxonomy (NCBI): domain Eukaryota; kingdom Viridiplantae; phylum Streptophyta; class Magnoliopsida; order Ericales; family Ericaceae; genus Vaccinium; species Vaccinium darrowii. The sequence goes on along the minus strand of CM037158.1, from coordinate 28,329,800 downwards.
GACGTTCGGGCTACTGACCATATAAAAAAAAAATTTGCCTTTTAGTTGGAGATAGACGACTAGCCACTTGATTGAAAGTAAAGACATAAATGGATGAAGAAGTGTGGTTCCTAGTAGATGTGTGGACTACTGGCCACACATGAAAAACAGAAAACGCTCTTGGTTTGAGATACACCACTTGTTGTTTGAGCGATAAGACAAGACCCAAAATCGACAAATAAGTGTGGTTCCTAGTAGACGTACGGGCTACTGACCACATAAAGCAAAAAGTGGCTCTTAGTTGGAGATAGACCACTAGCCACTTGAGCGGAAATTAAAGACATAATGGATGAAGAAGTGTGGTTCCTAGTAGATGTGTAGACTACTGGCCACACATGGAAAATACCAAAAAAGCTCTTCGTTGGAGATACACCACTTGTTGTTTGGGCGATAGGAAAAGACCCGAAATCGACAAATGATTGTGGTTCCTAGTAGACGTACGGGCTACTGACCACATAAAACAAAAAGTGGCTCTTAGTTGGAGATAGACCACTAGCCACTTGAGCGGAAAGTAAAGACATAAATGGATGAAGAAGTGTGGTTCCTAGTAGATGTGTAGAATACTGGCCACACATGAAAAAAACAAAACACTCTTGGTTGGAGATACACCACTTGTTGATTGTGCGAAACGAAAAGACCCGAAATCGACAAATGAGTGTGGTTCCTAGTAGACGTAGGGGCTACTGACCACATAAAGCAAAAAGTGGCTCTTAGTTGGAGATAGACCACTAGCCACTTGAGCGGAATGCAAAGACATAAATGGATGAAGAAGTGTGGTTCCTAGTAGATGTGTAGACTACTGGCCACACATGGAAAATACCAAAATAGCTCTTCGTTGGAGATACACCACTTGTTGTTTGGGCGATAGGAAAAGACCCGAAATCGACAAATGATTGTGGTTCCTAGTAGACGTACGGGCTACTGACCACATAAAACAAAAAGTGGCTCTAAGTTGGAGATAGACCACTAGCCACTTGAGCGGAAAGTAAAGACATAAATGGATGCAGAAGTGTGGTTCCTAGTAGATGTGTAGAATACTGGCCACACATGAAAAAAACAAAACGTTCTTGGTTGGTGATACACCACTTGTTGATTGTGCGAAAAGAAAAGACCCGAAATCGACAAATGAGTGTGGTTCCTAGTCGATGTACGGGCTACTGACCACATAAAACAAAAAGTGGCTCTTAGTTGAAGATAGAACACTAGCAATTTGAGCGGAAAGTAAAGACATAAATGGATGAAGAAGTGTGGTTCCTAGTAGACGTGTAGACTGCTGGCCGCATATGGAAAAACCAAAAACACTTTTGGTTGGAGATACACCACTTGTTGTTTGAGCGATAAGACAAGACTTGAAATCGACAAATAAGTGTGGTTCCTAGTAGACGTACGGGCTACTGACCACATAAAACAATAAGTGGCTCTTAGTTGGAGATAGACCACTAGCCACTTGAGCGGAAAGTAAAGACATAAATGGACGAAGAAGTGTGGTTCCTAGTAGATGTGTAGACTACTGGCCACACATGGAAAATACCAAAAAAGCTCTTCGTTGGAGATACACCACTTGTTGTTTGGGCGATAGGAAAAGACCCGAAATCGACAAATGATTGTAGTTCCTAGTAGACGTACGGGCTACTGACCACATAAAACAAAAAGTGGCTCTTAGTTGGAGATAGACCACTAGCCACTTGAGCGGAAAGTAAAGACATAAATGGATGAAGAAGTGTGGTTCCTAGTAGATGTGTAGAATACTGGCCACACATGAAAAAAACAAAACGCTCTTGGTTGGAGATACACCACTTGTTGATTGTGCGAAAAGAAAAGACCCGAAATCGACAAATGAGTGTGGTTCCTAGTAGACGTACGGGCTACTGACCACATAAAGCAAAAAGTGGATCTTAGTTGGAGATAGACCACTAGCCACTTGAGCGGAATGCAAAGACATAAATGGATGAAGAAGTGTGGTTCCTAGTAGATGTGTAGACTACTGGCCACACATGGAAAATACCAAAATAGCTCTTCGTTGGAGATACACCACTTGTTGTTTGGGCGATAGGAAAAGACCCGAAATCGACAAATGATTGTGGTTCCTAGTAGACGTACGGGCTACTGACCACATAAAACAAAAAGTGGCTCTAAGTTGGAGATAGACCACTAGCCACTTGAGCGGAAAGTAAAGACATAAATGGATGCAGAAGTGTGGTTCCTAGTAGATGTGTAGAATACTGGCCACACATGAAAAAAACAAAACGTTATTGGTTGGTGATACACCACTTGTTGATTGTGCGAAAAGAAAAGACCCGAAATCGACAAATGAGTGTGGTTCCTAGTCGATGTACGGGCTACTGACCACATAAAACAAAAAGTGGCTCTTAGTTGAAGATAGACCACTAGCAATTTGAGCGGAAAGTAAAGACATAAATGGATGAAGAAGTGTGGTTCCTAGTAGACGTGTAGACTGCTGGCCGCATATGGAAAAACCAAAAACACTTTTGGTTGGAGATACACCACTTGTTGTTTGAGCGATAAGACAAGACTTGAAATCGACAAATAAGTGTGGTTCCTAGTAGACGTACGGGCTACTGACCACATAAAACAATAAGTGGCTCTTAGTTGGAGATAGACCACTAGCCACTTGAGCGGAAAGTAAAGACATAAATGGACGAAGAAGTGTGGTTCCTAGTAGATGTGTAGACTACTTTCCACACATGGAAAACAAAAAATGCTCTTGGTCGGAGATACACCACTTGTCGTTTGAGCAAAATGAAAAGACCCGAAATCTACAAATAAGCGTGGTTCCTAGTAGTCGTACGGGCTACTGACCACAACAAAAAAAAGGTTATTATTTTGAGATAGACCACTACCCACTTGAGCGGAAAGTAAAGACATAAATGGACGAAGAAGTGTGGTTCTTAGTAGATGTGTAGACTACTGGCCACACATGGAATATACCAAAAAAGCTCTTCGTTGGAGATACACCACTTGCTGTTTGGGCGATAGGAAAAGACCCGAAATCGACAAATGATTGAGGTTCCTAGTAGACGTACGGGCTACTGACCACATAAAACAAAACGTGGCTCTTAGTTGGAGATAGACCACTAGCCACTTGAGCGGAAAGTAAAGACATAAATGGTCGAAGAAGTGTGGTTCCTAGTAGATTTGTAGAATACTGGCCACACATGAACAAAAGAAAACGCTCTTGGTTGGAGATACGCCACTTGTTGTTTGAGCGATAAGGAAACACTCAAAATCGACAAATATGTGTTGTTCCTAGTAGAAGTACGGGCTACTGACCATATAAAAAAAAAATCTGCCTCTTAGTTGTTGATAGACGACTAGCCACTTGAGCGGAAAGTAAAGATATAAATGGATGAAGAAGTTTGGTTCCTAGTAGATGTATAGACTACTGGCCGCGTATGGAAAAAACAAAAAACGCTTTTGGCTGGAGATACACCACTTGTTGTTTGACCGATAAGACAAGACTCGAAATCGACAAATAAGTGTGGTTCCTAGTAGACGTACGGGCTACTGACCACATTAAACAATAAGTGGCTCTTAGTTTGAGATAGACCACTAGCCACTTGAGCGGAAAGTAAAGACATAAATGGATGAAGAAGTGTGGTTCCTAGTATATGTGTACACAACTGGCCACACAAGAATAAAGAAAACGGTCTTTGTTGGAGCTACACCACTTGTTGATTGTGCGAAAAGAAAAGACCGGAGATCGACAAATGAGTGTGGTTCCTTGTAGACGTACGGGCTACTGACCACATAAAACAAAAAGTGGCTCTTAGTTGAAGATAGACCACTAGCAATTTGAGCGGAAAGTAAAAACATAAATGGATGAAGAAGTGTGGTTACTAGTAGATGTGTAGACTACTGGCCGCATATGGAAAAAACCAAAAACGCTTTTGGTTGGAGATACACCATTTGTTGTTTGAGCGATAAGACAAGACTCGAAATCGACAAATATGTGTGGTAGCTAGTAGACGTACAGGCTACTGACTACATAAAACAATAAGTGGCTCTTAGTTGGTGATAGACCACTAGCCACTTGTGCGTAAAATAAAGACATAAATGGACGAAGAAGTGTGGTTCCTAGTAGATGTGTAGACTACTGGCCACACAAGGAAAATACCAAAAAATCGCTTCGTTGGAGATACACCACTTGTTGTTTGAGCGGTAAGACAAGACTCGAAATCGACAAATAAGTGTGGTTCGTAGTAGACGTACGGGCTACTGACCACATAAAACAAAAAGTGGCTCTTAGTTGGAAATAGACCACTTGCCACTTGAGCGGAAAGTGAAGACATAAATGGATGAAGAAGTGTGGTTCCTAGTAGATGTGTGGACTACTGGCCACACATGAAAAACAGAAAACGCTCTGGGTTGGAGACAGACCACTTGTTGATTGAGCGACAAGACAAGACTCGAAATTGACAAATAAGTGTGGTTCCGCGTAGACGTATGGGCTATTGACCGCATAAAACAATAAGTGGCTCTTAGTTGGTGATAGACCACTAGCCACTTGAGCGGAAAGTAAAGACATAAATGGACGAAGAAGTGTGGTTTCTAGTAGATGTGTAGGCTACTAGCCACACATGGAAAATTCCAAAAAAGCTCTTGGTTGGAGATACAACACTTGTTGTTTGGGCGATAGGAACAGACCCGAAATCGACAAATGATTGTGGTTCCTAGTAGACATACGGGCTACTGACCACTTAAAACAAAACGTGGCTCTTAGTTGGAGATAGACCACTAGCCACGTGAGCGGAAAGTATAGACATAAATTGAGGACGAAGTGTGGTTTGCTAGTAGATGTGTAGACTACTGGCCACACATGAAAAAAAGAAAACGCTCTTGGTTGGAGATACACCACTTGTTGATTATGCGAATAGAAAAGACCCGAAATCGACATATGAGTGTTGTTCCTAGTAAACGTACGGGCTACTGACTACATAAAACAAAAAGTGGCTCTTAGTTGAAGATAGACGACTTGCAATTTGAGCGGAATGTAAAGGCATAAATGGATGAAGAAGTGTGGTTCCTAGTAAGATGTGTAGACTATTGGCCGCATATGGAAAAAACCAAAAACGCTTTTGGTTGGAGATACACCACTTGTTGTTTGAGCGATAAGACAAGACTCGAAATCGACAAATAAGTGTGGCTCCTAGTAGACGTACGGGCTACTGACCACATAAAACAATAAGTGGCTCCTAGTTGGAGATAGACCACTAGCCACTTGAACGGAAAGTAAAGACATAAATGGATGAAGAAATGTGGTTCCTAGTAGATGTAGACTACTGGTCACACATGAAAAGCAGAAAACGCTCTTGGTTGGAGATACAGCACTTGTTGATTTTGCGAAAAGAAAAGACCCGAGATCGACAAATGAGTGTGGCTCCTAGTAGACGTACGGGCTACCGGGCACATAAAACAAAAAGTGGCTCCTAGTTGGAGATAGACCACTTGCCACTTGAGCGGAAAGTAAAGACATAAATGGATGAAGAAGTGTGGTTCCTAGTAGATGTATAGACTACTGGCCGCGTATGGAAAAAACCAAAAACGCTTTTGGTTGGAGATACACCACTTGTTGTTTGGGCGATAGGAAAAAACCCAAAATCGACAAATGATTCTGGTTCCTAGTAGATGTACGGGCTACTGACCACCTAAAACAAAACGTGGCTCTAAGTTGGAGATAGACCACTAGCCAGTTGAGCGGAAAGTAAAGACATAAATGGATGAAGAAATGTGGTTCCTAGTAGATGTGTAGACTATTGGCCGCATATGGAAAAAACCAGAAACGCTTTTGGTTGGAGATACACCATTTGTTGTTTGAGCGATAAGACGAGACTCGAAATCGACAAATAAGTGTGGTTCCTAGTAGACGTACGGGCTACTGACCACATAAAACAATAAGTGGCTCTTAGTTGGAGATAGACCACTAGCCACTTGTGCGGAATGTAAAGACCTAAATGGACGAAGAAGTGTCGTTCCTAGTAGATGTGTTGACTACTGGCCACTCATGGAAAATACCAAAAACGCTTTTGGATGGAGATACACCACTTGTTGTTTGAGCGATAAGACAAGACTCGAAATCGACAAATAAATGTGGTTTCTAGTAGACGTACCGACTACCGGCCACATAAAACAAAAAGTGGCTCCTAGTTGGAAATAGACCACTTGCCACTTGAGCGGGCAGTAAACACATAAATGGATGAAGATATGTGGTTTCTAGTAGATGTGTAGACTATTGGCCACACATGGAAAATACCAAAAAAGCTCTTGGTTGGAGATACACCACTTGTTGTTTGGGTGATAGGAAAAGACCCGAAATCGACAAATGATTGTGGTTCCTAGTAGACATACGGGCTACTGACCACATAAAACAAAACGTGGCTCTTAGTTGGAGATAGACCACTAGCCAGTTGAGCGGAAAGTAAAGACATAAATGGATGAAGTAGTGTGGTTCCTAGTAGATGCGTAGACTACTGGCCACACATGAAAAAAGGAAAACGCTCTTGGTTGGAGATACACCACTTGTTGATTATGCGAAAAGAAAAGACCCGAAATCGACAAATGAGTGTGGTTCCTAGTAGACGTACGGGCTACTGACCACATAAAACAATAAGTGTCTCTTAGTTGGAGATAGACCAGTAGCCACTTGAGCGGAAATTAAGACATAAATGGATGAAGAAGTGTGGTTCCTAGTGGATGTGTAGACTATTGGCCGCATATAGAAAAAACCAAAAACGCTTTTGGTTGGAGATACACCACTTGTTGTTTGAGCGATAAGACAAGACTCGAAATCGACAAATAAGTGTCGTTCCTAGTAGACGTACGGGCTACTGACCACATAAAACAATAAGTGGCTCTTAGTTGGAGATAGACCACTAGCCACTTGAGCGGAAAGTAAAGACATAAATGGATGAAGAAGTGTGGTTCCTAGAAGATGTGTAGACTGCTGGCCGCATATTGAAAAAGCCAAAAAAGCTCTTGGTTGGAGATACACCACTTGTTGATTATGCGAAAAGAAAAGACCCGAAATCGACAAATGAGTGTGGTTCCTAGTAGACGTACGGGCTACTGACCACATAAAACTAAAAGTGGCTCTTAGTTGAAGATAGACCACTAGCAATTTGAGCAGAAAGTAAAGACATAAATGGATGAAGAAGTGTGGTTACTAGTAGATGTGTAGACTACTGGCCACACGTGAAAAACAGAAAACAGTCTTCATTGGAGATACACCACTTGTTGTTTGAGCGATAAGACAAGACTCGAAATCGACAAATAAGTGTGGTTCCTAGTAGACGTACGGGCTACTGACCACATAAAACAATAAGTGGCTCTTAGTTGGAGATACACCACTAGCCACTTGAGCGGAAAGTAAAGATATAAATGGATGATGAAATGTGGTTCCTAGTAGATGTGTAGACTACTGGCCACACATGGAAAATACCAAAAAAGATCTTCGTTGGAGATACACCACTTGTTGTTTGGGCGATAGGAAAAGACCCGAAATCGACAAATGATTGTGGTTCGTAGTAGACGTACAGGCTACTAACCACATAAAACAAAAAGTGGCTCCTAGTTTGAGACAGACCACTACCCACTTGCGCGGAAAGTAAAGACATAAATAGATGAAGAAGTGTGGTTCCTAGTAGATGTGTAGATTGCTGGTCGCATATGGAAAAAACCAAAAACGCTTTTGGTTAGAGATACACCTCTTGTTGTTTGAGTGATAAGACAAGATTCGAAATCAACAAATAAGTGTGGTTCCTAGTAGTCGTACGGGCTACTGACCATATAAAAAAAAAATTTGCCTCTTAGTTGAAGATTGACGACTAGCCACTTGAGCGGAAAGTAAAGACATAAATGGATGAAGAAGTGTGGTTCCTAGTAGATGTATAGACTACTGCCCGCATATGGAAAAAACCCAAAACGCTTTTGGTTGGAGATACACCACTTGTTGTTTGAGCGATAAGACAAGACTTGAAATCGACAATTAAGTGTGGTTCCTAGTAGACGTACGGGCTACTGACCACATAAAACAATAAGTGGCTCTTAATTGGAGATAGACCACTAGCCACTTGTGCGGAAAGTAAAGACCTAAATGGACGAAGAAGTGTGGTTCCTAGTAGATGTGTAGACTGCTGGCCACACAAGGAAATACCAAAAAATCGCTTCGTTGGAGATACACCACTTGTTGTTTGAGCGGTAAGACAAGACTCGAAATCGACAAATATGTGTGGTTCGTAGTAGACGTACGGGCTACTGACCACATAAAACAAAAAGTGGCTCTTAGTTGGAAATAGACCACTTGCCACTTGAGCGGAAAGTGAAGACATAAATGGATGAAGAAGTGTGGTTCCTAATAGATGTGTGGACTACAGGCCACACATGAAAAACAGAAAACGCTCTGGGTTGGAGACAGACCACTTGTTGATTGAGCGATAAGACAAGACTCGAAATTGACAAATAAGTGTGGTTCCAAGTAGACGTACGGGCTATTGACCGCATAAAACAATAAGTGGCTCTTAGTTGGTGATAGACCACTAGCCACTGGAGCGGAAAGTAAAGACATAAATGGACGAAGAAGTGTGGTTCCTAGTAGATGTGTAGACTACTGGCCACACAAGGAAAATACCAAAAACGCTTTTGGCTACTGGCCACACATGAAAAAAAAAAAACGCTCTTGGTTGGAGATACACCACTTGTTGATTATGCGAAAAGAAAAGACCCGAAATCGACAAATGAGTGTGGTTCCTAGTAGACGTACGGGCTATTGACCACAAAAAACAATAAGTGGCTCTTAGTTGGTGATAGACCACTAGCCACTTGAGCGGAAAGTAAAGACATAAATGGACGAAGAAGTGTGGTTCCTAGTAGATGTGTAGACTACTGGCTACACAAGGAAAATACCAAAAACGCTTTTGGCTACTGGCCACACATGAAAAAAAAAAACGCTCTTGGTTGGAGATACACCACTTGTTGATTATGCGAAAAGAAAAGACCCGAAATCGACAAATGAGTGTGGTTCCTAGTAGACGTACGGGCTACTGACCGCATAAAACAATAAGTGGCTCTTAGTTGGTGATAGACCACTAGCCACTTGAGCGGAAAGTAAAGACATAAATGGTTGAAGAAGTGTGGTTCCTAGTAGATGTGTAGACTACTGGCCACACATGAACAAAAGAAAACGCTCTTGGTTGGATATACACCACTTGTTGATTATGCGAAAAGAAAAGACCCGAGATCGACAAACGAGTGTGGTTCCTAGTAGACGTACGGGCTACTGACCACACAAAACAAAAAGTGGCTCTTAGTTGAAGATAGACCACTAGCCACTTGAGCGGAAAGTAAAGACATAAATGGATGAAGAAGTGTGGGTCCTATTTGATGTGGACACTACTGGCCACACAGGAAAAAAAGAAAACGCTCTTGGTTGGAGATACACCACTCGTTGATTGTGCGAAAAGAATAGACCAGAAATCGACAAATTAGTGTGGTTCCTAGTAGACGTATGGACTACTTACCAAATAAAACAAAAAGTGGCTCTTAGTTGGAGATAGACCACTAGCCACTTGTGCGGAAAGTAAAGACATAAATGGATGAAGAAGTGTGGTTCCTAGTAGATGTGTAGACTCTTGGCCACACATGGAAAATACCAAAAAGGCTCTTGGTTGGAGATACAACACTTGTTGTTTGAGCGATAAGACAAGACTCGAATTCGACAGATAAGTGTGGTTCCTAGTAGATGTACGGGCTACTGACCACATAAAACAATATGTGGCTCTTAGTTGGAGATAGACCCCTAGCCACTTGAGCGGAAAGTAAAGACATAAATGGACGAAGAAGTGTGGATCCTAGTAGATGTGTTGACTACTGGCCACACATGGAAAATACCAAAAAAGCACTTGGTTGGAGATACTCCACTTGTTGTTTGGGCGATAGGAAAAGACCCTAAATCGACAAATGATTGTGGTTCCTAGTGGACGTACGGGCTACTGACCACACAAAACAAAAAATGGCTCTTATTTGAAGATAGACCACTAGCCACTTGAGCGGAAAGTAAAGACATAAATGGATGAAGAAGTGTGGGTCCTAGTAGATGTGGACACTACTGGCCACACAGGAAAAAAAGAAAACGCTCTTGGTTGGAGATACACCACTCATTGATTGTGCGAAAAGAATAGACCAGAAATCGACAAATTAGTGTGGTTCCTAGTAGACGTATGGACTACTGACCAAATAAAACAAAAAGTGGCTCTTAGTTGGAGATAGACCACTAGCCACTTGTGCGGAAAGTAAAGACATAAATGGATGAAGAAGTGTGGTTCCTAGTAGATGTGTAGACTCTTGGCCACACATGGAAAATACCAAAAAGGCTCTTGGTTGGAGATACAACACCTGTTGTTTGAGCGATAAGACAAGACTCGAATTCGACAAATAAGTGTGGTTCCTAGTAGATGTACGGGCTACTGACCACATAAAACAATAAGTGGCTCTTAGTTGGAGATAGACCACTAGCCACTTGAACGGAAAGTAAGGACATAAATGGACGAAGAAGTGTGGATCCTAGTAGATGTGTAGACTCTTGGCCACACATGGAAAATACCAAAAAAGCTCTTCGTTGGAGATACACCACTTGTTATTTGGGCGATAGGAAAAGACCCGAAATCGACAAATGATTGTGGTTCCTAGTAAACATACGGGCTACTGACCACATAAAACAAAAAGTGGTTCTTAGTTGGAGATAGACCACTAGCCACTTGAGCTTAAAGTAAAGACATAAATGGATGAAGAAGTGTTGTTCCTAGTAGATGTGTAGACTACTGGTCGCATATTGAAAAAACCAAAAACGATTTTCGTTGGAGATACACCACTTTTTGGTTTTTCAGCGACATGAAAAGACTCGAAATCGACGAATAAGTGTGGTTCCTAGTAGATGTACGGGCTACTGACCACATAAAACAATAAGTGGCTCTTAGTTGGAGATAGACCACTAGCCACTTGAGCGGAAAGTAAAGACATAAATGGATGAAGAAGTGTGGTTCTTAGTAGATGTGTAGACTACTGGCCGCATATGGAAAAAACCAAAAACGCTTTTGGTTGGAGATACACCACTTGTTGTTTGAGCGATAAGACAAGACTCGAAATCGACAAATAAGTGTGGTTCCTAGCAGACGTACGGGCAACTGACCACATAAAACAATAAGTGGCTCTTAGTTGGAGATAGACCACTAGCCACCTGAGCGGAAAGTAAAGACATAAATGGAGGAAGAAGTGTGGTTCCTAGTAGATGTGTAGACTACTGGTCGCATATGGAAAAAAACCAAAAACACTTTTCGTTTGAGATACACCACTTTTTGGTTTTTGAGCGACAAGAAAAGACTCGAAATCGACGAATAAGTGTGGTTCCTAGCAGACGTTTGGGCTACTGACCACATAAAACAATAAGTGGCTCTTAGTTGGAAATAGACCACTAGTAACTTGAGCGTAAAGTAATGACATAAATGGATGAAGAAGTGTGGTTCCTAGTAGACGTGTAAACTACTGGCCACACATGGAAAAAACCAGAAACGCTTTTGATAGGAGATACACCATTACTTGTTTCAGCGGTAAGAAAACACTCGAAATCGATAAATAAGTGTGGTTCCTAGTAGATGTACGGGCAACTGACCACATAGAAAAAATCAAAAACGCTTTTGGTTGGAGATACACCACTTTTTGGTTTTTGAGCGACAAGAAAAGACTCGAAATCGACGAATGTGTGCGGTTCCTAGCAGTCGTTTGGGCTACTGACCACATAAAACAATAAGTGGCTCTTAGCTGGAAATAGACCACTAGTAACTTGAGCGGAAAGTAAAAACATAAATGGATGAAGAAGTGTGCTTCCTAGTAGACGTGTAGACTACTGGCCACACATGGAAAAAACCAGAAACGCTTTTGATGGGAGATACACCATTACCTGTTTGAGCGGTAAGAAAACACTCGAAATCGATAAATAAGTGTTGTTCCTAGTAGATGTACGGGCTACTGACCACATAAAACAAAAAGTGGCTCTTAGTTGGAAATAGACCACTAGCCACTTGAGCGGAAACTAAAGACATAAATGCATGAAGAAGTGTGGTTCCTAGTAGATGTGTAGACTACTGGCCACACATGGAAAAAACCAAAAACGCTTTTGATAGGAGATACACCATTACTTGTTTGAGCGGTAAGGAAAGACCCGAAATCGATAAATAAGTGTGGTTCCTAGTAGATGTACGGGCTACTGACCACATAAAACAAAAAGTGGCTCTTAGTTGGAGATGGACCACTAGCCACTTGAGCGGAAAGTAAAGACATAAATGGATGAAGATGTGTGGTTCCTAGTAGATGTGTAGACTACTGGTCGCATATGGAAAAAACCAAAAACGCTTTTGGTTGGAGATACACCACTTTTGGTTTTTCAGCGACATGAAAAGACTCGAAATCGACGAATAAGTGTGGTTCCTAGTAGACGTACGGGCTACTGACCACATAAAACAATAAGTGGCTCTTAGTTGGAGATAGACCACTAGCCACTTGAGCGGAAAGTAAAGACATAAATGGAGGAAGAAGTGTGGTTCCTAGTAGATGTATAGACTACTGGTCGCATATGGAAAAAACCAAAAACGCTTTTGGTTTGAGATACACCACTTTTTGGTTTTTGAGCGACAAGAAAAGACTCGAAGTCGATGAATAAGTGTGGTTCCTTGCAAATGTATGGGCTACTGACCACATAAAACAATAAGTGGCTCTTAGTTGGAGACAGACCACTAGTAACTTGAGCGGAAAGTAAAGACATAAATGGATGAAGAAGTGTGGTTCCTAGTAGACGTGTAGACTACTGGCCACACATGGAAAAAACCAGAAACGCTTTTGATAGGAGATACACCATTACTTGTTTGAGCGGTAAGAAAAGACCCGAAATCGATAAATAAGTGTGGTTCCTAGTAGATGTATGGGCTCTTGACCACATAAAACAAAAAGTGGCTCTTAGTTGGAGATAGACAACTAGCCACTTGAGCGGAAACTAAACACATAAATGGATGAAGAAGTGTGGTTCCTAGTATATGTGTAAACTACTGGCCAGACATGGAAAAAACCAAAAACGCTTTTGATAGGAGATACAACATTACTTGTTTGAGCGGTAAGAAAAGACCCGAAATCGATAAATAAGTGTGGTTCCTAGTAGATGTACGGGCTACTGACCACATAAAACAACAAGTGGCTCTTAGTTGGAGATAGACCACTAGCCACTTGAGCGGAAAGTAAAGACGTAAATGGAGGAAGAAGTGTGGTTCCTAGTGGATGTGTACACTATTGGCCGCAATTGGCCGCATATAGAAAAAACAAAAAACGCTTTTGGTTGGAGATACACCACTTGTTGTTTGAGCGATAAGACAAAACTCGAAATTGACAAATAAGTGTGGTTCCTAGTAGACGTACGGGCTACTGACCACATAAAACAATAAGTGGCTCTTAGTTGGAGATAGACCACTAGCCACTTGAGCGGAAAGTAAAGACATAAATGGATGAAGATGTGTGGTTCCTAGTAGATGTGTAGACTCCTGGTCGCATATGGAAAAAACCAAAAACGCTTTATGTTGGAGATACACCACTTTTGGTTTTTCAGCGACATGAAAAGACTCGAAATCGACGAATAAGTGTGGTTCCTAGTAGACGTACGGGCTACTGACCACATAAAACAATAAGTGGCTCTTAGTTGGAGATAGACCACTAGCCACTTGAGCGGAAAGTAAAGACATAAATGGATGAAGAAGTGTGGTTCTTAGTAGATGTGAAGAGTACTGGCTGCATATGGAAAAAACCAAAACCGCTTTTGGTTGGAGATACACCACTCTTTGTTTGAGCGATAAGACAAGACTCGAAATCGACATATAAGTGTGGTTCCTAGTAGACGTACGGGCTACTGACCACATAAAACAATAAGTGGCTCTTTGTTCGAGATAGACCACTAGCCACTTGAGCAGAAAGTAAAGACAAATGGAGGAAGAAGTGTGGTTCCTAGTAGATGTGTAGACTACTGATCGCATATGGAAAAAACCAAAAACGCTTTTGGTTTGAGATACACCACTTTTTGGTTTTTGAGCGACAAGAAAAGACTCGAAATCGACGAATAAGTGTGGTTCCTTGCAAATGTATGGGCTACTGACCACATAAAACAATAAGTGGCTCTTAGTTGGAGACAGACCACTAGTAACTTGAGCGGAAAGTAAAGACATAAATGGATGAAGAAGTGTGGTTCCTAGTAGACGTGTAGACTACTGGCCACACATGGAAAAAACCAGAAACGCTTTTGATAGGAGATACACCATTACTTGTTTGAGCGGTAAGAAAAGACCCGAAATCGATAAATAAGTGTGGTTCCTAGTAGATGTATGGGCTCTTGACCACATAAAACAAAAAGTGGCTCTTAGTTGGAGATAGACAACTAGCCACTTGAGCGGAAACTAAACACATAAATGGATGAAGAAGTGTGGTTCCTAGTATATGTGTAAACTACTGGCCACACATGGAAAAAACCAAAAACGCTTTTGATAGGAGATACAACATTACTTGTTTGAGCGGTAAGAAAAGACCCGAAATCGATAAATAAGTGTGGTTCCTTGTAGATGTACGGGCTACTGACCACATAAAACAACAAGTGGCTCTTAGTTGGAGATAGACCACTAGCCACTTGAGCGGAAAGTAAAGACGTAAATGGAGGAAGAAGTGTGGTTCCTAGTGGATGTGTAGACTATTGGCCGCAATTGGCCGCATATAGAAAAAACAAAAAACGCTTTTGGTTGGAGGTACACCACTTGTTGTTTGAGCGATAAGACAAAACTCGAAATTGACAAATAAGTGTGGTTCCTAGTAGACGTACGGGCTACTGACCACATAAAACAATAAGTGGCTCTTAGTTGGAGATAGACCACTAGCCACTTGAGCGGAAAGTAAAGACATAAATGGATGAAGATGTGTGGTTCCTAGTAGATGTGTAGACTCCTGGTCGCATATGGAAAAAACCAAAAACGCTTTATGTTGGAGATACACCACTTTTGGTTTTTCAGCGACATGAAAAGACTCGAAATCGACGAATAAGTGTGGTTCCTAGTAGACGTACGGGCTACTGACCACATAAAACAATAAGTGGCTCTTAGTTGGAGATAGACCACTAGCCACTTGAGCGGAAAGTAAAGACATAAATGGATGAAGAAGTGTGGTTCTTAGTAGATGTGAAGAGTACTGGCTGCATATGGAAAAAACCAAAACCGCTTTTGGTTGGAGATACACCACTCTTTGTTTGAGCGATAAGACAAGACTCGAAATCGACATATAAGTGTGGTTCCTAGTAGACGTACGGGCTACTGACCACATAAAACAATAAGTGGCTCTTTGTTCGAGATAGACCACTAGCCACTTGAGCGGAAAGTAAAGACATAAATGGAGGAAGAAGTGTGGTTCCTAGTAGATGTGTAGACTACTGGTCGCATATGGAAAAAACCAAAAACGCTTTTGGTTTGAGATACACCACTTTTTGGTTTTTGAGCGACAAGAAAAGACTCGAAATCGACGAATAAGTGTGGTTCCTTGCAAATGTATGGGCTACTGACCACATAAAACAATAAGTGGATCTTAGTTGGAGACAGACCACTAGTAACTTGAGCGGAAAGTAAAGACATAAATGGATGAAGAAGTGTGGTTCCTAGTAGACGTGTAGACTACTGGCTACACTTGGAAAAAACCAGAAACGCTTTTGATAGGAGATACACCATTACTTGTTTGAGCGGTAAGAAAAGACCCGAAATCGATAAATAAGTGTGGTTCCTAGTAGATGTACGGGCTCTTGACCACATAAAACAAAAAGTGGCTCTTAGTTGGAGATAGACCACTAGCCACTTGAGCGGAAACTAAACACATAAATGGATGAAGAAGTGTGGTTCCTAGTATATGTGTAGACTACTGGCCACACATGGAAAAAACCAAAAACGCTTTTGATAGGAAATACACCATTACTTGTTTGAGCGGTAAGAAAAGACCCGTAATCGATAAATAAGTGTGGTTCCTAGTAGATGTACGGGCTACTGACCACATAAAACAACAAGTGGCTCTTAGTTGGAGATAGACCACTAGCTACTTGAGCGGAAAGTAAAGACATAAATGGTTGAAGAAGTGTGGTTCCTAGTGGATGTGTAGACTATTGGCCGCATATAGAAAAAACCAAAAACGCTTTTGGTTGGAGATACACCACTTGTTGTTTGAGCGATAAGACAAGACTCAAAATTGACAAATAAGTGTGGTTCCTAGTAGACGTACGGGCTACTGACCACATAAAACAATAAGTGGCTTTTAGTTGGAGATAGACCACTAGCCACTTGAGCGGAAAGTAAAGACATAAATGGATGAAGAAGTGTGGTTCCTAGTAGATGTGTAGACTACTGGTCGCATATGGAAAAAACCAAAAACGCTTTTGGTTGGAGATACACCACTTTTTGGTTTTTCAGTGACATGAAAAGACTCGAAATCGACGAATAAGTGTGGTTTCCTAGTAGACGTACGGGCTACTGACCACATAAAACATTAAGTGGCTCTTAGTTGGAGATAGACCACTAGCCACTTGAGCGGAAAGTAAAGACATAAATGGATGAAGAAGTGTGGTTCTTAGTAGATGTGTAGACTACTAGCCGCATATGGAAAAAACCAAAAACGCTTTTGGTTGGAGATACACCACTTGTTGTTTGAGCGATAAGACAAGACTCGAAATCGACAAATAAGTGTGGTTCCTAGTAGACGTACGGGCTGCTGACCACATAAAACAATAAGTGGCTCTTAGTTGGAGATAGACCGCTAGCCACTTGAGCGGAAAGTAAAGACATAAATGGATGAAAAAGTGTGGTTCCTAGTAGATGTGTAGACTACTGGTCGCATATGGAAAAAACCAAAAATGCTTTTGGTTGGAGATACACCACTTTTTGGTTTTTGAGCGACATGAAAAGACTCGAAATCGACGAATAAGTGTGGTTCCTTGTAGACGTACGGGCTATTGACCACATAAAACAATAAGTGGCTCTTAGTTGGAGATAGACCGCTAGCCACTTGAGCGGAAAGTAAAGACATAAATGGATGAAGAAGTGTGGTTCTTATTAGATGTGTAGACTACTGGCCGCATATGGAAAAAATCAAAAACGTTTTTGGTTGGAGATACACCACTTTTTGGTTTTTCAGCGACATGGAAAGACTCAAAATCGGCGAATAAGTGTGGTTCCTAGTAGACCTACGGGCTACTGATCACATAAAACAATATGTGGCATTTAAGTGGAGATAGACCGCTAGCCACTTTAGCGGAAAGTAAAGACATAAATGGATGAAGAAGTGTGGTTCTTAGTAGATGTGTAGACTACTGGCCGCATATAGAAAAAACCAAAAACGCTTTTGGTTGGAGATACACCACTTGTTGTTTTAGCGATAAGACAAGACTCGACATCACCAAATAAGTGTGGTTTCTAGTAGACGTACGGGCTACTGACCACATAAAACAATAAGTGGCTCTTAAGTGGAGATAGACCACTAGCCACTTGAGTGGAAAGTAAGGACATAAATGGATGAAGAAGTGTGGTTCTTAGTAGATGTGTAGACTACTGGCCGCATATGGAAAAAACCAAAAACGCTTTTGGTTGGAGATACACCACTTGTTGTTTGAGCGATAAGACAAGATTCGAAATCTACAAATAATTGTGGTTTCTAGTAGATGTACGGGCTACTGACCACATAAAACAATAAGTGGCTCTTAGTTGGAGATAGACCACTAGCCACTTGAGCGGAAAGTAAAGACATAAATGGATGAAGAAGTGTGGTTCCTAGTAGATGTGTAGACTACTGGCCGCATATGGAAAAAACCAAAAACGCTTTTGGTTGGAGGTACACCACTTTTTGGTTTTTGAGCGACATGAAAAGACTCAAAATCGACGAATAAGTGTGGTTCCTAGTAGACGTACGGGCTACTGACCACATAAAACAATAAGTGGCTCTTAGTTGGAGATAGACCACTAGCCACTTGAGCGGAAAGTAAAGACATAAATGGATGAAGAAGTGTGGTTCTTAGTAGATGTGTAGACTACTGGCCGTATATGGAAAAAACCAAAAACGCTTTTGGTTGGAGATACACCACTTGTTGTTTGAGCGATAAGAGAAGACTCGAAATTGACAAATAAGTGTGGTTCCTAGTAGACGTACGGGCTACGGGCTACTGATAGGAAGTGAGCCGCAGGTTGGCTTCATCCCTCTGATCTTTGATCTTTTCCAGTTCCCGAGCAATGGCCTCGTCATTTGTTGGAACATCAAAGTTCTCTGTCCGAGTAGTTGCCAATTGTCTGGCCATGGGTTAGGATGGCTTCCATCCCGTAGGTCAAGGAGTAGGGCGTTCGGCCCGTTGATCTCCTTGGAGTGGTTCGGTATCCCCATAATACTTTCGGCAACTGCTCGACCCATTTGCCCCTCTAAACGACTAGCTGACGCTTGAGGCTAGAAGTAATCACTTTGTTAGAAGCTTCGACTTGACCGTTTCCTTGTGGATAGGCAACATAGAATTGTAGATGGTAATGTTATGCTTCCTGCAGAGGGACTTTATTGCTTCGACTATGAATTGGTGTCGTTGTCAGAAATGATAGCGTATGGTACCCCAAATCGTGAGATGATATTCCCCCATATGAATTTTTCCATTTCTCCTGTCGTGATGTGGACTAGCGGCTCAACTTCAACCCATTTGGTATAGTAGTCTGTTGCAATTATCAAGTGTTTGAATCCTCCCGGGGCGGTTGGCAGAACGCCCACCATGTCCATGGCCCACTGGGCAAAGGGCCACGGGCTCATAACCTACTGCAACTGCTCGGCTGGCTAATGTAGGATTGTGGTGTGCTTTTGGCACGGCACGTACTTCTTCACATATGCTTCGACACTCTTGTACATCTTAGGCCACCAGTATCCTTGGGTCATTGCTCGGTGAGCTAACGAGTGTCCCACCTGAGTGATAGTCGCAACTTCCTTCATGTAGTTCTTTTAAGATGTCTTGGACCTGTAGGTCGTGCACCACTCGCAAGTCCGGTCCAATATAGGTCTTTCGGTACATAACATCATTCGGGTCGAGGTAGTAATAGGCAGCCCCAGTGTTTTAAATGGCTCACGACGCACCAAGGCACAATGGTCCCTTGGAGCAATAGAGCACGGCGCACGGCACGGCGCGCGCCATAGCAACCTGTGGCACATTTTATTTTAACGAGTGGAATTCTAATATAGGCATATCTTTCAACACAAGCAAACACACTTAAAATGTTCAAATGTCATAAAACATTAACATTTCAATGTTTAAACCATCAAATGCTAAGCAAAACATAAAATCCATAAAAGCTAACATATACACGTTTAGCTTTGGGACAACAAAATTAAGGATACGGTAATCTAATTTCGATTCATGCAGGCATGCGCATCAATCATCCTCATAAGTTTCGGTTGACATCTAATTTTCCATCAATCATCCAATTTACTTCCAATTTCAGTTTCGGTTCACATCTACAATTGTTAAGTTATGTTGAGTTAGGGGTTCTTTTGTTATGTTTACAATTCCTAGGGGTAGTTTAGTCCTGTATATTGTTAGACATGTATATCTCTGTGTATAGCCCTTTTTTCATGTTAGATCAATGAAATACATTGGACTCTTTCTCTCTCTACGATTTATCATGGTATCAGAGCAATGATCCAGTTGCGGACCTTCGAATCCACTTGGGTTTCCGCCGATAGTCCTCGAAACCCACTGTACAATGGTCGTAATCCATCAACGACCACTAGTGAGTAACTGACGATATCTGATGGGTTGAATTTGGACCATATTTATCTGTGTCTTTGCTCGAAATTGACTGGATACCTCTAATTGTGCTCGAAAACCATCTGGTTGCACTCGTATATCACTACGTCCGATATACCTGACCCTCTGAGGTATTTTCTACCTTTTTTTTCTGGATCACCTTCTTAATTGTTGTGATAATTTAGCACTGCGTAGCTATCATTTGTCTGTGAGTCTGACTGGGTGACCACAAATTTACTGGAGTTGGTTATTCGAGTTTGTTACTACCATTCATCAGTCAATATGATGGAGGCTTCCAAAACTGCTCAAGTTGGTGCCCTTTCTGAGGGGCAGTTACAAACTCTCAGGCGCCTATTGGATAGGCTTGATGCTCCATCTACCATTGCCTCTACTTTCACTACCTCCGTTTTCTTTGCTCACAAAGGTATACAATGCTAGCGTTTCTACTGCCTCTAGCTCTTCTCCTTGGATAATAGATTCTGGAGCAACCGATCATATGACAGGTTGTTCATCTTTCTTTGATTCCTATTCTACATGTTCTGGTAAGGATAAGGTCAGAGTTGCTGATGGTTCTTTATCTGCTATTTCGGGGAAAGGTTCTATTAATTGCTCTCCAACCATCTCCCTTTCTTCTGTGCTTCATGTTCCAAATTTTTCTACTAACCTTCTATCTGTTAGTAGCCTTACCCAATCCTTAAATTGCTCCGTAACATTTTTTCCTACACATTGTCTTTCCGGAACTAGATACGGGGAGGACGATTGGTAGTGGTAAAGCTCATGAGGGCCTTTATTTTTTGGAGTCTGCACCTAATCCAGTTTGTCCACCTTTGTTATGTGGTCAAGCTCTTGCAGCAGATACGCTGGTTTAGCTCTTCCCTTGTTACATCAGTGGCATCGGAGATTGGGTCATCCATCATTTGGAATTCTTGAAAAACTGTTCCCAAGTTTGGTTAAGCAATGTTCTCGGCGTCAGTTCCTTTGTGAAGCTTGTGAGCTTGCGAAACATAAGCGCTCATTTTATGCTCCTGTCAATCAAAGAAGTGATTCACCATTTATGGTCATTCATTCTGATGTTTGGGGCTCTTCTCCTGTCACATCTCTGTCTAGTTATCGCTTGTTTGTCACCTTTATTGACTGTTATTCTCGTGTCACCTGGGTGTATTTACTACAACAACAACAATAACATAACCCATTAAGTCCCCAATAATTGGGGGTATGGGTGGGGGATGGATAGGAGACAGACCTAACCTTTGGCAATAAATGCACAAAGTGGCTGCTCCTAGAATACCACTGAAACAGATGGATTGGAGACAGACCTAACCTTTGGCAATGAATGCACAAAGTGGCTGCTCACAGAATACCATTGAAACAGTGGTCCCCCTATACCGTCGCGTTTGCTGCTGAATCATGCCCTCAAATCAAAGCCAAAAGGCATCAGAGAGGGCAGACCCAAGAATCATTTTGATTTATGTGCACATTAGCATGCTTCTTTCATTCAGCATCCAGAGCATTGGCGTTGCACAACAACCTGGGTGTATTTACTAAAGGCCAAAAATGAGGTTTTTTCGTGCTTTAAATCTTTTCACCAAATGGTGCGTACTCAATTTGATGCTAATGTTAAAGTGCTTCGTAGTGATAATGGGACTGAGTATATAGATGGGACTTTTCGGGCATATCTTAATGACTCTGGTATTCTTTTTCAGACTTCTTATGTTGGCACTCCACAACAAAATGGAGTTGCCGAGCGCAAGAATCGCCATCTTGCTGAGGTAGCCCGCTCTCTATTGTTCACCATGAATGTCCCTAAACATTTTTGGGGCGAAGCTGTCCTTACTGCAGCTTTTCTTATCAATCGCATGCCATCTAGTGTTCTTCAGTTCCAAACTCCGATTAAGTTTCTCTTAGGTTGTTCTCGGGTCTCATCTCTTCCACCCAAAGTCTTTGGTTGTGTGTGTTTTGTCCATGCTCCTAAGCACCCAGGTGGTAAGCTGGATCCCAAAGCTCGCAAGTGTATTTTCCTTGGCTATTCTTCCACTCAAAAGGGTTATAAATGCTATGACCAGCACTCTTGCAAAATGTATGTCTCCATGGATGTCACCTTTTGGGAAACAGAATCCTTTTTCCCTTTGACCACTTCATCTCTTCAGGTGGAGAATGATAAACAGGAAGAGATGTTGACATATTATACACCTGAGTCATGGTCTTACCCTTTACCTTGTCATAGTGAGGGGGAGAAAGTGAAATCAGTCCAAGAACCTTTACCCGTAGAAAGAGTGGAACATGATGTTGGTGGAAGACTGGATAGGCCAAATCTGCAGACTTTTTCTCGAAGGAATAAAGACAAGTCTACATGTGCAGTGCCACTTTGCCAATCTCCATCACCTACTCCAGTTTCTGACTCTTCAGCTGACTCATCTGGTAATGATTCTCTTCCTACTGTTGTTGATGATCTTGATGCTCCTATTGCTCTTAGAAAGGGAGTCAGAATGTGTACCCAACATCCTATCTCCCAGTTTGTTTCTTATGACCGTTTATCTCCTTCGCATCATGCTTTTGTTTCGTCTCTTTCTTCTATATCTATTCCACAGAATTGGCAGGATGCATTCATGATACCTAAGTGGAAAGGAGCTATGGTAGAAGAGATTACGGCTTTGAAAAAGAATGGCACTTGGGAGCTAGTATCACTTCCAAGAGGGAAGAAACCCGTGGGGTGCAAATGGGTGTTCACTGTGAAACACAAAGTTGATGGGACAGTTGAGAGATACAAGGCAAGACTTGTTGCCAAGGGCTTCACACAAACCTATGGTATTGACTACGAGGAGACGTTTGTCCCTGTGGCAAAGATGAACTCTGTGCGAGTTCTACTCTCTTGTGCTGCCAATTTAAATTGGCCTCTTCACCAGTTTGATGTGAAGAATGCATTCCTCCATGGCGAATTAGAGGAGAAGGTGTACATGGCTATTCCACCGGGTTTTTCTTCATCTCAGACAGAAGAAAAGGTGTGTAGATTGAAGAAGGCACCCTATGGATTGAAGCAATCTCCTAGAGCATGGTTTGACAGGTTTCTCAAAGCCATGTTGAGATTTGGATACAAGCAGAGTCATGCTGACCATACTATGTTCATCAAGAGAAGTAATGGTAAGATTGCCATTCTTATTGTTTATGTGGATGACACAATCATGACAGGTGATGATGTGAATGAGATTGTTAACCTTAAAGCTCTTCTTGCTCAAGAGTTTGAGATTAAGGATTTGGGATCTATGAAGTACTTTCTTAGAATGGAGGTGGCTAGATCTGACAAAGGAATTTCTATCTCTCAAAGGAAGTACATCCTTGATCTCTTGGAAGAAACTGGTATGTTGGGATGTAAGCCAGCCGATTCTCCCATTGAGGCCAACCATCATCTTGGTAGCAATGTGGGGGAGCTTACAGAAAATGAGAGATATCAGAGACTTGTGGGTCGCCTGATATACTTATCTCACACTAGACCAGATATTTCCTATGCTGTGGGAGTTGTGAGCCAGTTCATGCGTGAACCTCGTACTAGTCATCTTGATGCAGTTTATCGTATCTTGAGGTATCTTAAATCTGCCCCAGGTAAAGGAATTTTGTTCTCTAATCATGGTCACTTGAGATTGGAAGCTTTCACTGATGCAGACTGGGCAGATTCTATTGATGATAGGCGATCTACTTCTGGCTATTGCACCTTCCTTGGAGGGAATTTGATTACATGGAGGAGTAAGAAGCAGTCTGTGGTAGCTAGATCCAGTGCAGAGGCCGAGTACAGAGCTATGACTCATGGTGTTTGTGAGCTTTTATGGCTCCAAACTCTCTTGCGTGATTTGGGATTTCCTGATCGTGGTCCTATGAAGCTCTACTGTGATAACAAAGCTGCCATAAACATTGCTCATAATACTGTTCAACATGATCGAACAAAGCATATTGAGATTGATAGGCATTTCATCAAGGAGAAGCTGAGCAACGGTTTGATATGCATGCCTTTTGTGAGATCCGAAGACCAATTGGCCGATATATTTACTAAGGGCCTTAGTAGTAAAAGTTTTCACCCCATTGTATTCAAGTTGGGCTTGATAGATATCTTTGCACCACCTTGAGGGGGAGTGTTAAGTTATGTTGAGTTAGGGGTTCTTTTGTTATGTTTACAATTCCTAGGGGTAGTTTAGTCCTGTATATTGTTAGACATGTATATCTCTGTGTATAGCCCTTTTTTCATGTTAGATTAATGAAATGCATTGAGCTCTTTCTCTCTCTACGATTTATCAACAATCACCAAACAACATTTACATAAATACAATTGAAATAAACAAAGACAAAGAAGAAAGAAGAAGAAGTAACAGAGCCAGAAACAGAGAAGAGAAGAAAGAGAGACAAAGACAGAGAAGAAAACAGAGACAGAGAAGATTTCAGAAGTAAAGGAGAATGTCCTTCAGAAGTAAACAGAGACAGAGAAGCCTCATGTCCACTCGTCTGTAAACAGAGACAGAGAAAGATTTCAGATTTCAGATTTTCGGAGAAGAAAACCACCATTTGTTCGCATGTCCACTCGTCTGTAAACAGAGACAGAGAAGCCTCATAAATGCACAGAGAATGTCCTCACAAATGGTGGTTTTGTAACACATTTGTTGTCAGCATTTCAGAAAAAAAATAAAGATTAAAAGAAAAAAAAAGAAGAAGAAAGAGAAGAAAACAGAGACAGAGAAGAAGAAGAGGGAAGAAGAAGAAGAAGATACCTGGACAGAGAGAGGAGATCGATGGTTGCTGTTGTTGTTGATTGCAGAGAAGAAGTGGTGTTGATCGATGGATGTTGTTGATGAATTGTTACGATAGATCTCTAATGTGTAGGTTTAAGAGTAAAGGGAATTATTCAGTACATTGACTGCCTTTTGTGCATCATAAATCAATGGCTGAGATTGATTGGGGCTTAATCTGATTAAAAAAAAGGCCAAAACAAACTATGGCGCCACAGCGCCATATGTGCGCTTTTGTGTCATGCGCCTTGCCATGACCCCCCATAGCGCAAAGCCATCGCCATGCGCTATAGCGCAAAAGTGCTCGCCATTTAAAACACTAGGCAGCCCTACATCAGATGTTGTGCGCTTCTTTGCAATCCTGCGGCAATTTGTCGTGTTTGAGATAAGCGAAAATTTCATCCATCCAACTTGGTCCCAATTGGACCTAAAGGACCTCGTCTTGTCCATCGTCGTAGCTTGGCTTTACGATTTCTCCCAGGAGAATGGTACGGACAGGAGAGGCTGCTTTGGCCGAGGCCAACACCGTAAGAGCGTCGGCATGAGAGCTCTAGTCCCGTCCGACCAGTATATCTGAACCAGTCCAATTTCCTTTATGAGGTCCCATACTCGGCAGTAGTACTTTGTCATTCATGGATCTTTGATGTTGTAATCGTCATGAAGCTGTTTGACCACCAGTTGTGAGTCACTGTAGACTTTTATGCCTTTTGCTCCCAAATGTTTGGCCAACTGCAGTCCCGCAATCAAGGCTTCATACTCGGCCTCATTATTTGACGCTGTGAATCCGATCGTGAGAGCTCTTTCGTTGACCGTTCCTCCCAGGGATAACAGAACGATTCCAACTTCAGCTCCTCGGTTATTTAACACTCCATCCACGTGCAAGTACCAAATGTCACCATCAAACATTCGCCACATTTTATGATCCTCTTCGGGTCCTTCCAGTGCTTCCGCTGTGATGACGAAATTTGTCTCATTGTGCTTCGGATTTGGTTGGGTGGAGTCGCTTGGTCTAGTTCAACTGAACTCTCAGCTGTATCTTGCTCAGGTAGGGACTCCGCTTCCCCAAGTTCGAGGTTGATACTTGATGTCAAAATTTGCCAGTTTTACGGCCCATTAAGAGATTTTGTTACAAGTTTGCATTCTTTAGAGTAGTTGTGAGAGGGTGCTCGGTAAGCATGACGATAGTGTGGGCTTGGAAATAAGGCAAGAGTTTTCGCTTTGCAGTAATTAGGGCTAGGGCCAGCTTCTCAAGGGGCAGATATCTCATTTTACCCGAGAGCAGGGTCTTGCTAGAGTAGTAAATGGGTTGGTGCTCGGATCCTTCTTGATGCACGAGGACCGAACTGACTGCTCAGGTTGAAACCGAAAGGTAGAGATAGAGGTCTTTTTGTCCAACCGGCGTAACCAGCAGTGGTGGCGAGGAAAGGTAAGATTTCAACTCGTCAGGCGCTCGGTCTAGGTCCATTGGAATTTCCTCTTGCTGGTCTTGATGGAGTCGAAAAATGGTCGGCACATATGAGACAACTGGCTGATAAACCAGTTAAGCAATGCAATCATGCTTGTCAATCGCTAGACTTCTTTGATCGTTGTTGGGGCTCCGAGGTTTTGGATCACTAAAAGTTGCTTCGGGTCAGCTTCGATGTCCCTTCGGGTGACAACATATCCGAGGAACTTCCCGGAACCTACACCGAAGGCGCATTTCTCAGCGTTAAGTCGTAATTTGTGCTTTCTCAGGATGGCGAAAACCTCGGCAAGGTGGTCCAAGTGATCCGACTTATGCTTGCTTTTTACTACCATGTCATCGATATATGCTTCCATTGTGCCCCCAAGCTGATGTTTAAACATTTTTGTGACCATTCTTTGATAGGTAGCCCCGACGTTTTTGAGGCCAAAGGGCATGAACTTATAATATGTCCCTCGAGGGATATGAAAGCTGTCTTTTCCTGGTCTTCGGCTGCCATAGCAATTTGGTGGTATCCCCGGCATGCCTAGAAGTTGCATCAACTAGTTGATCAATCCGTGGGTGAGGAAAGCAATCTTTCGGGAAAGCGTCATTGAGGTTGGTATAATCGACGCAAACTTGCATTTTGTTGTTCTCCTTCGGAACCACCACGGTATTGGCCAGCCAAATAGGGTATTGGACCTCCCGTATAGAGTTTGCCTCCAACAATTGGCTAACTTCATCAATTATTGTGCCTGCGTGCGCAGGTGAGCGCCTCGGCCGCAGCATAACCGGTTTCCACATTGAAAGCATGGGAGATAAAAGTGGGGTCTACGCCAAATTGAATAAAGACAGAAACGAAAAAAAATAAAAAAAATCAGTTTTATGCTTTTTTACCAAAGCAATGATCGAAACTAAATTTTTTTTAATAAAGCCAAAATTAATCCAATAAAAATGGTTTATTTTTGGCTTTATTCAATAAAAAATTAGTTTTGACCATAATTTTGTACTTTTTGTATTCGTCTCGTTGAGATAAATCAATAAACCACGAAAATTTGACGCAAAACTAAAAAATGTAAAAAACAATTTGAATAAAGACAACGAAAAAAACCAAAAAACCAGTTTGGGGCTTTTTTACCAAAGCACCCAGAGCAAATTTATGATGGATAATGATGGAACACAGAATAATCACTCGTTGCCAAACCACCACATATAGTAATATTATCTGGGATGAGCTTCTCTTTACACCCCATCTATACACTTCAATTTTTTTTTTTCCTTATCTCGAGTTTATGATCTAAACTGTTCACCACGTACGATACGTAAAAAACTAATTACAGGTTTAGAAGGAAAAAAAAAAATCAACATGAGTGAATACCTATGAGTAAGTTACATTACATCCTGTAAATTATAAATTTCAACTTTAAAATATATTTACTATTCATTTTACATACCCAATTATACACATTTTATGTAGTCAGTTGCGTGTTCAACGAGGTGAAAGATTTTGATCATTCTAGGCCGGGGTTGTGCTAAAAATGGTGAGTACGGATATGGATGGATGAGATATTGACCCCATATTATATAAGTCTATATATATCCGCATGTCCAGAAACCACAAAAGACTAAGAAGCTTCAATTTGATTCATCGTCCTCCCACTTTGGCATAATTTTTTCAATTGAGCCCTTTTAGTTTCCACCTTCAAGTGTAAATGGGAGGGTTAGGATCGTCTTTTTATTCGCACAAGGGGACTTCACGAGTGGGTGGGTGCGTGGCTTCGTGGGTTCTCTCTCAAAAGCATAAGGCAACGTGGCCTTCGTAAACCCACGTAAATTCTGGGTAAATATCTCTTTTCCTCTCCTCTCATACACGGCCTCTCTCTCTCTCTATCTACTACTCTGATCTGCTTCGTGGGCACGTTTTGTTTTTCCCTTTCTATCCACGACACGGTATTCCAACGAAAGGTAGTTCGGCAGACCCAGTTCGGCGGGCGTTGTGGACTACAATTGAATCGGGTTAGTCTGAAACTATGACTTTGATCTTTTACCATTTCTCAAAGAAGATACTCCCTCGCCGCGTTCTTGTTTGATTCTTTTGGGTGGCGTGTCGGTAAGGCAGGCCTTTGGGAAGAGGCAGAGAAAAACCTAGCTTTTAACTTTCTCTTATTTTAGTTGAGCACCTGGGCTTCCTTTATCACAAAAAACCTTTTCTCCTTGATTTGGGGCTTGATTTTGGCGAGGAAGTACAAAAGAACCTGTCTGTCTTTTCCCTGGTGTCTAGGGAGAGTGTGCGGAGATTACGTTGTGAAGAAAAAAAAAGGACTGGAGTACCTCATTTCAGCCTAGGTCATCCCAGTCCAATTACCTCTTCCCTCATCTTTAAAACAAACAGGGTAAGGTCTTCAGCTATGATGCACGGACACGGACACGGCAATTTTGAAAAAATGGGGATACGGACACGGCGGGGGTATATATATATATATATATATAGGAAGATGTTCTAGTGAGGACTCCCTCAAAGATCTCCTCCGTGAGGACCACCCCTTTTTTGATTTTCCGGACCAAATTTCGACGATCCGAACCGCTCAATGTGTTTAAAACATGTTTTCCATGGCCAACGCGAGGAATCACAAAAAAAAATACCCGAAAGGGCTTCATCCGAGTGGTTTTTCATAATAACCGTACATATATAATTTATCGAAAAATGCTCGAATGAAGCCCTTTCGAGTATTTTTTTTGGACGAATCCTCGCAATGACCCTTAAAAACACGTTTTAAACACATTGAACGGTTCGGATCATCGAAATTCGACCCCGATCCAGGAGGTCCGCAAATTACGAGTTTGAGGGAGTCCTTAGTAGAACGGGATCATATATATATATAAAGTCCACTTCCGGTCAGGGAGCCCAAATTTTAAAAAAATCCGGACCTCCACTTTCCCGATCGAATTTCGACGATCCGAACCGTCCAATGTGTTTAAAAGATGTTTTCAAGGGTATCCGTAAGAAATCATCAAAAAAAAAATACCGGGAAGGGCTTGATCCGAGCCTTTTTTCACAAAACTGTACATATATGATTTTTGTGAAAAACGGCTCGGATCAAGCCCTTCCCGGTATTTTTTTTTTTGATGATTTCTCACGGAAACCCTTGAAAACACCTTTTAAACACATTGGACGGTTCAAATCGTCGAAATTCGATCGGGATCAATGAGGTGTGGATTTTTTTTAAATCCGGGATCTTGGACTGGAAGTGTGGTGTGTGTATATATATATATATATATGCTTAAATGGAAAAATATATAAAATAAAATAAAAAAACAAAGAAAGAGAGAAGAGAGACATGCCTGATTGGCTTTTTAGTTGATTGTGCTTCCAGCGGCAGCAGCAATTTGATTAGTGTTCACAGTAGCTTCAGTAGACTGATGTGTAGAAAAGGATGTATATATATGACCAAATTATACTTTTTTACCTCAAGTTTTGATTAATTTCACATTTACCCCAAAAAGTTTTAAAAATTTCAATTTGACCCTGCCGTATCCCCCCGTCCCCAGCTGTGTCCCCCTCCAAAAATTCAAAATAGTCGTGTCCCATGCCACGTGGCGTGCCAGGACACGGGGACTATATAACTGTAGGTTTTCACAATTTCAGTGGTAATGAGGCTGTAGATGGAAGCATTGTCAACTTGGTATTTTGGGAGGTTTTGGGAGATTTACGGTTTCTTCGCTTTGTTCTTCGGTTCTTCATCACTGTTTTGGATTTCAAAGATTCAATCACTAACTTTCAGTGTTCCGGGTTGTAAGAGTTAATTGAGTCTTTCTGCTACAATTCCTCTGAATGTAGTTCATTTTCTGATTATTGGCCACAGACGGAGGCACTTTACCCAAAGCTGTATGATAATGATTTTCTGGGTTTTTAATTGAATCAGAATTCAGCGCCAACAAGAGACCAGATGTGAGGCTCTATTACAGTGCTAGAAATCTTCAGAGAATGGCTTATCAGGTGCTGCTTTGACAATGGTGACATTCAAATTTCAGCGATCTCAGTTCAAACCTGCTTAATGGCTCCATTCCATCAGAAAAGCTTCCCGTGAATATTATGGCTATGTAAGAATACTCCATCTCTATCATTTTGGTAGTGCAATTCTTTCATCCTACCAAATTGTTTTGATCTTCCCAATTGAGCAATTCTTATCTAATCATATAGCTGTTTCGTTCAAGTTTTTCCCATATAAAAATCCCTATTGTAAATACTTATGTAATGAAATGCTTTCATTTTCAGCATGTGATTTCAGACACTCTTTAGGTGAAAGTGACTAAATTGAGGAACAATGCATAGTTACATGAGATCTTTGAAGGCAGATTTTAACTTTGGACTAATACCTGTTGTTTCAGTTCAAGATGAAACCTAAGCTGCACTATGGGGAGGAGGATTGTCATCTTTCAGTTTCTGACAGCTTTCCACTGGATGCTGAACTTCATTTTGAGATTCAGATGATAGATTTTTCTATACCAATCGATTCGAATGAGATTTGATTTCGTTGCTTGAAGATCCTGACTGATATGCTACTTGTCGATGTGATCACATTCCCTTTACATTCTCTTATTCACGATTCATGTTGCAACCCTTTCTCTGCTTCTTCTGTTTGGGAGAAGATGGCATGTTTATCAGCGTTTTTAGAATATGGTCAACAAAGATGCCAAATTTCTCAGATTTGCTTTCTGTTTTCAGTGTGGAACAACTAAAAGATATCAGCTGCAAATGGGTTATTCTTGGGCATTCCGAGCGGAGACACGTTATTGGAGAAGATGATCAGGTAACAGTTGCTATACCCGACCTTTTAAACATCCAAAAGGTAGAGGTCACCCACCTATTAACTAAATTCTGTAGATTCTGCCATTGTGTTATTCATCGTATTTTAGCACAAGTTGCCTCTAGGCTCTATGTATTCATTTCTTGACTGAACCACTCTCATCTTCAGTTTATAGGAAAGAAGGCTGCTTATACCTTGAGCCAGGGTCTCGGAGTGATAGCCTGCATTGGAGAACTGTTAAAGGAGAGAGAAGAAGGGAAAACATTTGATGTTTGTTTCCAGCAGCTGAAGGCTTTCGCAGGCAAGCTTCCTTGGTCATGATTCTTTTCTCAGAAATTCGCAGCCTTTGGGTTTTTTCGAAAACCAGAAGAGCTTCACCTATCTTTCCACCATATAGCTCATGTCCATGATGTGCAGATGCTGTGCCCAGTTGGGATAATGTAGTAATATCATATGAACCTGTGTGGGCTATTGGAACTGGTAAAGTGGCGAGCCCACAGCAAGCTCAGGAAGTACATGTGGCTGTTCGTTATTGGCTAAAAAAGAATGTTTCAGCAGAAGTTGCTTCTAAGACCCGTATTATCTATGGAGGTATTTTTCTTTTACTCTTCTTTTTTTCCCTGAACGATCTTGTAACTTTTCTTTTGACAGTTTTACTTTGTTATGCGTCCTGTTCGTTATTGGCTAAAAAAGAATGTTTCAGCAGAAGTTGCTTCTAAGACCCGTATTATCTATGGAGGTATTTTTCTCTCTTCTTTTTTTCCTTGAACGATCTTGTGACTTTTCTCTTGACAGTTTTACTTTGTTATGCGTCCTTTTTATCTTTTTTTGTACTTCCAATGCATCCGTATGAAAATCTACCACATAGATATTATTGTCTACTCTCATCTGCACACACACACAATAAATAATAGGGAGAAATGCTGTATCTTCTGTCCTTCTATGAACTGTTAAATTCCTATTGCCGTCAAGTGAGTACCTCCTTTATATTTTTGGCATATACACCACCCAAGCGTTGGGTTACTTCATATCATCTACATTGTGATAATGGGTTCGATTCGCTTGAATGCTCCTAGACTGCTAGATTTGTTATTTTCCATCTCCTTCTGCTCATTGTCACAAGTAACTGCAATTGTATGTACTTGCAGGATCTGTGAATGGTGGCAAATGTGCTGAGCTAGCAAAAGAAGAAGATATTGATGGTTTCCTTGTTGGTGGTGCTTCCTTAAAGGTGAAGTCCTCCATAATTTGTATTTGCACTTAATTCTCTTTCTTTGTTTCTTTCTTGTGTTTCTCAAAGGGTAGTCTTTCTTTATTGATAAAAATAAGACCAAACAGGGAAGAAAATTTTGGAAAAGGGAATCGGACGCCTTAGTTTTCATTGTCATATTTCATTGCATTCCAATCGTATTGACTATGAAAACATAGCATTTCAGTTTTTTCAGTCTATGTGATAACATGTTGCATCTATATTTGGTTCCAAGTACGCTTCTAGAAATCTTAAGTTTGTACAAGTTCCATCTTCGACAGAAAATTCATGAATTTTCTTTGAGTTGTCCTTGTGCATGTGGTCCTTGCTGCAAATTTTTCACATCCGACCATAAGGTGTCGATTAAAAAAGGCTCCCTCTGATGATTTTTTTTTTTTTTTTTTTTTTTTGACATAGGTTCCCCGTGGTACAAGGAGAAAAATGCATTTGTAATTCTGGGCATCATAGAGAGAAGGGTTATTATTTTGGCAGCAAAGAGAGGCAATGTCATCTTTGATGTTTCTTCCTGTTTTCCTTTTCTTTTCTTTTTTCCTTCTGTCTGAATACCAATTATCTTTTAGCCATCTGATGGAATATATCTCTTTTTTTCTCCACCTTAAAGGGAGTAAAGTTGCGCAAACCATCGAAGCATGCACTGGTTGTTTGTATTTTGAATGTGTGTAAACATGTGGTCGAGTAAAATGCATACAGGCCTATAAGGAAAGCTATAATTTACTGTCAGTGTTGCCTATAAGAAGATAGTGATCACTACCAGGGCTGCAAACTAACCGAGCTGCTCGCGAGCAGCTAGTGGCTCGGCAAGTAATCGAGCCGAGCTCGAGCTCGATTTTTAGGCTCGTTTAGTAAACGAGCTCGCTAAAGCTCAGCTCAGTTGTATAGGCTCGGCTCGTTTATGACCGAGCCGAGCTGGAGATTGATTTTTCGGCTTGTTTACTTAACAAGCCGAGCTCGAACACTACAAAGCTTAGCTCAACTCGGCTCGTTTGCACCCCTAATCACTATGATGCATTAACATCTTATTGACCTCGTGGAGAGTAGAATCAATGATGTCACTGGTGAAAGACATGGAAAGATTTGGGATCTTCCATCCCTCAAAATTTTGTTCGTATATTAGTGATTAAAATTTTGGTTATATGTTGTGCACGGTCCTGAGTTTGCAAGTATTGTCAATGCTGCAACTTTGAAGAAGGTTGCAGCTTGATCATTCATGGTACTTTCGCCGCCTTCTCAAATAAATGGCTTAGTTGGATGAAAGCATCACGAGACAAGCATTTGAGCTGTTTCAGTTGGGTGGCATTTTGATGATATCACATTTTTCCCCATGCTATTAAGAGTGAAAAGATAAAATACTTCAGTATCATTTGATTGCTTCATACTGTTTGAACCAGAAAGGTTTAGTTGTAGAATAATGTCAACTGGTTGGCATATATGTTCAATTCCGATACTTGGCTGATTCCCCAGAACATGTTAATTAGACACAGCATGTTTTTAGCATCTGTGAACATGGTTTGTGTCATACCTTACAAGTGGACTCTCTACTGGAAATTACAGGATCTTGTTTTAAGCCCCGCACATAGTTCACCAAGAACTGTTATAGAGCACTGACCACTTGCTTGGCTTTGTATCGAGAACCTTTTCCCACCTGAGATTGCATAATAGTTCAGTATAGATGCACGTGCTTGTCGATGCTTCTATTCAGAGAATAGTATTTTGACTATGTTTCCTGGGTAGGAAGGATCAGCAAATTGCCGGACTGCTTTCATCAATTTGTTGTTAATTTGGATGGAAAGTTCTAGTGAATTGTCGTGAATGAACACCTCCTTTGTCCGCGTATCATGTGAGGTAGCCTCCCAGTGCCGGGTTTTCTTTACGGTTATAGGAAATAAGGCTTAGTTTGACCATAAACCACCCCTATTTTCTCTAAAATGCGACTAACATTTCTTGCTTCACTAAATTTTAAACCTGAGTATATATGTCGAGTTTCTTCTGCTATTATTATTATTTTTCCCTCCTTGCTTACAAAGTGTCTTAGACTCTTGTTGTCTTCTGATTGGTTCAGTTTGTTTCATCTCAGCCACTAGGTCTGATTTGCATGTTGGGGTTAACTTTGTTTTATGCTTCAGAGTGCACAATGAGATTGGCTTGTGAGATGAACTCGTAATAATCTCACTTGGTAAGGATTTACCACATGAAGTCTTACTGGTTAACAACATCAAATGCTCCACGATAAAGTCCTTCAGCCGTACATGGCAGTTTAATCTTGGCCTTTGTGAAAGGATTCAGCAAGAAGAAAGGAGAATCAAACTCTCTGTTGGACTTGTAATCTAATTTCTCGAGGAGTAACCATGATTTCGAAGAGAACAAGGTATTCGTACGTAGTGCACAAGTCTGGGAGATCAATGTTGTACTTCTCTCCGGTTGAGGTGTTAATGAACTCGCGGTTACTTTCCCAAACGGTTCTGGCTATCATGAGCCACGGTGGTGCTGCTGGTGCATCTACTATAATAGGTTGGTAGCGTAAGGATGCATGCAACCAACTCTTGCAAACGATCGAAAACCGCAAATTGTTAGGGTAATTCAACCTCTCTTTGATCATCCATGCAAGGAGAGCTGGTAAGTTAGACCAATTATCTTTTTCTATCGTCTCTTCATTTGCTGCCACACAGATACTTTCAAGAAATTCTTCCTTCACCATTGATGTTAGTGATGCGCGGATCCCTGAAAATAGCAATAATTACGGTATTAGTTAAATTGCAGATGGAGAAGGGACTTTTCAGATAATGAAACATGCAACAATAGTTTTTGGATAGGTTGACCTAAGAGGCAAGAATATCGATACGAGATCAAAAAAATTCTATGACAAATAAAGGCATGGATGGGAAAGAGACATGGCAAAAAAAGGGATGAAGAAGTAAAGAAAACCAATAACTAGTGTCTCAATGCATAAAAAAGCGTATATTTACAAGGTGCGACCCTTGGCCTAAAAAAAAAAAAAAAGTGTCTACATACATTTAGAAAATTGACATTCCGACCATAGAATGACCTTGAAACGGCAGATACAGAGACAAAAGGGCTGGAATGCACGATTTAGGTTTTGGAGAGAGGACTCGGGTAAACACAGACTCGGTGTAAAATTACTTCTTTCTGAGTTTTTCTTTTTCAAGGAGCCTCCTTAAATGGAGGGTTTGCGGAAGAACCTTTGGAGGCCCCACTGGCACCTTATTGCAATGATCTGAACCGGTCATCGTGAAGGTTCTGTAGAGTAGTGTGTATATACAAAAATCAACTTGACCTAACGTCGATAGGTATGTCAAAAATGAAATTTTGGTGTAGAAAATAAGGGCCTGGATTTTTTCAGACAACTTATTCTCAAGAATAACACGGGTCACTCCATTCGCGTTCGGGTAAAGGGAAAACCAACAAACAATGAACCACCCATAGTTGTTCGGGTCGGAGCGTTTGGAGAGGGGTTGGTCGTTCGGCCTAGCCCAACAAATATTCATCTTATATCTTCCGGTAATAAACATCAGATATAAAGTATAGTCAGGTCCAAGGCCATGGGAGAGGGCCCGGCAAGGGGCCTCTTTGGCCCCAAACTCAGAAATGTATGAATTGTACAAATATTTTGTGTTTTAGTCATTTTTTCCCAAAATGAAAGGTCTATTAAGTTGCAGTGCACCCCACAATATGTAGGGATGGCCATCTCGGCTGACCCTTCCAGATCCAATCCGTCCCCTCCCCGAATGGGTAGGGGATTCGGCAATTTTTTTCCCATGTCGATTCAGCCAACCCTCCCCGAATGGTTGAAGATGGTGTTTTAGGGGGAAAGACAAAAATACCCCTGCCATTAACGCTGCACATAGATAGAGTTAGTTCCGAAGACCATTTAAATGCGTATTGTAAATTTATGAATTGTACAAATATTTTGGCCTTGTTCGTTTCATAGTTTTAAGTTTAGTTTTAGTTTTCTTTTGTAATCATTACACTCTTCTCTCTCTCTCTCTCCACTCATTACACTTTTTTCCAAAACTAAACTAAACTAAAACTACTAAACGAACAAGGCTTTTGTGTTAGTCATTTTTTCCCAAAATGAAAGGTCTATTAAGTTGCAGTGCACCCACGATATGTAGGGATGGCCGATCCCCTCCCCGAATGGGTAGGGGATTCGGCGATTTTTTTCGTATGTCGATTTTTTCGCATGACAATTCGGCCGACCCTCCCTGAATGGTTGAAGACGGTGTTTTGGGGGGAAAGACGAAAATACCCCTGCCATTAACGCTGCACATAGACATAGTTAGTTCCGGGGACCATTTAAATGCGCATTGTAAACGTTAGGGATGCAATAGGCACGATTATATTTTGGAGACCAAAGTGACACTTTGCGAATACTTTGGGGACCATCCGTACACATAAGCCAATTCAATTTTCATGATTTAGGGTTCTTTCCTGATAGCCACAAAATGGAAATTCACATAATACCAGAAGTCAATACGTTGTGTCATTGCCGCTAAAAATTTACGCCGAAGATTCATAGCGTAGCATAATCAACGAATGAAGTGACATGAAAGAACAGTAAAATTGTCACAGAACGAGTAAAAATACGATTGTTTGGATGGCGTTTTCCACGTCAACTTCTTGTATTTTATGATCCGATCCCAAATTCCGCGTTAAAAAATCTCACTGATTTTCCTTTTCAAAACAAAAATCTCACTAATTTTCCATTGAACATATCTTCATTCCATTTTTGTTGGTTTCTAATCCACAGCCCACGGTAATTAGTAGTACAAAGTAGAAATCCAGGACACTATATCAATTGTGAGAGTCCACGGGACAACCAAACCCAACAACTTGGTGGGTGTTTGGGAATCTCATTTTTAGCTTTTCATTTTTAAGTTTTTGGCTTTTCAACTTTTTGGATTATGATCAGAATATATTTTGAATTTGGTAGGAGTGTTTGAGAGAAATGTGCAGAATAGATTTTGCAACAGGAGTAGTGTTTAAGAGATATGTCGAGAATCCATTTTGTGGGGCTTTTTGTTAATGAAAATGAGAAAAGTAGAAAATGAGAAAATGATCCAAATCATTTACTTTATTCGTCTTGTCGTGTAGGAAGTGCTTGCAAAACTTATGTTAACATGGTATCAATAAAACAACGCTTGCCTTCAATTTTATTTTTTAAATCATATTAGCCGTTTATTTTCTTTCAAAAAAATGTGTTTTGGTCTTATTCCTATCGATTCTCGATCAACCTAAACGGCTTGGGTAACCTTTTGGATCTGGAATGAAACCGCACTATGGGCACACTGGACTATTGCGATCTAACTCACGACAAGCACTGCATGTCCCTAGTAGTAAGTAAATAAACTTGTGATTGAAAAAGAGCCACACGACCAGGGCAGTTAGCCCCGTTGATCATGCAGTTAGCCCAGTTGATCATATAGGGGTGAGGTTCTGGGTTCGACTCCTATGGAGAAGAGGTCAAGTTTTGTGGTTTACTAATATCTAACACCTAACTGTACTGAAGTATATCAAATGGAAAAAAAAAAAAAAAAAAAGCCACACATTTGGTTATCTCATTCACACATTGATTGATTTCATCCTTTTTTCTATGCTTATTATTACACTTTAGCTGTATAGAATAAGAAGTTAGGTAATGCATGACTGCATGTAACACTTATTCTTTCTTATAATCTAAAAAATTACTTTGGAAATTTCAAAAGTCTTAAAGCAATCACAAAATTTTATGCCAAATAAGTGGACTGTACTCTTCCCCTTAGTTTCCGGGCTTCTAAACCAACCATGTCATGTCACGTGTACATGTCAAATTTCTGGCCATATGTTGGAATAAGAGGAACAGGACCCTTAATTAATCTGAGGTTAGAAGTCAACCCTTGAGTTAATTAAAATTAAACCAGGGTTGATTAGTTTTGCTTCTAGAAAAGAGCTTTGCTACGTAGACACAATTTCTAACACACATCGTAAACACACCACCCAATAATGTGGGGGTTCCGAAATTTATTTTAACAATTTGAGTCTTTCATTTTATGGCTCCAAATATTCAAAAAAACAGTCATGCAAAAAATCATATTGATCGAACCTCGATAAGTGCTTGACTCAAATCAATTGAAGAAGGTGGAAAAATTTAACGATCCGTCTTACACGAGGAAAATGTGAACTTTTGAGATAGCTACCAATGTCTGATCTATCTTATTCTTTACAAGAGTAACGTTCATGTCGAAATCTACAATATGGACGGTTTCGATTATCAAAATATGTTTGTGGAACTCGCCTCATTGGGTAGTGTGTTTGAAAGGTGTGCAAGACTTCTCTATGGAAAATGGAGGAAGACTTTGCCAAGTGGAAAAGTCGGTTAGGTTGGGATTTGGTGTGGCAGCACTGTCAATTCCTTTTGCTGGAGCACGTACGTGGCGGATATGGACGTTGAATATTTTACACCTTTTTGAGCGGTTACCGAAAGTTTTGAAATTCTTCATTTATGTTGTGGGTGACACGTGTCCACGGATATTTGGTTTACCTTTTCCTGAAAAGGAAAGGTTACTTTATAATTATACATCAAAGATCAATCTACGAGAAATTTAGGGAGAAAACAAATGGAGGTTGGAAAGGAAAGAAAATGACTGTTTCTTTGCACGTTCGAGGGAAAAAAGTTTTGAAAGGGGTGATAGGGCATTGATTCATGTTAGACTAGGCTCAGTTTTCCAAAAGATTTTAGCACTCAGGTGCTAAAATCATGATATTTCAAATCAAAAAATGAAGTGGTTCTATATATCGTTTTTCGATTTTTTTTCCCACCAAATTAAAGTACACGAGGAGCACTTCATTTTTTGATTTGAAATATCATGATTTTAGCACCTGGGTGTTTAAATCTTTTGGAAAACTTGGCCTAAGATGAGTTTTTTTTTTGTTTGATTTTAGTAACCCAGTTGTTAAAATTAACCATGATTTTAACAAATGA
Organism: Vaccinium darrowii; assembly: GCA_020921065.1. Lineage (NCBI taxonomy): Eukaryota > Viridiplantae > Streptophyta > Magnoliopsida > Ericales > Ericaceae > Vaccinium > Vaccinium darrowii. The sequence goes on along the minus strand of CM037158.1, from coordinate 28,290,609 downwards.
GTTCACCAGGTGCTAAAAATCATGGCTGATTTTAGATTGAAAAAAAGCTAAAATCAGCCATGATTTTAGCACCTGGTAAACTCATTTGCTAAAATCATGGTCGATTTTAGCAACTGAGTTGCTAAAATATTTCAGCAATACTACATACCTAAAATTTGCCCAAAATTTAAAATTAGTGGCTTAGATTCAGATTTCAAATTCTAGACAATTTTGGGGGTACTTAACATTTTCCAAGATTTTTTTATGGTTGATTTGATTTGGAGGTCGAATATGTAATTTACTTTTGTACCGTGTTATATGTCTCCCTCACTCTTTTTTTTTTTTTTTTTTTTATCAACGGGAGTTTACAATATGTCCCTTCATGTGTTAAAAACTACTACTTTTTGTTGAAAGGCATGTGTTAAAGAGTACAGAGATGACAAGTGAAGAGAAGCCCACTTTTTGGATGAACCCTATATCAGGTTTCTCCTTATTTGCCACATCAGGGTGGTGTGCATTTGGGGTGCACAAGTGGTGTACTCATATCATTGTTCGGCTAGCTGTGTGTAGTTTATGTTGACTAAAAAACACTAAAAAGACATTTAACAGTTTAACAAGATTGTTTTCCAAAGTAGACTGTACAACTCTTGGATTGAAAGGGAATATTTTATTTTATTTTTTTTTGAAAATAAAAGAGAAATGTATTAATATTTGAAATCGGGTTACAAAGATTAAAAGGGATCGAGGAAAAACGACAATCATAAGCCTCCAGGATCCCAATAGGAACAATAAGTTGACAAGGAATCAACAAAGAGAAACCAATCCAAGCAAAGATACAAGGTGAACAAAATACAGCAGTATCCGAACAAAATGCAGCAAAATCAGATCCCAGAACAAAAATGCAGCAGTAATGTTGATGAAGTATCCGAACCCAGAACGAATGCAGCAGCAACAATATAGCAGCAACAGTGAACCCAACAACAGTATCCAAACCCAGAAATCAAAGAAGATGGCAACCACAAATCAAAGACCACCACCACGTTTAGATGGCAGCCAATATACTCCCCAGGTTATGAATAAAGTCATCAATAGAGTATGTATTAGGACCCCACTTAGTTTTGACCCAAAAAGCAACTCTGAGTTTGATTAGCTCCAAAACCTCCACCCAATCCAAAGGAGCGTTATCAAACATGTGTCTGTTTCTCATGTTCCGAAGAGACCATATGACTGCTAAAGCGATACAATCCCAAATTATTTTGTGACTAGATTTGGTTTTGCAATTCATCCACCAAATGAACAAGGCATTGACATTTTGAGGTACAACCCATTGAATGCCCCACCATGACAACACTTCAGTCCATAATACCCACACAAAATGGCAGTGAAGAAAGAGATGGTCCAAAGATTCAAGATCAATATTACAGAATTTGCATTTAACATCCTCGAAATTATGGATAATCCCCAAGTTATACAGGTATAGTCCAGTTTTAACTCTACCTAGTTGAGTTAACCAACCAAAGCACTGAACTCTATGAGGAGCAACATTTTTCCAAATCAAGTCGAAAACAATATTAGAGGAATCAAGACCTTTCGAGAGACGGTACATAGAAGATACAGAGTACCTCTTAAGTTGGGGAATGTTGCCCATATACATTCATGTGGAAGACTACAAGTTATGCGTTAAATGGGACAATTATTTCAATGCAGGCAAGATCGAACTTCATGTAACTCTACTTAATTTCTAACAAAACCATGTAAGTGGTCCATAACGCAGTTGCTTGTGAAGTTAGGATTGAGAGCCTTATTTTAAGCTTTTCATTTTCAAATTTTTTGCTTTTTGGCCTTTTTGAATTATGGTCAAAATGGAAGTATTTTGAATCTGGCGGGAATGCTTGGAAGAAATGTTTTGTAGGGTTTTTGTTAAGCGAAATGGGAAAAATGAAAAAGAAGAAGTCAAAAAGCTTCTCTCAGCCTTCTTTTGGCTTCTCCTCTCTAATATCGAATTTGGGAATGAGTTTTGGCTTAATGTGTTTAGGGTTTGGGCAGCCAAACACCCAAAACTTAAATAATGAGAAGTTGAAAATGAGAAAAGTACTCGGCCAAACAAGTCTTAAAAATCTAGTCTCAATTCCATGAGGCAGGTCACATACTCGCAGAAAATGTCTTCAACTTAATAATGAGAAGTTGAATTTCACTTAGTATCTCTAATCGAGAGTGGTCAATTAGTGCATGGGTTAACGACTAAATTCACATCCTTAAGATTAAGATTTTACCGCGCGAATATAATAGAAGCAGCAAGTGGTGGCTAGCTCATGTGGTAGAGCTCTTGAATGTCTCACACTGCATCTCGGGATCGAGTCCCATTCCCTCCTCCCCCATGTAATAGACTAGGATTTACGATTGACCAAAAAAAAAAAGTAGGGGTGCTCACGGTTCGGATTGGTCCGGATTGGCATGAATCCAATCCTAATCCGCGAGTCACGGTTTTTTGAAAATAAAATCCGTGTCTGATCCAAAACTCTCACGATTCGGTTCCAATCCGATCCGCGAGTCACGGATCGGTTCCGGATATGTCCAAGGATTTTCAACTTATTCCAAAAAAAATAAAATAAATCATCAACTCAAGTTCAAATTTTGCCCCTGTTCGTACCCTGCATGAAGAAAATCAAGCAGCAGATGCACTAGCAGAAATAGAAACCAATCAGGACTACAAACTTATACTAGTACATAGATAGTTCCAATTCACAAACTAAGGCACAAACAAAGACACTAGCAGAAATAGAAACCAATCAAGACTACAAACTTATCCTAGTACGCAGATAGTTTCAGTTCACAAACAAAGGCAGTTTAATTGAGTGGAATACAAGTACTTCAGTAGTTACATCACAGTCCAATACAAAAAAAACTACATATATATTTATTTTTTAAAAAAATTATATATTATAAAAATCTTACAATCCGGATCGGTTAATCCACAGTTTCAAAATCAAAATCCGTGTCCGAACCGCGAGTCACGGTTTTTTATTTTTTGAATCCGTGTCCGGACCATTAATCCACCGTTAAAATCCAAAACGTGCGGATCGGTCCAGTCCGGACCAGATTCACGGTTCACTGGTTTTTTTGAGCAGCCCTAAAAAAAAGAATAGTATAATAGAAGCAAGTAGAAATTTCGGTGTTGTTTCTTTTGTATTTGGTCTTTCATTTCTTAAATGTAACATCGACCTTTACTCGGTATATTTTACAACTAAATCAAATTATCATATGCTTTATTCCATGCACATTTTCCTCGCTAGACGACTAAAACCATAATCAGTTACAGAAAATCTTGCTCATCACAAAAGATACGTATGCAGGACCCAAATAGATTAAGATTACGACGTCTAATTAATTATTTTGCACGGCTAATCTTGTAATATTGCTTCAAACAAATTGTGCTAATCTAGCAAGGGGGCGGCTACGGTTTGAGACCGCCACTCCAAAAAAATTTAAAATGAATAGAAATTTTTTCGTTTTCCTACGTAACTTTGCAATTCCACCCGCCTGTAGATTTTTTTTCATATTTTTTAACTATAAAACAGTTTAATTTTCTAGTCCCTCTTGTTTTCGCGTAAAAAAAGACCTAAATATAAGTATTCAAAAGTCAATGGTTAATGACCTAGGTGAAATATCAAAAATATAGGAATTTGAATTGAGAGAAAAAGAAATTACACACTTTGACATCAATATTATATAGTGGCGTTCCACTAGTTTAATTTAATGATAGACAATGGGTATCATAAAAAATTCACCGCGTCAGATAGATAAAGGCATCTTAGGAGGACTAGGGGAATAGAGAACATATTGATGAAAAAAAAGTAAAAAAAGAAGAAGATATTTACTCATTGACAATGGAGATGTTCATGGTTAACACATATTTTATATTTAGGTCCCGGGATGACTATTGATCGTTAAAAGTATAAGATATTTGCAAGCCTGTTGACAAATGTTATCCTTATTACTCCAAAAATTCAATCGATAAAGTGCAAGTTTAGTGTTTTGAGTACTAGCCTGAGTTTGAAAATTAGACTAACATTTTCACATTTGTGCCAAGTTTTGAACAAAACAAAAATGTCCATATATAAGTTATCACTTTAATTATGCTATAAGATGGATGGTAAATTTTTGGTAAGTATCTTGATCATATAAATTGCCGTAGATTTTGATGCTATCATAGTGCCACACTCAACACATAGATACTTAAAAAAGCGTCCAACACAATTCAAAATGCCCCACTTTGATAGATAGTTTGAGTAAAGAACGGAAAATTACCATTAAGTCACATTTTGGAAACTTATCCTCCATAATGCCCACTAGGTCAAGGGATTGAAACTTAATTCTCACTAGGTTAAGGTTTTTTTTTTTTTTAACTGAAACAACTGTGTGCGTTATTCCTCGGTCAATTTTTTTGGGGTTTTAGGTAAAGGTATCATACGGTTTCATAAGGTTTTAGAAGTTTAGGAACTTTTATAGGGTTTTGGGGGTTTAGACAAATTCATACGGTTTGGGGTTTAAAGAATTACCCTTTTGTTAGTACTTAAATGAAAAACATTTTGTTTCTTACACAGATTTACTTCAATGACCTTTTAAGTTGATAAATAATATTTTAATTCATCTTTCTAGTTTTATGTTTTGTATAGATATTCGCCATTACTATTTTTTGTAATGCCATTAATTACTGATTAAATTACTTATTTTTTTCCCTGACTTATGTCCTGACGTAAAACGCGTATTTACCATCCCACAAAAGTCAAGACAACAATCATAAATAAAAACCATCATACTGGAGCTAAAACAATGTGCTTTCGAATTTGACATAATCCATTTGCTATACAAGTATATCAACATATGGTCGGTGAAACTAGCCTAGTGGCAAAGTTGGTTAATTCAAGCGGTGAAAACTCAGGAATCAATTGACAAGGCTTAGGTTTGAGTCCTGGTAGCCCTTATTGATGGTGGTGTCCTAGTGTGGTATGACGGGTCAATTCTCCCTGGCGGAGGCACCGACACTTCCTTTTTAAGCACCCAAAAAACAAAAGAGTTAAACTAGCCTAGTGGCAAAGTTGGTTAGTTCAAGTGGTGAAAACTCAGGAATCAGTTGACAAGGCTTAGGTTTGAGTCCCGGTAGCCCCTATTGATGGTGGTGTCCCAATGTGGTGTGACGGGTCAATACTCCCTGGCGGAGGCGACAGGGTACCATACCGACACTTCCATTTTAAGCACCCAAAAAAAAAAAAAAGAGTTAAACTAGCCTAGTAGCAGAGTTAGTTGGGACAGTGAAACCAAACTGATCAGTTGCATAAGTTAGAGGGAATCCACTTGCTTTCCAGGTAAGAATATTATAAGGATGGTCAACAGAACCAACGTAGTTACAGAGTTAATATAAAATTAAAACCTATACTTGTACAAATCCTTCAATAACGTCACTGGGCTAGTTCTATTCTAGGGTTGACTCGATCCAGAATGCATATGATTTAACTTGTTTCACAGGTGGTGTTATTGGACTAATTTGTATGAATCAAAACCTGACTAAACGGCAATGTTATGGTCACCATATTCGAGAATACGTTTCAAAACTATGTGATGTGCCTCGAATCTCTATTATATATTGGTTCGACTCATGATAAGGTACCGGAGTCCCGAATTACTGACGTGTTGATGATACCACACGTAATCGCCAACATATTTAAAACAAATGTAGTCGTTACAGCATTTTATTGATAACTGAATGTCGCATGTCATTTTTGTCATGGTTGTAAATTGGCCCCTAACAATTAGGAAAGGGTAAATTACACTGACCTCCCCTGAGGTTTCTGACTTGTACACTGACCACCCCTACTTTATCTGAAATAGCACTGACCTCCCCTAAGGTTTATATTTTTGTATCAAAAGCACCCTTCTACCCTTCCGACGGGTACCGACGGCGCCGTGGACCCCCTTGTGGGTCCCCAACAGTCGATCCGAGCCGTCCATTCATTCCAGAATCGAATTCCGAGTAGGTCTACGCGGGAATCACCTCAATCGGACGGTCCTAAGTGCTCGATCCAAAATCACCCCATTTAGTTCAAAATTTTTTGGATCGAGCACTTAGGACCGTCCGATTGAGGTGATTCCCCCGTAGCCCCACTAGGAATTCGATTCTGGAATGAATGGACGGCTCGGATCGACTGTTGGGGACCCACAAGGGGGTCCCCGGCGCCGTCGGTACCCGTCGAAAGGGTAGAAGGGTGCTTTTGATACGAAAATATAAACCTCAGGGGAGGTCAGTGCTATTTCAGATAAAGTAGGGGTGGTCAGTGTACAAGTCAGAAACCTCAAGGGAGGTCAGTGTAATTTACCCATTAGGAAATACTGCTAGCAATTATCACCCCCAAAAAAAAAGTAACCTCTAAATTAACGAAACGGTCATCTGAATTCTTGTATGACATAATTCCAAGGGGTTTGGTGAAGTTGGTATGAAAAAATCATTCAAGGATTTGCCCCCCAAATATCGTAAGTTCGAATTTTACGAATGTCAAACGTGCTAAACTTTTGGGCTACTGAAGATTCGCATGGTCATTAACTTCTGGATCTCACAATTAACAAAGTTCGCGCAAGCTGGCCTCGGAATCCGATAATCAAAAAGATTCTTGTAAGACATGAGAAATTTGGTAGCTTTCGAGATGATCCGTGGGAGACATTTCCGCGCAAATTCTTTTTTTGTGTTGTGTTTTATCTCCAAAAACTAAAGCGATAACACCATACAATATTCCTTTCATTTTCCTACCGCTTTTTGTGGGAAATCTCTGGACTTTTGTGCCACCTTTGCTGTACACGCGTCATGCCGCAAGACGTGTAGCATGAAAGTTCTGTGCAGTTTTTTGGTCTCAAAACACTTTTTCCCCATATCAAAATGAAAAGGACCAAGGTGGGGTCAAAATGGTCATTCCAACTTGAATAATGGAACCCAATCTAATATTTGGTAACTGATGTGGGAGAGCTTCCCTGTAATCTTCAATGCTTTCACACGGCTGTTATCACTAATTGGGGGAAAAACAGAGGGCTCTTTTCTCTTTGTTAGAGCAACTCCAATAGAGGCTCTCCTAGCTAATTTGTTGAGCCGAATTGACATATTGAGGGAAAATTTTGTAATTTATGTCCCCTTTTCCTCAAAAGGTTGTACTGTTTGGAGGGACCCATCCACCTTTTTGTCACATCCACTCAACAAAATTAATTTCGGCTCAATAATTGAGCCGAAATTAATTTTGTTGAGTGGATGTGACAAAAAGGTGGATGGGTCCCTCCAAACAGTACAACCTTTTGAGGAAAAGGGGACATAAATTACAAAATTTCCCCTCAATATGTCAATTCGGCTCAACAAATTAGCTAGGAGAGCCCTATTGGAGATGCTCTTAAAGAAGGCTTTTTTTTTAAATATTTTGTGGTAAACTACACTTGATCCTCAAAGTATTACTCAATTCTCACTTTGTCTCTGAACCTTAAATTGGTTCGATATTGTCCTTCAACTTGTGGGTTTTTTCAATCTAATCCGAATTTTTGCTACTGTGTTTAGTTCTCTTTAGTGAAAACTCCACGTGATCCTGTCCTGCTAACCACTGTGGGAAAAGTAAAATAGATAAGAATCTGTAGTATGACGAATTTTTATGATGAATTTTTTGTCGGTTCAAATCAGATAAAGGGCATTTTTCTCTTTTGCCAGCAAGGAGAGAAATAACCAAGTGGGCTGTGGCGATGTTAGAATTTGCACCTATTTGTATCTATTTAGTGATCAGTCTGCTAGTTTCTTTGATCTTACTCGGTGTTCCTTTTCTATTTTCTTCCAATAGCTCAGCCAACCCAAAAAAATTGTTGGCCTGTAAATGTGGTTTCGATCCTTTCGGTGATGCCAGAAGTCGCTTAAAGAGTGCCCTCGCCCCTCGGGTCAGTGCAATGTAGCTTTTTCTTTTTTCTTTTTTCTTTTTTTGAACGGTAAATAACTTCATTAATCTTGAAAAGGAACAAGACTAATAGAGGCAAGGAAAGGCAACGAAACACGACTCGCACAATCCGAGACCCAATACAACAGTTTGGCAAAGAGCCAAATGATCCAACACCCAAGGGTCAAAAAACCCGGATAACACAAAAAACGAGCACATCAAAAGGGTCAAAACCCAACACCCAATGAGTCTAAAAACTCTGATAAAAATAGTAGGCACAAAAAACCTCAAACAACCCTAGATGCAGCCATCACCACCCACCCGCAGCCAACCCCACCACCTCCCCCTAGAGCAACACTCCACATCGCCATTAAGCACACCGGATTGGTCCCAAAGACGAACCCGTCAGGAGAAAAGCCACCACCGACAGCCTGAAAACCACCACGCCGTTAGGCAAAATCGAAGACACCCAACAGTGAAATCAACGGGAAAACAGAACAAAAGGTCGGTGGTAGCGGAGCCAAGGGAGAAGCAGGAGCCAACGGTGAACAGCACCAAACCCAAATAGATCCAACAGCACAGTCAAAGGCCAATAGATCTGAGCAGCCCACGAAGCTGTGAAGCGGTTGAACGCCGTAACGCAGGCTCGCCGGGAGAGAAGGCCGAAGCCACTCACCAACCAAAGCACGACGACCGAAAATGCCCAAATCCGCAGCAACATTCATCAGCCGAAAAGAGAATGTGGATCCAGAAATTCGAAAACGACCCCGTCGCCACCCGAGAAAACCCACAACGAATGCAGACCGCAGCACGAAGCCGCCATCCAACACTATCTTTATTGCCGATCGGAGAAATGAAAAGGAAGACAAGAAGGAGCAGAAGGAGGGAAATGGAGGGATAAGGGAGGAAGAGAGAGAGAGAGAGAGAGAGAGAGAGAGAGAGAGAGAGAGAGAGGAAAGAGAGGAGGGGGGGGGGGGGGGGGGGGAGGAGGTGCAGCGGGGCACCCCCTCCGCCCAGCAAAACCCTAGGCGAGGCGGCTTGTATTCACAAAGGGGTGAGTTTCAGAAGGAGGGAAGCAATGTAGCTTTTTCTGCTAGAACATTGGATGTGGTTACCGATTGGACTCGAGCGACGAAATTGTTTTGTAGAGGTGAAGGAACGAGACGAGAAAATCTAAAGCTCATGGGCTATTGTGAGAAACGAGCAATTCTTTAAGGGCAAAAATAGTAATTTACGAAAATGCTAATTTATGCTGAGCTAGCTTTACACATTTTATATTGGCACATTGGATGATTCTGGTATACAGTTGAAACAACTGTGAGAAAGTAACAGCAAATATTCTTATTCACATTTCGCCTCCACGGATCATGACATCTCTGTCCACAACTAAAAATAATCAGATTTAAAATTCGATTTTTCCTGGGTTTTTTTTTTAAAAAAAATCCGAAACCAATTCTAATTTCTACCTTCTCAAATCTACATGCATCATGCTTGGTACAGAGGTTAAAATGTATTTGGTCAATTTTTTTTTTTTGGAAGCATAGATTTATTACAGCCAAGCTTAAAAAACAGGGCCAAAAACAACCTTCCCTCATTCCTTACAAACCACGTTTCTCTCTCTCTCTCTCTCTCTCTCTCTCTCTCTCTACAACATCTCACTATTTAGGGGTCTACCTGGTGCTCATTTTAATTTTCTTTCTTAATAGCATCTCCTTCTCTCTCTCTCTCTCTCTCTCTCTCTCAGGTTACTACTTTCTACTTCCATGGCTTCTCCTTTTCTCTTTCTTTCTAAGCTGAATTTGAATTTTCTTTTGCAGGGTACCACAAAGTTGTGAAAAAACAGAGCGTCCGGTCCGAACCCATAACGAATTTCGAAGATTTTAGTGGAATTATTGGCTTATCTGATCAAAAGAGAGGTTCTGAACCGCAGAATTCTGATTGACGGGTTAAAGTGATGGAAGCCTTTTCTGGGGTAGGAACAGAGGATGATCAGATGGAATTGCCACCCGGTTTTCGATTCCACCCGACGGATGAAGAATTGATTACTCATTACTTATCAAAGAGAGTTCTCGATAGCGGTTTCACTGCCATAGCTATCGGAGAGGTGGATTTAAACAAGGTGGAGCCATGGGATTTGCCATGTGAGTTTTATAAAGCTGCTATACTCTCTCTGTTCAATGTTTTCTTTCTAAGATGATAAATTCGTTGATTTTGAATTTTTGTTTGTGATATTTGGATTTAGGGAAAGCGAAAATGGGGGAAAAAGAGTGGTACTTCTTTTGTGTTCGAGACAAGAAATACCCAACTGGATTGAGAACAAACAGAGCTACTGCCGCGGGTTACTGGAAAGCCACCGGAAAAGATAAGGAAATCTTTCGCGGAAAATCGCTTGTGGGGATGAAGAAAACCCTGGTTTTCTACAAGGGAAGAGCCCCAAAAGGAGAGAAATCCAATTGGGTGATGCATGAGTACAGATTAGAAGGCAAATTCTGTCTCCAAAATCTTCCCAAATCTGCAAAGGTGATGATTTTCAATCGCTCTCCTCTGTTTTCCTCTGTTTCTGTCCCCTGTTTTAAGGCCTAATTTGTGTGAATTCTTGTCGATTTTTGCTGCAGAATGAGTGGGTTATTTGTAGGGTTTTCCAAAAGACTTCTGGTGGGAAGAAAATCCCTCTTTCTGGGTTAATGAGATTGAACTCTGTTGGAAACGAATTCGGTGCGATTCTTCCCCATTTGACGGATTCTTCGCCATACGGCGTAAAACCCGAATCCGTTCACGTGTCCTGCTTCTCCAACCCGAGTAACATTCAGAAGAACAACCAAGATATGATTGACCAAGTTAGCAATCCTCTGTTTGTTTCGACTTCGAATACCTCGGATATTTTAACCCGAATTTCGATTCCGTATTCGTTCTACCCACCTCAGGGCGCTCAAAATCAAGGCAATATGCAGTACACACCGGGTTCGGTTTCGATTCAAGACCAGGTGAATTTGAAGGGTTTTTTTGGAAATTATGGACAGAACATGAAACAGGGCCTCAAAACAGAGGAGATGGTTAGTGTTGCTCAAGAAACCGGTTTAAATTCATCGATTTTGTCGAGTTTGGAAATGGGTAGGAGGCCATTTCATGATCAAGGGGCACCATCAACTTCAATTGGACCAATTGATCATCATTTTATTTGGAACTATTGAGAAAAAAGATGAGAAGAAGAAGAAGAAGAAGAGGTGGAGTTACCATTAGGTTCCAGGATACTGGAGATCACCTCCTGGACAGTACCCGCGATCCGTTACGATTATGGTGTGAAAAATGATTGTGTAGATATATTCCTGATAAACCAAAAGGGAAACTGGAATTATGGAATTTTAGTAATGGATTGATGCAATTGTGTGATGGATAATTATTATTATTTTTCCTTCAATCTAGTGTTCTTGATGGCAGTTATTTTGAAGGTATAAAAAAATTGCATAAAATTGTTGATTATTCAACAATTCATCACATATTAAAATAATTCAGGTGGTGGGTAACCACTGATCTTGTTTTCTGTGTTCATTCTTTAGATTCCAATTTTTTGTCTTGTTTCATTGCTTACATCACCGAGAAGAGATTTTTGGTTGTATTTTGGTTTTAATTAAATTCACGATTGTGAGGACTCAGATAAATATCTCTCCCTCCCTGCGTCTATAGGTGGGGAATGATTCCTGAACAGATCTAATTGAGAAATCAATGATTTAGGACTTAAAATAATTAATGGGGGTCACTATGGGACCAGGACCTATTCCTCAGAATTTGTTATTAAAAACATAAAAATAAAAATAAAAATAAAAACTTCACCATCTGCACCGCCTAATTGGTTTTCCAAAAGCTAAAATGGACATTTGCTAAAATCAAAGGGGTGATTTTAGCAAATGAAGTGGGGAGGTAATAAAATCTCCAATAAATCTGGACATACATATGTCCAGATTCATTGGAGATTTTATTACCTCCCCACTTCATTTGCTAAAATCAAAATGAACATTTGCTAAAATCACCCCCTTGATTTTAGCAAATGTCCATTTTAGCTTTTGAAAAACCAAGAATAATTATGGTTTAGGTGTGGGTTTTAGCGCATTTGGTTGTATCCCTGGACTTTTAAGGAGGAGGTCTGGGGTTTGAGTCTATGCAGAGACATCGAATCCCCTTTAATCCCCAACTGATGTATCAAAAAAAAAAAAAAAAGGGCTTTGTTGTACTAATTCAAACTAATGAAAAGTCTTTGGAAGCATTAATACCCTGATCAGCTAGTGCAATTGATTCGGATCCGGTCTTCTTCAAGCCACACCTCCCAACGGGCTTGGATACACCGGATACATAGCCAACACTGAGCGTCACCGCAGCGAATAAAAAGAGTAGACTAGATGAGGAGTAGGAGTGAGAATGTTATATTGCAAGCTCTATGATCAAGACATGTAAAAACTGGCACACGTGCAATTTAGTAGTTAGGAGAAAATGGGACAAATTTACAATTCAAGGAAAATAATGTTGGGCCCATGTTTCTCCATCTCACTTAACATCAATTAATGTTAAGGAGGGCTTTCAAAATAATGTAGGGCCGGTCCTAGGCTAAGGCCAATGAAACTGGCGTCTTAGTCCTCTAAAAATGAGTAAAAAATAGGATCCATTTTCTTTATAAGTCGTGAATATGATATATATAAGTTTTTTCGTGTTTCGTTGCATGTTGAGTTGTTACATTAGCGGTGCCTGCCAACTTAATACACCTATTGTTCCCTGCTTCAAGTCCCAAGTGGAGAATCTTGGCAAAATACATTTTTCCTTATTTTTCTACTTGGATCTAAGTGTGGATAATCTTTTAAGGGCCCTTTCTTTTCTGAGTTCATCTTAACCCCCGAAATGTCAAGGTTGGCCCTGGTCCATGACTAAGGTGCCAGGTTTGAAACCTCTCGGGTGCTATCAACTTTTTAATTTGGAGCCAGTCGATACCGAGTTTTGCTCTGTCTTCAAATAGCGCATCGGCTAATGGATAGGAGAGTTGGTCCCGAAGGCTAGTTGATGTGCACATAAGCTGACCCAGACACATGATTTATCGGGGGGAAAGAAAATGGCAATGTCAGTAAACATTTGAGGAGTGAAGAAAGAAAACCTAAAACTCAACTTGTATTTGAGGCTTCAAAAATCCATGGCTTTCTTACCACACATATAGTCATCATGAAGCTCTAACTAACTATACAACTAATATGAAAGTCCCTCCACCATCTCATGGAGGCCGAGCAAAAAGATACTACTAGAGATAAATAAATAAATAATAAGATTTGTGTATCGATTTTTCAATAATTGAAAGTTTATCACCAATCGCAATCTTAAGTCAAGGTCGCGCTATAAATTTGCCTGGAAAATTTGATGATCCCATTTGAGTTTTCAATAATTTCGTACTCACTTGGTCAATGTATATTTAATAAACGACCACTTGTGTAGGGGCTGATTTCGTTGATTTATTGCAGTATAATAAGCTCAAAATTTAAAAATAGATTAATAAATGATATTTTCTTGTTTGAGATGGAATAAATTCTGGAGTAGTATTATTCTTTAAGAGTTGTCTCTATCGAGGCGTGTAATTGGCAAAACAAATTCCACAATTCCCTAAATGGATTCCCCCTGGAACACACACACACTCTCTCTCTCTCTCTCTCTCTCTGTGGTTCTGTGGTCAGGTGTCTGAGTCAGTTTATGCATAACTTAACTAATCTCTTCCTCTGGTCAAAGACATGCCATCTATGCTGAGACTGAGAAATTCATATGAGATGCTTTTTCGAACTAGCCTCAAGAAGTTACCAAGCTTTGAATTGATGAAGTTTGAGTTTACAGTTCATCCCTATCACTGGTCGAACATTCTCTCTCCCTCTCTAAAATTGCATATTGTGATGTACCAAAAAAGGAAAAAAAAAAAAAAAAAAAAAAAGGCATATACTTGGTGATAAGATCACCAACCTCTCCAATTTCCCCATATGGCTGAATCTCTAAGCTATGGGCAGACAATTTGATTCCTCCACGGATGAACCTTAAAACCTCATGAAAATGGGTATTTCGTTTCATAAGAATATTTTCTTTTTCTGGACTTATTCATCAAAAAAGACAACAAAAATCTCCAATTTAATATTAGAGACACATATCTATTGGGGGATTGGCCATCAACCTCTTCAATATTTATTTGCAGAGACTTTCAAAGAGCAAAATATACCCACGTGAAGCTGTATTTTGCCTAAATTATTGTTAGTGTCTGTTTGTTCATTTTTGGTTGACTTTTTGTAAATTTGGTTCAAATCTCTTGAACTGACTCACTTGTCTTGACAAGTTAACTCTAAAAAGTAGTAATAAATTATGATGAAGAACAAAAACAAAATTCACAAAAGATGAATAAAAACGTTTTTATTTCTTTAAGAGAGACAAGTGATTTATTGCAGAAAAAAGTTGGGTAAAAGCACTAGACATACCAATTTGTTTAAGAGTAATTAAATTTTAGTCCAAAATTATCCATACTGAGCCAGGTCATCTGTGATATGTTGCGGGGGCATTTGTGTCATTTGAGGAGTAAGTGAGATTAAACGACTTCTTGTGGGAGGGTGTTTGTTTGTTGGGGAATTCTATACAAACACCCCTTTTTAAGTACCCAAACCAAAAAACCTTAAGAAGGCACGTGGGGCTCACTTTGGACTCAACTCAACTATATATATATATATAAATATTTTTAAAAAGGTGCAGATCATCCTTGCAAAAAATCAAATTCATCAGATATCGATAACTACTCTCTCCATCCCAATTTGCTTGCGCTTCTTGAGGAAGCAAGTTTTTACGGAGAGAACGATGCGACATTTAATTGGTATTGATTTTCTCAATTTACTCATATTTATTAATACTTTGTTAACATGACACTTAACTGTAAAAACATATGTCCAAAAAGTAATGTTGCATTACTTTTGACTTTTGAAGTGGACATTCTTTTTTGGACATCTATGTAAAAGAAAAAAAAAAAGAAATCAGCAATATGGGATGGAGGGAGTGTTTGAATTGCCTTGAAAATAATGACCGGCTATAAAATTCAAACGTTCCGTGTTTCATTTAGAAATGAGGAATTTATAAATATCAGATCAACTTGGTTTTTTACAGAAATAATCTCTACGTTAGTATTATTTACAAAATAAATGATTTGTATTATTAAGTGGGGTCAAAGTGAGCCCCGAGCGTCTTTTTGAGATTTTTGAATGTAAATAATGAGAGCCCCATGCCTGTTCATAAGTTTAATTAAGGCTCTTTCCTAACGGTCTACACGTCAGATATTGCGTCCCGATTTCGTCCATGCTTGCGCTAATAGGACACGCGGTTCGGGTTTCGTCGCTTGCGTCACAGGCGGGTGGTGGTAGGAGTGCCCAACCAACAACGACTTCAGGCCAGCCGCGTTGTGCCACGTGACGTGAAGAATGTTTATGGGGCCCATATTCCAGCTGGAAATTGCTGAGGTGGCCAAACTAACGCGCCTTGAAAAATCTCAGTGGTTTTTTCGTCCCTTCACTTTTCAGGTTTTCCTATTTCTGCCATTGAATTAAGGATTGTTGCCTTTGAGCCCCTATTACTCGATAATAACTTGGATAACTGTTGTACCACGTCATCTCGCTGAGTGATATGGGCCTTGTTCGTTTTTTAGTTTAGTTTTAGTTTTAGTTTTGATGACATCATCATTTCCTTCATTTCTCCTCTCCACTCATTGCACCTGCTGACATCATCAAAACTAAACTAAACTATCTAACCAAACACAGCCATGATAACCAACTATACATAATCGTATATGTGTACTTTTACCGTAACCTAGTAGATTGAGTATATTGAAATATCCAACTATCATCGTCATGAAGGGATAGTTTGTCGGAGGAAGGATTAGGTTTACGTAATCATGAAGACATGAACCAAACCTTATTTTAGCTCAATTAAAATTTGGGATGTTGCAGGGGTAACTCACCTTAATTAGGAAAAAATCAGTCCAATAAAAGAAAAGTTCACGAAACAAAAGTTTTCATTCAAATCTATTGCATTGCGCCACATGTCTATGTTTAATATTTGGGACCACTGTTTGGACACACGGCGCAATACAATTGATTTTGAGGAAACTTTTGTTTCCACCGGCGGTGAAAATAACTTAATCTCAAAACAAAAACCATGCAAATATGAAAATTAGTGAGATGAGATGGATACAGTTCTAGTAACATTTACATGAAACGGTTCGATCATCACTTTAGTATATTGTTGGTTTATTTTACCGTGTTAGTAGTTGGCACAATAAGTCCTACTATGGTTACAACCAATTTTTTCTCAATCACTTAGAATGTTTATATTCTTTGACAGAAAATGTCACATTGCACGTTGTCGATTACGTGTATCATATTAGTTTCAGATTATCTATGGATTTAGTAATCTCATCAATTATGATAACTTCAAGAAATAATTTTTGTTCTTTTGTATTTATCTTCGTCCGACGTAAATCATGAAAACTGAACAAAGGATAAGCTTCGATTACTTGTATAAATCTACATGAAACTATGCCATTTACATTGTAAAAGACAGATGAATGCCAATTGTACGAAATTTGTCATTAAGAGAAGTTTTGCTTATTGTCGAAGTTCTCAGTAGATGGTTTTGGTAATCTTGATAATAACTTCATAAAATATCATGATGCGTAGGGGAAACATTCACTTAGTAAGTTTTGGTTCAACATCTTAATGTGATTAGTGAGATTGTGTCATGCAATAGAAGAAAGAGATGGACAACAACATTAGGAAGTATTGTTTGGGACCAGTCCATACGGTATTTTGTTTAATCTCAACTTTCAATGAGTGTCGCTAGCCTATGACTGCTCTCTTAGGGATTACTCAAAATGCGCATAAATTAATCCAGACACCCAAGACTCCGTTCAATGTCAAGAATGTTGTAGGTTCTTGGGAAAGGTAGCAGGAAAACTAGAAATCCTCCTTTTTAACAAGATGTACTTTGCATAAAAGTGTTCTCCATTGTGGATCCCACAACTTTCTTGGTAACTAAATACCAAAAAAAGTTGCAGGAAAGTTAGTTTTCTCATTCTTTTAATGCTTTTCATGTGAAAATGAACGGAGCCTAAGATATCGCAAAACATTGAAAACATGTTCCTTTAATCCAAAGGTTCGAAAAACAAAAGGAGTTAGGCAAGCACAAAAGGTGTGAAGGAAAGATGCATGCATCTTCACCTTTTTTTTCTTTCTTTTGTTTTTGAAATAATTAATGAAAATAAAAAGAGTTGATTAATTGAAATTAATACTGTAATAAAAACAAATAAGCACAAATAAAAGAAAAAAATTAAACATTATCGTACTATAGCTAGTGTGAAACAAAACATAGTTGTGTACAAATCACACCAAAATTTAACGTAAAATTCCCATAGCATGTCCTTAAGCCAACAATACTTCTCTTTGTAACAACCATCGGTTTTTTTTTATTTTTTTATGAACCATAAACATAGAAATATAAATTAAGCCAGCCCATTATAAAGGCGACGCCGTGCAAGATTGTGAGCAGCTCTCACCTCTCGAGGAGTGGCCTTAATTACAGACGTAAGTTGTAACAACCATTCGTTGTTAGTCTTGGGGTTGATGTACTAGTTGTTAACATGAATTAATGATTTCACACACAAAATAGTTAGCTTTGTCACGAGGATAAGGGATTGAGGGGTCCTTATCTTATCTACTTTTCGTGTTGTTATGTGAAGTCCTTTGTTTGTTCCAATATTGCCCATAATGAAGTTAAAGTGGAACTAGGAGACTTTGGACTCATTTAATACTCACCCCTTTTGAGGAAAATTGTTTGGAAAATCATCCTTTCTTGTACTATATATTATCTGATATGAAGTTTCTATGACTTTTTATCTCATTGATTACATTCTAATTTGCCCACGTGTCCTCAAAAGTTTCCCACTGGGATTTACCTTATTGGAGTACTTGGAATTTACAATTCATAAAACTATGACTACACCTACCAAATGCACACTATATTGTGTGGGTTCTATATTGGAGTCACAAGCAAATGATCGAAACTGCTTAATTGGTTTAAAATATTTTTTAAAAAAGTTACTGTAAAAATTCAGCTCAATCGGACATCGATAAAAGCTTGATCGATACGTTCAAGTTTCACTCCCTGAACCTTAGGGAACAAAATGTTAACAAACTTATCAAGCTCTTACTGGGTTTCGAATGAGTTGATATTTTACAAGAACCCTTCAGAAAAATACTAAACACTTTGAGCGGTTCCAATGATTTGTGTAGAACTTGAGATAAGTCGCATGCAGGGGTGGAATTGGTGTACCCATGGGAAGGCGCTTTACAATTGCTCGTTATTTGTGGGCTCACAATGTGAGTCCCACCTTAATTAAAGTAATCCCAGTTGTTCATCTTGAAGGGTTTTGATAAAAAAAAACAAAATAATGGGAGTAATAAAAAGAGAAGGTTGCTCTCTAGTTACTTAAAGGTTTAAGAGTCCACTATAATAAATTGTATAATAAATTGTATAATTGTCTGATAAAAAAAAATATTAATAAAGCACTAATTTTTTTTAAAAAAACCTAACACCTACTTAAAGAAATAATATAATCTCTCTTGAGTTCGGTGCAAAAAGTTGAAAGAAAATATTATATGCACAGAAGTACTTTAATAAGTTATCCGAAAACTGCACGACCTTTTATTGTGGAGCTTACAAATAGATTGAGGGAGTAAGCAATTTTCTTGACAAATGCACTCCGTGAATTTATAATCATCTCACATTTCAAGTGTGAAAGAGTTTACAAATAAAATGTTATTCTTGTAAATTTTAACACGTAAAAGGCCAAAAAAAGAGAGGGTGGTTATAAAAAAAAAAAGAAGTATGAAAATCACAATCCAAGCAAATTTTATCAAGAGAAGAACAGGGAAATTAAACAAAAGACAAGAAAATTAGCTACAAATTTCTTTGTAAGCTTAAAAGACTTTTCTTTTTATAGGCATTTAGCCATGACAATACTAGGAGTACCTAAATTTTTGTACATAAAATGTACAAATCAATTTTTTTGGGACTATTCCGGGTCCCATGCAAATGATCGGCGCCGTTCATGTTTTTCAAAAAAATGCTTACTTGTATCCTGTAAAAAATTAGCTCAATCAAATATCGGTAAATTCTCCATCAGTGTATCTAGTTTTTTATTTTGAACCAAAAACTGGATAAACGGATAGAGCATTTACCAATATCTGATTGAGCTGATTTTTTTACAGGGTATAAGCAAATATAATTTTGAAAAATATGAATGGTTTCGATCATCTGTGTGGAACCAAGAGCGGGCCCAGATAAAGAAATTTTGTACATTTTTGGGGCAAAACCTATGTACCCATATGTTTTCTGTTTAGCCATTCATATGTATATAATTGCTTGTACCATCACTTGATTTGGCAAGGACGTGTAAAATCCAGTGCGCCATCCACTGGTGTCGATAGCAACATTAGTGCAATACTCCTCATATTTGTTGTGCAAAGTCAAATTTCGCTGACTTTGTATTGTCCTAGCCAGTTTTTGACTTTTTTTTTTTGGAAACTTTTCTAAGGTTTGATTAATAATGCCATAGTGGTTATCTGTAAACAAAGATTAGATTGATAAAACCCTTTATTTATAAAATCAGAGTGAGATCTTGACCAGATTCTTAATTTGTTTTGTTTCAAAATAAACAAGTAGAAGTCGTCGCAAAAACAGTATTGACACAGTTTGGAGAAGTTGAAATTCTGTATCTATCTAAAAAATTACCCAAGTCGCACGCATCTTGACAGCATTTTTTATTTTATTTATATTTTCAGATGAAACTAATTGTAAGTAGAAGTCATTGCAAACATAATGACACCCTTTTTGGGACGTCTCAAAATCTAAAATCTACTTCCAACAATTACGTAGACACGCCAATCGTTTATAACAGCTCAGAGTAGAATAATTGAATATGTCTAAGGATGAACGCGTTTGGATCCAGGCTTTCTTAGCTAGCATTTTAGCCTTTTACAGTAATTTTTTGGGGTGTAAACAGATAAACTTTTGGTGTATGGTGTCACCTTTTCAGCTTTCTTGGTCTTTCTGAACAATTTCCAACTAATTTTGTTTGAACTAATTAGGGAAATTGGATCAAATCTTGTCACGGACGGACGCAGAATTCACTTGGTGGATGGGCAAACATTACCAAAAAAAATTGGAACATATGAAAGACGCTGTCAATTATGCCTTTACAGATTCATAAAATAAAGGACCTAAACTATAGTATCATATATGTTCTTTTCCTCCGCTTTATGCTTAAACTCGGGCTTCGATCTATCTTTAACTCTTCTCTGGTTCTGAGATAGGGCAAAGATTAAACCATCCTGGTGGGCGAAACTGGGCTTAGCCTAGGCCACATTAATAATCTAAACTGTTTATTTACTTATATGTAAGTGTGTATGCTAAATATATAATTTTTTTTTTTATGAGTATTGAGCTGGGGTCAGTGGGGGCACGTGCCCCTGCGTGACCCCCCTTAGGTCCGCCCCTGCGTATGAGAAAGCTACTGGGTACGTACGTATACGTACATGATTGACTCTTTTTTTTTTTTTGTGTGTGTGTGTGGATAAATCGAATCTCATAATTGTTTGAATATTATTTGGCGTAGGTATGATTTTCTGCAATCTTTGAAAGCAAAATTAAAATAGATTCCATCATCTTTTAAGGGTACGTAGATCCCAGATATCCAACGAAGGGTGAGACGCAATTATCTTTTAAGCATGCAGTCACATTTCGCATGAAATGGGAGCCCTAGATTAATTGTTGCAAATTGTGAGGCCGGTCTGAGGGTTGAGGCATGCACTTGTTACAAATATATGATCCATGCTTTTACTGTATTATTTTCAAAGTATTTTCTCGGAGGCATAAAATTTAGAAGTGACAAGCAAAGAGTTTTAATCATGCTCGTAGCTTAACTCAAAGACAAACATGCTATGAGTTAAGCTACGCGAATGATTAAAACTCTTTGAGCAACCCTTTTCATTTAACTAAACCAATAAACTCAAGTACCTCAATCCATACCCTAAATGGGTTGGCCAGATGATCAAGGCCGAGACCTAGGGGTTGGTCTCTCTTAAGGTCTCAGGTTTAAAATCTCTCGTAGCTATCAACTGTTGTGGGGTCATTAGAAATTTTTCACAAATGATCAAATTAATTTTGTCACAGTACAAGAAGGGTCGCACTCTCTCGGCCTGAAGCCCTTTATGACAAAGCCCATACAAGTGTGAGCCCAGGAACAGGAGACGTGATTCGGGTCCAATTATACACTAGACCCATATAGAGCGTGTGTGGGTAGTTTTTGTCAGAACAGCTTCCATTGGCTTCCGTTTGAGGCGGCAGCAGACAGGTTTTGACAAAAACAGAGCGACGTCAGCGGCGCAATGGGTAAGACCCCAGTGGCGGTGGAAGTTGGATGCAGATCTAGCTTCTCTGGAACCCGGTCTTGAATGGCTTTGGGTTGATCGTTGTGTTGCTATTCTTCGATTTTGGTTGTATGTTGTATTTCGTTCTTTGCTTTCCGATGGACCAAAAAAAAAAAAAAAAAAGAAATCAAAGAGATAAAGCAAAAAATTAAACCGCACTTGAGCAAAATTATTCTTTTGATATTTTCGTTTGTCTTTTCTAATTTTTATTAGATTCACACTAAATTTTTTATTTAAATTAATTATTCGTTTCGACGAGAGACAACTAAAAGCGTAAGAAGTTGAGACGCAAAAAATGTTAAAATTTTTTGACTAACTTTTTTTTTTGTCGTTCTTTCAATTTGATCCGTATTAGTTAAAAATTTCAGACAGAAACATTTTTTTCTCCCTTCAAAGTACTAGCATAACAAGACAAAATAGAGGATATCAATAACAAGACAAAATGTAGGATATCAAGTAATTATTCGACAAAATGTATTTAAAATTACCAAAATTACAAAGAGAATTTATTAAAAAATCAGTAAAGAGGCTTCATCATCGAGATCAGGGTCGCTGCACTGATTGCAAGAGAGTGGCCGGAGTCTAGACTGATCTCATACGGAGTCGTCGGACTGATGGCATGGGAGGGCTAATTAGCATTGTATTTCGTGTTTGGGAATAAGGATTCGGTTGTGTTTTTTATTTTTGGAAAAGTCTAGTCGCACACTAATTTTCACGATCAAACTTACAACCGATTCACCATATTACAATATAGGTTCAATTATTTTGCTGATAAAAAACGTTCAATGTATAGAGCATGTCGAAAATGATAAGAATATCAAATTCAGTCTATATAATGTCGATAAATGCATAAAAGGAAAAATGAACTCACACAAAGACAATTGTATTCTAATCATACATTTATCGACATCCAATAGACTTGAATTTTGGAATTCTTATTATTTTCAATGTGATCTACAAAGTAAACGTTTTCGGTCATCAAAATGATGGAGCCTTTTTGGTAACTGTAAAAATGAGTGCGTGAAATTGTGAATAGACTTTCCCTTTTTTCCCCCACATTCTAGACATCTAGATGGAGAAAACGATGCAGTCAAATCAACATCCAATAAACCTGAATTTTGAACATTTTATTATTTTTGACGTGTTCTATAATGTGAATATTTTCAACCATCAAAATATCAAAATGACGAAGTCTATATGGTAATGGGGTAAATCGATTTTAAGTCTGGTTGAAAAATAGGAGTGCTAAATGTACAAAAAATTACTCAGAAAATACCCATAATTTGCAAATGAATGGCCGAGCCATTCACAGACTTTCCCTTCCCCCCACCTCCCATCCAGGTCCTCTAGCAGGATAAAACGGTGAAGTTGGGAGAAAATTATTAAACGGTGTCGTGTAACTTCAGAGATTGAAAACTTGGGGCTTTGGTTTAATATGGGCCGTCGGATTAATTCATTATTAATTCTTGGCAGCATATGGTGAAAATCTGTGGAAGATGTTGGAGAGAGCGGAACCCTCAACCCATTCAAAGTGGACCGACGGCTAATTTTTAGAGGGTAAATTGCACTGATTTCCCTTGAGATTTCTAACAAATACATTGATTTTCCTTTTGGTTTTAAAATATAATAATTACCTCCCTTATTTTTGAAACTATTGTTCGACTTCATTCCATTAAATATAGCCTAATGCCATTATCTTACAAAGAAAAAGGACTGAAATACTCTCAATAGATAATAATTAAAATAACACTTACCTCCAGTGTTGTATATTACAAATATTGCCATATTATTCGTCAATTTATAGAACATTTTTTTTTTAAATTTTTGAATGATATAAAATTACCCTAAATAAAATTTTAAACCTTTCTCGTTAATGTTTAGTGAAATGTTTGAATTTGATCTAAATATTTTTATTTTATAATTTCCCTCGTCTAGAAAAATTCAAGTACTCCATTGAATTTGGTCCAAAAATTAAAAAGAGTAATGTAAGGATGAGACACCCAAAATTATACTTTTATAGCATTTTTTCATCTCTGGTGTAAGTTTCAAACTTTGATTACATTTATTTTATTCTTTGACTTCTTCTCACCAAGACTAATCAAACAAAAAATAAATTTGAAAAGAAAGGTATAAAAAAAAGTTTCCAAAGATGATAGGAACTAAAATTCTCTTCTTTTGTATTTTTTAGCACTATTGTTTTTAAAGACGCTATGAAAATGTCAGCAATATTTCAAGTGTTCTCATTGAGCTAAAAGAAAGTTACAATTTTCTTTTACTAAAAGTTATAAAAGACTCAATAAGGTTGATAAAATAAAAAATTTTAAATTTTATTGAAAGACTCACTAGAATAAAAAAAAAAATTGATTTTATCATCCTTATTAAGTCTTTTATAACTTTTAGTAAACTTTTTTTAGTTTGATGAAGACAACTGAAATAGTGCCAGTATTTTGATAGCGTCTTAAAAAACTTTACTGCTAAAAGTACAAACATTGAGAATTTAGTTCTTCTCATCTTTACGACACTATTTTAAAACTATTTTTCAAAATTTATTATTTGTCTGGTGAGTTTTGGTAGGAAGCTGTCAAAAGAATAAAATAAATGTAAAAGTTTGAAAACTACAGTAGGTTAAAAAAGACTATAAGAATTATAATTTTGGGTGCCTCATCCTTATGTTACTTTCTAAAATTTTGGGACAACTTTTAATAATTGAATTATTCTAGACGAAAGAAGTTAAAAAATAATTATATTTAGATCAAATTCAAATACCCTGAAGATGAACAAGAAAATTAAAAAGCTTAAAATTTTCTTTAGGTTATTTTATGTCATTCAAAAATTAAATAAGTGTTCTCTAAATAGACAAATAAAATAGTAATATGTTGTAATATACAATAATGGAGGACTGGAGGTAAGTGTAATTTTAAATAGGGTCTTGCTTTTCCGCCTATTAGGCAGAAGATAATATGCATGTCATGACAAATACTCCTAAGTTTAAACATATTTCACGAATATCAATACATTTTTCTCGGATATCGATACACTTTCAACACATTGTCCTTTGTTCTAAGGGCAGAGGCTAACATTTTCCTTTTAATTATTATCTACTGAGAGTATTTCAGTCTTTTTTCTTTGGAAGATCATGGCATTAGGCCATATTTAACGGAATTGGAGAATCTGAACAATAGTTTCAAAAGTAGGGGAGGTGAATGTAATTTTTCAAACCAAAGCGGAGGTCAGTGAATTTATCAGAAACCTCAGGGAAGGTCATGGTAATTTATCCTTAATTTTTAAAAACGGTGAAGAGAAATTATTAAAAAATAAGTAAAGGTAATTTAGGCTATGCAAAATTACCAAAGCCGTCATCTCTCTCTGCGTGTGCGCGCAATCAGTCTCACCGGCGGAGTTCTTCCGGGCAATTCAATGGCGAAATCGTCCATGGCGTCGGCGCTGAAGGCATACTGGTTACCTCTGATTCTCTTCGCGTCCTCCGTGTTCTATCAGCTCTTCATCCTCCCTCGTTCCTACCCTCCCTCTCACTACGATGGCGAGCCCACTTTACCTTAACTCTCAGATATCTCTATTCTCTCCTTTTTCACAATCTTTACTTGTTTATAATGATTTGTTTTAATCGTAATTACAGTTTTGGGGATCAAGATGCTGTCGTCTGTGGAAGAAGTCACCGAGGCCTACGAGAAGCTCTCATCCAATTGGTATTGTATTCCGCTCTCTATTTATCTGATCACTCAAGTCCTCAATTTATATTTACGTACATGACCAATCAATATTATGGAGGATAATATAGAAATGCTTTCCCTTGTTTGTTGGGTTCACAGATTGGACCAGCATTATTGTGAACTTGGTATCTTTGTCAAACATTTTTCTTATGATATCTCTCGTTCTCCTACCTCCCCATGTGAACGAGTTATCCCACTTTTCTACTTTCCTGCCACACTAGGTCATTGTCCAATCGTACAACCAAATGCCGGATAAATGGGTTCCATGTATTAGAAAATCCAATTCCACCTCTTTTGTCCGTTGAACAGATATTTTGCGTTATACAAGACGTGGGTTCGATTAGTTATCCACAGCATTTGGTTACACAATGTGACTGTGGGATAGTGTGGTAGCCACTGGTAGGATAAGAAATTATATCAAAGGAAGTGGGGTTATTCAACCTTATGGAGACTGTGGGTTAGAGTCAGGTAGCTAGAGAATTTTTGAAAAGAAATGCTAATTGTAGACTCATGACTATCCAATCTTTGTCACAACCAAACATGGGGTATGATAGACACGATGTCCTACATTATATTCTTTATCCCATGGGATTTACAATCATTGAACTTGGATGTCCTATGTGGCAACCAAACTTGGCTTCTATGTACTCTTGTTTTTGGTTTTAGTGCTTGGCAACTTACTTGAGTTAAAATTTGTTGGTTAGCTTTCTATATTTCTTGCATTGTTACTCTTCTGTTTGTGACATGCTATACAATATAATATTTTGAAAGCATGCGTGTCATTTCCTTTGTGGGAATTGTTAAAGAACATATAACGAATTGAGTTTTATGAGAAAGATGAGATGCATAATACATGTATGCTCTAACTTGGCATTAATTCTACCGTGCAATGTATCCAAGATTTTTATCTTACTAAATGGACAAAGGCTTTACTTCAGGAATGCAGGCGTGGAAGTTCCTCCTACCATTGATTTTGTGAAGGTAAGGAAGCGTTCGTTTGTGCTCTCTAGGCGATTACTATATCATTTGCACATGCACATTTGTTGATGTTTTTGTATGCATGTCTGGTTGTCGGGGTGGTTTTGAATGTATTATAGCGGTATGATGGGGTAAAATTGAATTGTATTTGGTATTATACTTTTACTACACTTGTGCTTCTCCAGTGTGCCAACATTTTTTTTCTAGGCGGTTAGAAACAAGATTTTCTTAACATGACATTGCTGGAAATGGCTACGTCAAATGCACCATTTCTTGACGGCAAGTTACGGAATTCGCGATGAAAATGGAAGAAAAGTGAAATTGCATTTACAAGTTTTTTAAGCAGTAATTAGCATTAATTAGATTGGCATAAAAGGTTTGTAGGATTACAATGGCCATAAACAGATGATGGGATTTGTCAGATGCGTTGACAACGTCCATCCTAGAGGCCAGAACTAAGGTGATCCAAAGGAGAAGATGTAGAGAGAAACAGTGAGTTGTCCTGTTGCCTCCAATTTGATAACATTTGTTGGTTGAAGAATAATTCCATTTGCATTGATAAAACAAAATGGATGTATAGTAACCCTTTTGAGAGACGCGTACCACATAAATCTACTTCATCCTGGGAATGCTTTAATATATCATATCAAGGACACAATAGTAGGCTGCATTTAATGCATGAAGAACAGTATGTATGATTCATCATACTCGCATTTGATGTATGAAGTGTTAACAAGCTTTGGAATCCCCCTTTCTTAAGGCAACAGACCACTAACACCTGACTGACATGAATCTCCTCCTCATATGCTCTTTAAGGGCACAAATCTTAACAATGTTGAATCTCTTGACACAAGTTATTGTTTTGCTGTAAAACCAAGATATGAGTTGCACTGCTACGAAGAGCTTTCAGACAGTTCCCACTCCTTTCCTGTGATTGCCACAAGGTCGTAACCAAAGGTGCAGCTTGTATTAATCTGCATTGGGAATTGGGCCATGATATCAGTTAAATTTCTTGTTGTCAGTTGTCTTATTCCACATGAAGTTTGAGATTTCAATTTGTTGTGATGCTTTGACCCTAACGAACACTAGATATACATGACTTCACATGCTTTAAAGGCAGGCACTATATTGGAGTTCAATTACTAGGTTGCTTGTAGAACACCTTAACAGTTGACACATATTTTCATGGCAAATGCATGAAAACCCAATTTGCAGAATAACTGGTCTCGCCAATACGAACTCCACAATGAACACATCTGTTGGAGATTTTAGTAAACACCCGATGTGCAACATGAGGTTACTGATCAGAACCCTTATCTACAAATATATTACCCTAAGAACTGGCGTATAGTTTCTGAAATGTGATTTCATCCAAGAAAAGTATGTTGTGAGACTCTCTCGCATAACCCAGACTAAGTAATGACAGTTGAACCTGATGTGGGCTGCTGAATTCTGGAGCTTCTGTGTGGTAGCTTCCAAGCAATGGAAGGAATTTCCATTTTATAGAATTTTTATACTTTGAATTCTCTGACTTTCTTTGTTGTCTTGTCTTGAAAATTTGGTGTTTTGTTTTCTTAGGAATATTACAACCTAGTCTTTTTGTTAAGTTCTCTCAGTTATATTGTTTTATATGGTGTGTTTTCCAGATTCGATATTCTTTTGAGCTGCTAACAAATCCCATATGGAAGAGGGATTACGACCTATACAGTATAGACGAGCACATTGTGAGTTATTAGCTATTACCCTGTAAATGTGAAGGCTATGGTGCTAAGTTCTTACCTAACATAGTTTCCTTTGATTTGATATACATGATCCGTGATCTTCTGATGAATGCCATTCATATCTTGACTGCAGCATATCATTGAGAAAGCCAAGGCGCAATATGCTGGGACAAGTTTTTCTGAAATTCAGCTTCCGTTGCTGGAGGCTGCTTCCTTTGGTTGGTTGAGATGTTCCATACTAGACTATTTGCTTTTTCATTGAAGGTTTTCATTTGGAAACCTATACCATCTGCTCCTTGCTGTGGGAACTCTAACATGTTGATGTCAACATACCTCTTATTATTGTATCGTCTTTTCATGTCCAGATCCCGGAGATGCTTTCAATATCATCACCATGGGGAACTTTTTTTCTAAGTTTGACAATGCAAAGGCATTTCTAATTCAGGTATGCTCAATAGCTACAATGACTTGATGTATGCTCACTACTGTGGCAAGAACCCTTCACTCTTCTGGACACTTATATGGACTTTTTGAAATGTGTGTAAAAACCTCTCTTGTCTATTTTTTGGACATTAAGATATCAATTGTGTCAAGTTATTAAAGCTTGTACATTGTTGTAAGCTCCTTGCAGCATCAAATCTTTGATCTGGTAAGGTTAGTGAAGTATAACACTTATGTATCATGAAAACACCTTTGTAGCTATGGAAATTGAGAAGAGTATTGACGAATTTATATATCTAGCCATGCTTGGTACCCTTGGACGTAGGAAATGAGATGAGTTGCACTTATGCACATTGATACCTGGATAAAACCATGTAACATAGGAGTAGCTCTTGTTTTTCACATTTTTTACCTTTGATGTTTCATTTAATATAGGAGAGAACAAACATCTTAACTAGAGAAGACGAGAAACTGAAAAAAAAAAAAAAGGAGCACTGGAAAGCCATGAAATATAATACTTTTCATATAATCCAGAACGGCAATTTCGATGCTGGTGGGGTGTAAAGATTCATCGCACCGATGCACAGTAACTCTTTTTTTAATTATTATTATCGGTGTGATGCACAGTAACTCTTACATATATCTGTTGGAATTTTTTTTCACAAGCCACAAAAAATTTCCTAGTCAAATACTGAAATTAAAATATTTGGAAATGCTGTAAAAGACCATGATAGACAATAAGTCTATCCTATTCACAGCCAATGGCCAATCGATCTGGAGTCTTCATGTTGTCCAACCAAAGTCCCATATTTCTCCTTCAAGCCTTTTCCGTTAGTGTCGTTTTATTCATTGTTTCTTTTGGGTCAAGCTATCTGACACCCTCCCTCATGTGCAACTCCGTCTTGCACTTGGAGATGCAAAATTCAGAGATAGAGCACAACAGAATACGAATAGGAGAAACGGAATGCAAACAGAGAGACTTGAGCAGTTGAACCCATGACCTCTTGTAATCAGAACTCTAATACCATGTTAAGTTACTAGCTCTCTCAAAAACTTAAGCTATGAGGAAATGGCCCAACAATGTATATCAAGCTATCTCACAGTAATATTGTGTTGTGCGCATCCTGTGAACACCAGTTGCGCCACTGTTGTTTTTTGCTATGAAATATTTCCTCATGCGTATACTAAAGTAAAAGTAGCGTCGATCTGTTCTGTGCTTGTAACTCCTGTGTTGATTCGTAAAACTATTAAGCTTTGATGTAATCTGCATCAAGTTCAGTGAATTATGTGTCTCACTTGGGAGGACCAGTGACTGTATTTGCAGAGGTGTTTTATATTGTGGTGTTAATTGTTTCCTTCCAACTCTTCATGCAAATGTGATTCAGGTATTTTCATTTGGGAGCAAAAGGTGTGCACAATTTGCTAGTAACTGGGAAAGGATTGGTATGCATTTATTCCTTTTAACTGTCCAATGCATTTTATGTTGGTGATCTTGCTTGGTTCTTCTCTTTCCCTTGTCCTTTTAGTACCGGTGTGCACAACTTGAACCTGGTCTGTGCTTGAAATATGTATGAATTTTTTTTTCCTCCCTGTAAGAAAACTAGTGGCAGGTTGTTTGAAGAAATTCCAGGACTGTTGTTGTCTACCTTTTACTGGTAGTCTGGAACATAAGCAGAAAGCAAATCATACACAGCTCATCTTTCGTACTTGTGAATAATGAATGCGGACTTCTGCTGGAAGAATCTAAAAAAGAGATTGCTTTTGTCAAATGCTTGTTTTCTTTCTCTTTTCTTTTGTTATTTGTCTGGCTGATCACTTTGGTTGTAATTCATGTTCTTTACGAAGTTTTTCGTACTTGTACATTACCACATTGGTAAATGGCATTTTGTTTCCTTCCTCAGCTGCTCTGTTGGATGGGCTAGCAAATACTGGACTGGTTGAGCTTGGAGAGGTTCAGGTTGCCAAGTACCTTGCTGAAAAGACATTTACAGGGCAGCCTTCCTTTCCAAATGGTACATTTTATCTAACCAATTCTTTCCTTGTTCGAAAAAACGTTTCACATATCAGAACGTACCAAGAACCTGAATATTTGTAGGAATTGTACATTGAGAAAAGAAAAGAGAAAGACTTGAAATTTTTGGATAAAAAATAATATACTTCCATACATAATCTTTTAAGTTCTTTAATTTGGTGCGAAATTTTTCAAAAACTATTGATGGGAGTATTTTGTTTTTTATCCGAACATTACACGTTTTTCGTTGTAAATTAACTTTTTTGGACGGAGGGAGTTGTATCTATTCGTATCATGTTAATAAACAACTTCAGCTACAATTGAACCCTACAAAAGCCTATTTTTCTTGTAGAAGGCCTATTTTTATACACCTTGTTTGGTTAGTATCTTTGAAAAAAATTTCAAAAACAATTTTCCCTTACTTTTCTTCTCTCTCCACTCGTTACTCCTCTCTCCAATCATTGCTCATGTTAAATTATCCCACATTGCTCATCTAAGCTACCCAAGTCTGGTTAATAAATTCTTGAGGTTACTCCACCTATTGCCAATTGGTTTTAGGTTGGAACCTCTAAGAAATTTAACATGGTATCAGAGCTAGGTCTTGGGTGGCCTCATCTCACGTGATCATGTCTCCTTTGCCCGAGTCAAATTCTCCTAGTCTTCTCAATTCGTACCTCCACGTGCATCCGGGTTGCACGTGAGGGGGAGTGTTAAATTATCTCACATTGTTCATCTAAGCCACCCAAGTCTAGTTAATAAATTCTTGAGGGTACTCCACCTATTGCCAATTGGTTTTAAGTTGGAACCCTTCGAGAAATTTAACAACTCACTAACCAAACATTATCACAAAATTATATCTACAAATTTTTCCCTCAAAACTGACAACCAAACATAGTGATTGTTTTTTAAAATTATATCTTCTATTGGTTGGTTGACCTAAGCTTCCTCTAGATCTGTATTGGCCTTTCTTTGCCCTTTGCCTATGCCTACTTGCACAGACTTTTGCCTTTGCAGGAGGGGAAGGGGAACATCATTGCAAAAAGAGACATTGCAAAATGACTTTTTTTAAATTTTTTTTTATAGATCCAGGAGTAGAGCACAGGCTACTGAGGTACAATTCCTATATATATATATATATATATATATATATATATATATATATATATATATATATATATATAGATAGATAGATAGATAGAGAGAGAGAGAGAGAGAGAGAGAGAGAGAGAGAGAGAGAGAGGTATTACTCTGAATGAAAAGGGCAACTGGTTAAGGTTGGACATAAGTGAAATAGTGACTTGAGATACTCAGAAAAACGTGTCCGACGTATTTAGAACACGTCCAAGGTTAAAATTGACATTTCTTGAGTGTTGATGCTTTGACGGATGCTCAACATGGAAAGTGAATAAGGTGGTAGGGTTAACCTTGGCAAGAAATTGAATTATCATTGTTGACAGGGGGTCGATTATTTGTTTATCTTATTGTTGTTTCATGTTTTGTGCAGCCTTGGAGCTAGTATATAGCCATGGTCTTTTGTTAATGTGGGATTTGGCTTGTGTCTGTAAAAGAGGGGCATACTTTGTCACATGCCTCATGCTTTAGAAACCTAAGGGATGGCTCCTAGGAATTTGTATAGGAGATTATCAGCGAAAGGACTAGTTGATTACACTAGCATCAACACTTTTAGGCAAGAGCCATGGCTGTGTGGACATGATGCAAACAATGACATGTTATAAGATACTCGTAGAAATGTGTCTAACACTTTTTGATTGCAAACAAAACCAAACCAAACCGAGCCTTATGTTCCAATCAATTGGATCGGCTACATGAATCCTTTTTCTCCATTGAGCTCTGTCAAGTGTTGCTTGTTCACTTAGACCTAGTAGACTCAAATGCTTGCGTACTACCGCTGTACCACATCTAATGTCAATTTGGGTCTTCCCATCCCCGGAGCGTTGCTACCCAAAGCTATCCTATCAGCTCTCTTAACTACTGCATCCGCTGGTCTATGATAGACATGCCCAAACCACCTTAGCCTATTTTCCCTTAACTTCTCCTCTATAGGTACTACACCTACCATCTCGCGGACTGATTCATTTCTAATCTTGTCTCATCTAGTTTTACTACACATCCACCTCAACATTCTCATTTCTGCTACACTTATCTGCTTCACCTGTTGTTTCTTAATAGGTCAGCATTCTGTCCCGTAAAGCATCGCTGTCTTATGACAGTTCTATAGAATTTTCCTTCAATTTTTTGGGTACCCTCTTGTCACATAGTACACCTGTAGCGCTTCTCCACTTGAGCCACCCCACTTGGATCCTATGGGTCACATCACTTGCAATCTCTCCATCTTGACTAATAACAGAGCCTAAATACCTAAAATGGTCACACTTTTTAATTGCAAACACCTAAAAATATGGGACAAAGTACTATTTATACTTGACTACACGTTTTTGGATGTTCTGCAATACCATCTTTGTGCTAAATTTCCAATTACTAAGTGCAAGACAGTCGCAGTCTGCAACTGTCTTGTAACGTTCAGGGCAAATATACCTTATGCAAGACCATGATAAATTAATGTTTACAATGGGCAACAGGTATAACATAGTGAGGAAGATGCCAAATGTAATTTTTGAGTAGTTGGAGTATGCCTTACGCAAAAGATAAAATATCAAAAGTGCGCATCAAATGCATGATCTTGGAGCTTCCTCCTTGATATTTTGGTAATTATGTGATACTGTCTGCATAATGGACTGAATAGGGTATTTTTCTTTTCTGATATGCACAAAAAGTATTTCGATATGCTTTGCCATGTTTTCGCCGAGTCCCGCTTCCCACGTTTTAATCCTACGTTTCTGTTTGTATCATAATGTGTCCCAGTCCCCTGGGTGGCTCTATGCTTGCATAGGTGTTATAACTTAATATCGTCTGGAAGGAATGGGAGGTGATTGAATTCTATATGGTGTTTGGTGGAGAGTTTAATCTTGTCTGATTTTATAACTTTAATTATTGTCAAGTTGTTTTCTGTTCAGTGAGAACTTCAAATGTCAGGAATATTATGTTTGTCAGGATGTTCTGTTTTGTTTCTTGGTTTCTGCCTTTATAGTGCTTGATTATGTTCCTTAAGGAGTTGGGAAAACAACTATTATTTAAATAAGTCTTCCATATCTTTAACTTCTTGGATATACATACAGGCTTGCCTTCACTTGTTGCATTTCCCCCAAGATGTAACTCTTCAACCTGTCTTCTTAGGTGAGTTTCCACCAAGGTTTTTAGTGTTGTGAGCTTGTAAGTCTACACAGAAACTTTCATAGGCTTTACACCTTTCTTTCAACCTCATGTAAAGATCTATATTGTGATGTAAACTAATTATCTTTTTTTCATAGTTAGAAGATTTTGAACCAAATTTTAACAGTATTTTGATTGATTATTCCAATTTCCAGGTATGAGGGAGAGCTTTCTGTTGATGCTGTTACTGATTGGGTTGCAACAACGATCCTAGGTTTGCCTCGCATTTCATACTACTCGAAGGACACATTGGTAATACAAAGACTCTCTTTCCTGTGTCCAGATACAAATTTTGATTTTGATTTTCACAACTTTGACAAAGGATAACTTAACAATATTGAGTGGTGTTGGCTCCAATTGACTTTTGCACTAGTTTTGCGCTAAGATAAGTTCTAGTGTTCTAGGTACAGAGATCAATACTGACTTTTCTGAAGTGATGTAGGAACAGCTAACTAGGCTTAAATAGTTACATTGTTTCTTAATTTTGGTGTGGGTAGATTGATGCAGTTAAAGGCAACATGGAATGAAATAGTTCTTTAGCTCATTTTCGGTTGAGAAATTATTCCTATCAGTTTACGTAATATTCTCTCAATTTAGTAACCTGAATTGGGATGCCAACCAAGAAGGGTGAACTTAGTCATCTCTTTCTTTTGGAAACGTTTGTTCCTTTGGATTTGGCAAAAGGGAAATAGTACCGACAGTACATTGTCAAAATAGAAAATGGAAGAGATCTTGATGGTTACATTGACAACTCTTGAGGTTTGGCTTTGATACTCCCAGTGACCCTATGGTATCAAGAATTGCAACAGCTGCTCTTCTAAGAGAGAGTCGGGAAATCCTGCTAAAAGAGGATGCTAATTTACTTTTGAATCCTCATAATCTAGAACTTGTAGCAGAAAGTTACATTTTTTTAATGATAGGGTAAGTTATAGGGACGTTAAAGCCGTTACTATCTCTCCTAATTTCTTGTCATTGACTTTATCTCGCCCCCCCTACTGAACAATTTGCACCTGCGGCGCCCCTATAGGTCCAAACAACTATTTTTTCTCTCTTTCCCTGCCTCTTCTCACTTATAGATTCTGTGTAATGGACCAATAGATTTCTATCTTCTCTCTCTCTTCTTTTGTTACGAAAAAGGCTGACTTCACAAACTGCCAAATAAACATCTCTGGTGAATTAAACTCAGCAACCACAACTTTTTTAGCAAGCTTGACAACAATTTTTTAGCTGTGAAGGCACTCTTTTAGTGTGAATGATAGCAGAGATTGGAGTTTTTCCTATTTAGTCACTCCAACTTTACTTTTGCTAGAATGCATACCCGACATAAGCTGCTAATGAAATTCCGGATGCCTTGTAATTTTAAAATGTAAATTCACTGTTGCTACTAGCTTCCTTTCCATAACTTAATATTTTCTGCTGTCATGTTGTTTGTGTCCTTATTGTTGGAGTTGATGGGGTCATATACCAATTGCAGGAACAAGGTTTTCTGCGAAAAAGCAGTCCTCACAAGGTACAAATTATTTTCACTTCTCGTGCATTGCTGACTATTACAACTTATTTGCCACATACAATTTAGCATTTTCCTTTGCAATTCGTGTATTATGTTGAAAAAGAGGGTGACAGCATGACAAGTAGGGTTGTAATTTGACCGAAAATGGTAAAAGGAGATCCATGGCCTAAAATCCCAGCCTACAACAAAGATGGATTACATTAAAAGGTCAATTTCATGTCAATTATTGTTTGTTGATCACTAATTGACCAATGGTTTTTGGACACTTCTTTTGGGTGTCTGAAACATAAAATGGGAAAGAAAAGAAAACCCATGTATAATCTTCTTCAGCAACACAGGCACTTTTACTTATTACGCAGACACAGATGTATACATAGACATCCCTCTTTTCAAATTGCGTTCTCTGTAGGAAAACATTGTTCTTTCTTATTTTTCTATTGTGTTCCAAGATCTACAATAGGTATGTTGCGGGTTCTCGCTGAGTGCAAGCTTTTATTATGACTTGATATACACTGTAGCCAATTTCTATCTAAATGTTGATAACTTCAGTGTATATATTCGACTGGGCTCGAAGTCTATCATCTGGTTGGTTTGGGAAATTTATGGATGAATATTCTGCTTGGTGAGTATGATGAGTTCCAAGTACAAGTTGATGGGTTGAAACAATGCTATGCATTTGAATAGTGCTTGATGGGGAAGATGGATAATGGGTGGACATCAAATCTCGATGGCAAGTGTAGTATTGCCTTGTTGCTGTAAGACCCCTTTGATTTGCGCGAGGCTTTGTCCCTTATTTGACCGGGTTTCAAGTAGTGATGGTAACGGGGCAGGTCGAGGATGAATTTGACCATCCCCGTCCCCGAATCTTATATATGCCTCTGTCCTCTTGCTGTTCCCCTGATGGGAAAACATTTCCACCCTCCATCCCCGCCCTAACAGGGATATGGGATCCCTGCCCCACCCTGAAGTTTTTTCCATGACAGGAAAAATTAAAATATCAATCCTATTTTTTCCCCTTACAACCTATCCCAGCCAAATAATAATAATAAAAAAAAAACCATAGCAACAATTTTTTTCTCCAACCAACTTCAACGTTTTCACAAATTCCACTAACACAAGTAATATATTTCGAACATATTTGATCCACAAATTAATGTAAAAAAGCCAAATTAGAATCAATATTCAAACATAGCAGTTACGAATTTCTTTTGTTCTTTCCCATAGCCCTTTCCCTGTAACTTGTTCATCAAACCCAGCCTCACAAGGTCAAGTAGACTAGTAGAACCTGTACAAGAAAAAGGAATCAGCACTTGGAGAAATTGCATCTACTATTTTTTGGGGGGGAGTAAAAAACCGTTAATTTAGTACCAAAAAAATATCGAAACGGGTTATAATCTGGATTTGGAGGTGCAAGAGAGCGAGGGGTTGAAATTAGTGAGAGAGAGAGAGAGGTTGCGCTATAGAGATTCCTGTTCTCACATACGAGGGTTTGTTAACGATGATGGGAGTAGAGTTGGTAGATCATCAGGTGCCGGCAGCAATGGAAGGAGACTTCGGCTCGAACTCGGAAGAGAAGATGGCAAGATCAGATGTTAGATACGCCGATACTCAGTGGGATTTGGAATACGTTGAAAATTGCTGTATATAGTAGTATATATACCTTGGAAACCCTTGTAATCTATATTTGTCTGTCCCAGTCATATTTTTGTCCCAGTCATCGTATTACATTTTTATCTCTCTCCGTGCCAAGTCATTCCTCTCTCCCTCTCTCTCTACCCTTTTCTTCCACTGGCCCACCACACTCAAAATTTCAAACTACATTTTCTCTCTCTCTCCTATTTTCGAAATTCAAATCACATTCTCTCACTACCTCCTCTCCTTCCCCCTCTCTGAAATTTGAAGGACCATAAAAAATGGGCACGGGCACGTGAGTCAATTGCTTAAGCCGTGACTTCAGGCATGGGCACGGCATGCACTAGTTATATATTATTATGGGAGTGAAACTGTAGATAACAATCATAAATGGAGCAGAGAATGGGGCAAGGGATCAGATCGGATGTACATGGAGCTGCCTCCGATCCAGTTTACCCTCCGAATCCAATCCGATCACAGGAAAAATCCCTGAACTCCAGTTCAAACAGGGCGGGGAACGGAGTGGATCAAAGGGGAGAGGACGGAATTGGCATCACTAGTTTAAATTTTGTAGTGTTGCAGAATTTTTTTTGCCTGTAATTCTGTATTCTCACCTCTGGTTGTGCATGAGGTTCTGACTCTAATCGGGTATCCCCACCATGCGTTTTCCTATATCTAGACTTGGTGTAGAGTGTTAGAGAATCGTCCCATATCTGTTCTCCAAGCTACCTGATGCAGCAAGAAACCTCCTTTTACGAAACTATTTGCAGTGAAAATCATGAACAAGTCTGAACTGTAGAAAACAATATTGAGAATAATCTCATTTTTTCATTAATCATAACAACCCACTTGCCCTAAGGCTGGCGACGATTATTTATAGGCTACTAAGACCCAAAAATATGGAAACAAATAACAAAAAGGTAATACTTGCTAACCAAGCAAAACCTTACCAAAAATAGGAAATATAACTTAGACCCCATAACTCGTAAGAGAATTCTAGAAACATGCCAAAACAAGTGGCATTAAAATTAAATTCCTAAATTTCTAAAATTCTTCCAGTATTGGCTTGCATCATTCTCCTCGGCTTGAAGAAACTCGTCATCGAGTTTATACAGTTGAATTCGCCCATTCTTGTCAGCATCAACCTTGTACTTTAAGTTAATCTTCTCGTACTTTAAATTAATCTTCTCGCAGGAACTTTTGAAAGTCCTTAAAAACTAGAAAAAATATTTTCTTCAAATTGTGCTCAAGGTACATAACCCATGAATTCTTGCTTGTAGACCTTCAATAAATTTCCAAAAAGGATCCACATTTCGTTGATCAAAAGATCCACCATGAAATCAGAACTCGCTATTTAATTTAGAAACTTCCTCACCAATAGTTGTTTCCTCTTTGAAAATTGGTGGTTTACTCCAATCCACAAATGGATCTGGAATCAAGTTTGTTGTAAAATGCCACTTAATGGTAGCCTCATCCACCATATGACCTTTTGGATTTTTTCTGGTGTCATACCTCCCGGATCTAAGAAAAGTTGATCTTTAAACCAAATTTCCAAAGTCGCTGATCATGATTTGAAACCCTCACCGCCCTTGTCCTCTCCCTTGTGTGATGGTTACTAGCTAAAGGTTGGTGATAGAAACTAGGGGTGCTCACGGTCCGGATCGGTCCGGATTGGCATGAATCCAATCCTAATCCGCGAGTCACGGTTTTTTGAAAATACAATCCGTGTCCGATCCAAAAGTCTCACGGTTCGGTTCCAATCCGAACCGCGAGTCACGGATCGGTTCCGGATTAATCCGCGGATTTTCAACTTATTCGGAAACAAACAAAGGTAGTAGCCAGTAAGGCACGCACGTACCAAATGCACTACTAGAAAACTTATATTACAACAATACAACAAAGGCAGCTAGTTATAACTTATAAACACAAATAAAACAACAAAGGCAGCAAGCAGATTGTTACTTCCAAACTTCCACACTTCCAGAGGCAGTCACAAACAGAGGCAGTCACAACAAACAGAGGCAGTAGCAAATAGTTTAAGTTCACAAAGATCAAAGTCCAACATAAAAAATAACTACTGAGTGAACAACTTCAAAACACAAGGCAGCAAGCCAGCAATCACTTCAAATGCAAGGCAGCAATCACTCTGGAATTGGATCAAGTGAAACCTTTTGTAGAGCTGCAAATAAATAAATGAAATTAAGTTAGATTATAGTGAAATGAAACTCCAAGCATATAAATTCACTAAGTAATATAACTGAAATACAAAAACCCCAACAAAGTTAACTTTTACCTAATTCAAGCTCTTGCATTTCTTCCGTATTCTCTTCCACTTCAAATGGCAATGGAGTAGCACGCAACCAATCTTGCATACAAATCAAACACTCAACAAGCTTTGGAGAAAGAGAACTACGAAATTGGTCAATAATACGACCTCCGGTACTAAAGGCAGCTTCAGAAGCAACTGTTGAGACAGGTATGGCTAAAGCATCTCGAGCAATTTCAGAAAGAACCGGGTACTTAACAGCGTTCACCTTCCACCATTCGAAGATGTTGAAGTTTGGAATTTTTTTCTCACAACGTTCTTCTAAATACCTATCCACCTCTGATTTCCCCCCATCATCTTCTTCTTCCAATTGTTTTAGAAACTTGGATTCCAATGATGCTCCCCCCTTCTCACTTCCTCCGCTACACGGTCGGTCAACCTCCATCCCACTACTATTTTGGGTAGAAAATGGAGCTGCTAAGTTACACTTTTCGTACTCAACAAAGACACGATCCAACACTTCCCTTATCATTTGTGTCAACTCTTCCTCCACATTAGAATCAAAAAGTTCACTAAAACAGAATTTCACATACTTCAACTTATAACGGGGATCCAACACGATAGCAATAAACATCATCATATTCATTTTTTCCACTTTACCCCAATATTTATCAAACTTTTTCTTCATTTTTCTAGCCATACCAATTAGTGTCTCACGAATCCTCTCCCTCTCATCACATTCATACATGACATCAACATCTTTTAGAAAGTCCGATAAAAACCCATCAATTGCAATAACTTCATTGAAGTACATATTAGATGTGGAATATGAGGAACCGGACAAGTGAAGCGTGGCATCATAGAACTTCTCTAAAAATTCAGCAAAACACTTAGCATCATCCCAATCTCTAAGAGTAGGTGGCCCCATATGAAGTTCAAGGAGGAAAAGAGGATCCTCCTCTTCAAGCCTTTCGAATGCTCTTTGATATTGTAAAGCAACACTTAACATAAGATACGTTGAGTTCCACCTCGTTGGAACATCAAGACAAACACTCTTTGAGCAATTTATTCCCTCATTCACTGCACAAGTCTTGAATTTACGTTCTCTTTGTGGAGAACTCCGGACATACTTCACCACATCACGAATTCGGGAAATAGACTCTTTAATCTCACTCAATCCATCCCTCACAATTAAGTTTATGATATGAGCACAACATCTCATGTGAAGAAACTCACCCCCTAAGATCAATGCACCACTCTTCTTTGACAATTTCTTCTTCACATATGCAATTGCAACATCGTTGGCTGATGCATTATCCACCGTAATAGTACACACTCTCCCCACACCCCATTCAATCATACATGCTTCTAAAGCCTTACCAATTGCCTCACCTTTATGACTCGAAATCACACAAAAGTTAATAATCCTTTTATGTAGTTTCCAATCCTTATCAATAAAATGGGCAGTAAGGCACATGTAAGAAACATTTTGAAGGGAGGTCCATGAATCAGTAGTAAGGCAAACTCTTTGACTTGATTTCCTAAACAAATTCTTTATTTTAGTTTTCTCGCTAGCATAGAGATCCACACAATCCCTTGCTACTGTATGACGCGAGATCTCTTTGAAAAGAGGTTGCAACACACGACAAAATGAACGAAAGCCCGCGCGCTC
This sequence comes from Vaccinium darrowii, assembly GCA_020921065.1. Lineage (NCBI taxonomy): Eukaryota > Viridiplantae > Streptophyta > Magnoliopsida > Ericales > Ericaceae > Vaccinium > Vaccinium darrowii. Next base: position 28,249,893 of record CM037158.1, on the reverse strand, counting down.
AACAAACCTAAAAGGCAACTCATCCATGAGAATCATCCTAGCCAAAGCATCTCTACAAGCCTTTTGGTCAAATTTCCAATTCCCAATTCCACTCTCATCCTTTACTTGTGCATATGATGCTATTGTTTTCTGTCTTTTAAGTTTAGCATTCTCAGGATTTTTTGAGCACCTTTGCATGTGTTTTTTTAAGGTACTGGTTCCATTCCCACTTAACCATTTATAGTCACTTCTACAGTACTTGCATTTAGCACGATCAGCTTTTGTTTGCCCTTTCCTAGTGACTTGATCAAAGTGACGCCACACAATAGAAATAGGCCTTCCTTTGGATTTAGAAGCAGAACCAGTTACCTCATCTTGGTCATCATCAGATACATTGATTGCTGGGTCAGTCATAGCATCACTCTCCATGAGCTCATCATCGTCAGTCCTTAAGGTGCTAGCAGTACCAGTTTGTGTCTCTCCAATGCTTGACATCTATCAAAAAATGTAGTTCGAAAAATATATTTAGCAAACAAGGATTCAGAAAATGCAGCATTAGCAAAATCGGCATAAACAATTTTTGGAAAATTCAGCACTAGCAGAAAATTCACATTAAAAAAAAAAGTACTATGTACTGATTCGGTGCCAACACCCAACATCCATTCACTAATGCTAAGACAACAGAAAAGAAAGAATTCAAAGTAAGACTAAGATGAGGATAAATAAAAATAAAAAAAATAGTAAAGCTAAGATCAATAGGCTGCGTCATATTTGATTTCAGATATCTGAAAACAAACCTTGTACCTCATATTAATGATTTCAAGTTTTCAACAACAGATTAGCGGCTAAAATAAGAAACTAACCTCTTGAAGTGTTTGAGATCGTCCCCTTCTTCAAATCGTCTCCAAGTGTTTGAGAGAGTGTCAGACCGAGAGAGAGACAGAGAGGAGGAGGAGACTGCGCAGTGCGCACTGTGGAGTCAGAGAGAGAGAGAGAGACCGAGAGAGAAAAAAAAAAAAACAGAGAGAGGAGGAGGAGTGGACTCTCCAGATCTGGAGGGAGGCGGTGAGAACAATATGACCCATTAGGTTACAAGTTGGAGATTATATATATTACCACTTATTAACACTTTAACCCCTGGATTTTACAGAGAGAACAATATAACCCATTAAGTCATTAACAATATCTATATACTCCTATATAACTATAAAAGTGATAAAAAAAAAAAAAAAAATATATATATATATATATATATATATATATATATATATATATATAATTATATATATATATTTTTAAAAATTATATATAATAAAAAATCTCACGGTCCGGATCGGTTAATCCACGGTTTCAAAATCAAAATCCGTGTCCGATCCAAAAGTCACGGTTTTTTATTTTTTGAATCCGTGTCCGGACCATTAATCCACGGTTAAAATCCAAAAGGTACGGATCGGTTCGGTCTGGACCGGATTCACGGTTCACCGGTTTTTTTGAGCAGCCCTAATAGAAACATCATCCGATACCTCCTCCTCATTCGGTCACTGAGGTTTAACTTGACGCTCATATGTAATACAGTTTCTTCATATCTTCTTCAAAACGTATCATGATATTTCGGGCTCTGTTTCTCTAATTTCGCATCTTTGTAGCTCTATCTCTATGATTTTTAGCTCTGTTTCTCTGGTTTGTATTTGAAATCTGTACGACACTCTCTCTTTCTTCTCGATCATCATCCGAATCTACATCTTATGAATTTGCATTTGAATCTGAATCTTTTGAATCTGCATTTGAATATTTTTTTCCTCTGTTCTGCATTTGTTTGCGTATGTTTTGGCTTCTCAGCTTCCTGCCCCAACATCTCTATTGTCTTTCATCATCTCACCCTGACGCAGTTCGCCGGAACCCTAGCATCACCAACGACCCTATTACATCTCTGGCAACCTCTGTTTGCACTATTTGGTTTGGAGTTGGCGGACTTCTTTACAAAGATCCACACTGCTGCTTGTTTTTGCTATAGACTAGGCGTAATCACATCTGTGTAAATCTTCTATTTTAGGTATAGATTTCAAAGTTTTTTGTATTTAAGCTTCAGTGTTGTGACCTTTCTTATTAATTTAGAACTACATATTACTTCTCTCTCCCATATGTTTTGTCACACCATGAACAATCAATATTGAGAATAATCTGGTTTTTTCATTAATCATAACCCCCCACTTTCCCTAAGGCTGACAAGTGACAACGTGTATTTATAGGTTACCAAGACCTAAAAATATGGAAACAAATAATAACTAAGAGGTAATACTTGCTAACCAAGCAAAAACCATTGCCAAAAATAAGAAATATAATTTAGACCCCATAACTCCTAGAGAAATCTAGAAACATGCCAAAACAAGCGGCATTAAAATCAAATTTCTATATTTCTAAAATTCTTCAAATATTGGCCTGCATCACTACCCAAGTTTGGTCCATAGTCTAGACTCTAGAGGCTCTTCACTCTTTCCCTAGTAGTTTTGAGGGTATGCTTTGATATATGATCAGAGCAGCTGAGCAGGCATTACATTATTTACTCGAAATCATGGCCTACGAGATATTAATAATATAAATACTTGTTTGTCCCACGTATGTAGCAAATCTTGGCCAGAAACAGTGCTAGTTTGGGATTAGCTTTAGCTTCTCGATGAGTTGGTAGCCAGCAACGTAAACATTGTGTGATTTGTGTTAGAGATGGGCTTTAGAAGGCTTTGGGTCAGAGTCAGTTGTTTGATTCCTCTATTGCTGTTTATTCAGTGGGCCATAGGTACCCTTAATTCTATGTCAGATTGCATCCTCTAATTGATGTCTACCTCCAAATGAGCCTTGTGGTTTCCTACTGTTTCCAGTTGGCTTTGAGTTGGATGGTTTGACAAGAGAGTTGATGGTTGGGAAGTTCTATTACAACAACAACAACTGAACCCATCTAGTCTCCAATCATTGGGGGGTATGGACGGGGGATGATTGGAAATAGACCTAACCTTTGGCAATATATGCACAAAGTGGTTGCTCTCAGAATACCACTGAAATATTGCCCCCCCTACCTCCAAGAACCGAGGAGCTAAGGGACGTTTTGTTGCAGAACCATGGCCCCAAATCAAAGCCAAAAGGCATCCGAGAGGATAGGCCTAGAGACCAAAATCAATTTATGTGCTCATTGCCATGCTTCCTTCATTCATAGTCCAGAGCTTCGGCATTGCACAGCATGGGAAGTTCTATTACATAACCTAAAAAGCTCATATGTGGTGCAGCTTCTTTCTTTGTTGAATAGCACAATGGTTTGCCACATGTAAGAGAATCCGACTGTCTTCTCATTAATTACGCACGGTCCGTTGTCATCAATGAAGCTTTTAATTAGCTTAAGCGAAGAAGGTTTTCTGAGACGGCGGTTGCTATCCTGATGCATACTTGGTGGTTCTTAATGGAAGTTTGTCCTTATCTCAACAAGTTTGATGCTTGCGACTCCTTTAATGTCACTTGAACATGAATTATAAGCATCACTTGCTTGTCGCTCCTTTCCTGCTAAATTATCTCTTTAGATCTTCTCCCTTAATTGATTCTTTGAGTACTAAAATACATATCCTATCTTCAAGTACCATTTTACCTATCCTGATTGATACTTCACAACACGCCAGTAAGTTCATATAGCTACGTTTATGGCAGTCATGTTGATTCTTGCACTCTTCAGCTTCAATACCATTAGTAGATTTTGTTTTTACCTGGATACATCTGTACTTAGTTGATTATTATTGTTTTTCAATTGTTGCTTCAATTTCTCATCGCAGGTGAGAGTCATTTTCTTCTCAGAGACCGGGGTTCGTGCAACTCCATTTGTGCGTCAAGCTGCTCTAAATTATCGGCCTTATGCTGCTTTTGCATTTGTGCTGTGGAGAGAAGAGGAATCTTCCTTTTGGTGGAATGTGTAGGTGGACTTGTTTCTCTTTGGAAAGAAAGTGTGAGGATATTATTTTTCCCCAAAATCGCTTTTGAATGATCTTGCAATGTTACTTCTGTATAAAGATTAATAATATGCTAGGCAGAATTATGTCCACCAAAGACAAAAAGCCTTTCACAAGACTTGCGTTTTCCCTACCTATAGAAATCAAAATTGAAGGAGGAAATAACTGTTTTTATCCCAACCCTCAAGATGTTCATATATATCCTCAATAGTCTTGCATTCCTTTTCAGACATAAAATTCTGAAGAACTTGACCTTTCTCACATGAACCGTAACCACTAAAAATCAATGCATGGCATATGAACACAAGGAGGAAATACCTGCTCTTGCTCTGCTAGATGAATCTCCGTCCACCCTAACAATGAGGATATGAATAGTACATGAATTAGTGATCAGGTAGTCACCTTGGCTCCGCCATACGTGAGGCATCACTGGGGATGTAAATAGCAATTTGGCCTTGTCTTTTGAACCTTGTCAAATGCGGGATCGAATGATTTGCGGTAAAAGGTAAAAGTTTGCAACATAAGAAAGGTAGGAGGAAATTTGCCATGCTGAAATGAATATGGAAATTAGTGGTCAGTGTCCTAATGTAAGTTGCTGAATGTGTTGCCTCAAAGTAGAAGACCAGATTTGTTTGCAGTCACAACAATCTGCTTTTATGTTGATTTCTATTTGGATCTAAAGCCTACTTCTGTATGTTGGCAGGATGAGAATGAAAGGTAAATGTAAATAAAGTCCTACCAATAATGAGTGTTACCTATAAACTCTGGGCTACAACCTATATTTATTGATAACCGAGGCCAAAGGGTTGCATAATATGCCTGTCGAAAATTGGGATAGCATCATTAGCATTTGATGTCTCAAGGCTCTTCATTTATCAGTGTTCGTTTTCACTGTTTTCATAGTTGTGTCTCCTAAATCCATTACTGGGATTCTTCTGTTGATTGCAATTCCCCCCCTCTGCGCGGCATGACAAAGATAAGTACATGGTTTATTGGACTCATTTGTACGTCAGAATCTCCAGTCCTCGACATGATGATGCAAAATGAAGAACAAGAACCTCATGTTTAATATCACAAAGAAAATTTAAAATTATTAGGCTGGCATCTTCAATTTTTATTTGATGAATATGAAATCAACTTCCAAGCATGTCATTTCCCATCTTCTGCATTTTTCAATTTCTTGTTTTAAGTTTTTTGTTTGTTATTAGTTAATTCGGAGAAGAATCAGCCGACCTCTATTTCTTCATATATTCATTTAACAGGATATCAAACTTTGTATAAAATTTAGCTTCCACCCTCCCTTTGGTAACTTGATCTTGGTGCTCACTTTCAGAACTGTATTGCATTACAAACTTTTACGATAATAGTGTATGACCTTCTTTGTTCTTTATAATCAACAACAGGTTCGGAGTGGAATCTGCACCTGCGATTGTATTTCTGAAAGAACCTGGTGTCAAACCTGTTGTGTACCATGGCATGTCACTCCTTTTTGTTTCGTTAAATACTCATTCTCATAATTTGGTCAGAGTATTAATATGGCGCGTAACAAGCTAAGTGGTGCTACTCTTTGCAGGACCTGGCAACGACTCATGGTTTGTAAATACCATGGAACAGAATAAATATCATGGTAATGCTGCTTTTTATTTCCCATTAAGTTTTATTTTCTATTCCTGCCACTATAAATGAATTCCTCCCAGTCATACTACATGAGCACATGTACACACAACAACAACAACAATAACATAACCCATTTAGTCCCCAATAATTGGGGGTATGGGCGGGGGATGGATAGGAGACAGACCTAACCTTTGGCAATAAATGCACAAAGTGGCTGCTCCCAGAATACCACTGAAACAGATGGATTAGAGACAGACCTAACCTTTGGCAATAAATGCACAAAGTGGCTGCTCATAGAATACCACTGAAACAGTGGTCCCCCTATACCGTCACGTTTGCTGCGGAATCATGCCCTCAAATCACAGCTAAAAGGCATCAGAGAGGGCAGACCCAAGAATCATTTTGATTTATGTGCACATTACCATGCTTCTTTCATTCAGCATCCAGAGCTTGCTAGCAAATCATAATTACATCAATATGCCATTTAACAGGTGCTACACATGAGCACATGTAGCACCTGTTAAATGGCATATTGATGTAATTATGATTTGCTAGCAAACCTCATGTTGAAGTTCAGATTGTCAGTGCTATGATTAACCTGAGGCTCTTGGCCTCATCAGTCTCTTCTTCTATCAACTAGGGCACTTTGTCTCTTCATTTCCTTTTTTGGAAAAAATGCAAATAGTAAATGTCAGGTCCTTGTTTGTCCTGCGGTAACAGCACCAATCATGTTACAATGCTTGTTGGTTTATGGATGAATCAACTTCGGGTTGAGTTTGATGGTCTCCTTTGACAGTTCCACCTGTGCTTGTTTAGCACGTCTTGACAAGAAAAAGAAGTGCCAAAACAAATCTTATTCCAGTGCCGTTGGATAGAAATGAATTTTATTAATGCTGGAGATGCAACAGTCATAGTGTTATCAATGCTGGAGATGCAACCCGTAGTGGTATCAATCATGTGTTGTGCGCTAATGGATCCCTCGGCTAATCAAAGATTTGACAAGTATGTAAACACAAAAATGAAGTCCTACCAGAAAAATCTGCATAAGAGGCAAAGTAGATTCTGTGTTCGATTTGTTATTGCAGGCCTTGAAACTGTGTATGCTAATGAAATTTAAGGCCGTAGCTTACATCTCATGCTTATTGTGGGAAGAATATTCTTTGGTGGCATTCTGAGACCTCGAGAATGTACCTTCACTTGAAGAACTACGAAAGTAGCTATCTATCTATGATATACTACGCGCGTAAATAACTGAAATATATGAGAAAAATCCATGTCACCATTTGACCTCTCCCATTTCAGTCCCCCCTTCTTCATTGTTCGGTGACCTAGTATCTTTGGAATGCGGCTTTTGTTTCGTGGGGTATGTTGTGGGTTTTCCCTGTGACAGTGGTGAAGCTTATTCAAGAATGGTATGGTGCTAGAGCCACTGAGGCATTGATTCCAGCATGGTCCTTATTCCGGCACGCGAAAATTTGGGTCCGAGTATAAATATTTTTTTTGGTCGGACACGTTTTGGGCGCGCTCCGCCATGTATTGGACTCATACTGGACACATTTTTGGGTCATAATCTGATTTTTAAAACTTGGAATTGGATTAAAAAAAATGTAATATCTGAATTCTGAACCAAATTAAGACTAATATCAAATAATTTAAGGATGAAAACACCATCTACTATTCTGTTTTTTTATTAATTCGGAAATGTTCAAAGACAGGAATTTGGGAAGAGTTAAAATGGTACATGATAAATGGATTTTACATGTGTATATAAGTATAATATTTATTTGTTTATGTATTTGACGTATCCCCAAGCATGTCTGTGTCCTAGTTTTTGGATAAATCACGTGTTCGCTTATCCGTGTCGTGTCTGTGTCCTGTATCATGCTTCTTAGCTAAAATGTTTAAGGTTTACATACACATATTGATTCTTTTGGGTTTACACAAAATGAGAAATATTTTGAATGCATAAGTTTGATGCTCTTTGTGAAAAGAGTCCAGTAACTATTTACACATGCATATCATGGGATGGACCTTGTTTGCATCTATATCACTATATGCCTGTTTAGAACGTTCATTATTTCCAGATACATGCCAATGTACATAGACAAGATATATCGTCCTTGTACAGTCATCCCAATATTTTGTGAAACTGACTACAGTGCATGTATGAATCCCTTAGTTAATTTTTTATTTCTATTTTTAGTGCTACCCCAGTTGAGGAGTGTGACGTCCATGGATCTGGGCTGTGATCCGCGGGGCTATTCTCGTGCTGGAAATGAAACCACAATTTGGTATTGTGTTATTCTAGCAGGAAGACAAAGCCCTGAACTCCACAAAATGCGTGAAGTAAGTTTACTTCCCTTCTTGTGCATTGAAGGCCCATATGTTACGTCTTGTATTTGGATAAAATATTGATGACCTGGATTAAAAATGCCCTGGAGATGTTATATCACGAAGTGTGAGAGATATGATACCATGCGGGGAATGGTATTGTTAATAGGATCACTACAATCCGGTGGAATTGTATATTTTCACTATCAAGCCCATCAAACAAATGGGCTCTAGTTAAACCATGGTTGGTTCGTCGTTACATCCCGGAAGGTTTTGGCTATTTTGTTTGGGCACAATTGCTTAGTTACTGGGCACCTCAAAAAATTAGGCCATTTTTCCCATAACAGTAAATGGGTATTGTCCACTACCTAAGCAGATAGAAAAGAGAAACACGATGAAATGTTAAAGAAAGAAGCTACATAGAATACCACAAACAAAGCAACCTTGTACATACATGCGAAATCAAAGTTGGCTACGATAGTTCATGCATTCATGTCCAATTGCCAGTATATTCTTCTAATTTACCAAGTGGACTAACATTACTATGTGAAAGACGGTGCGCAGGATCCAAGAAATTCTGTCAACTGATGGCATGTTACATTCCATTGATCAAGATCAGCCATCAGCAGCACCAGCTGTGGCGCTAAAGGAAAAGCGGTTGACATTTACTTGGCTTGATGGGGAAGCCCAACAAGTAAGTGCCTTCTTTAGTATGTCAGATATGTCAGTGTGGCTCCGATTTAGTTATGCTCTTCAATTCACATTTAGAGTTGAATGGATTCTTTCATGTGATGGTTTTAGGTTTGCGGTGTGGTACTTGGTTATAATTTATTCTGTTATCATTTTATGTGTGCAAAGAATGTGATTCCCTTAAGGTATTCAAGGAATGTTCATCTGTAGATCAAGCTGTTCGTGGAGGAAATATAATGTGATTCCTGTCAGAAAGTGTTTAGTGCTTATTCTTATCCAAAGATGGATATCATTCTTTAACAACAAAAGTAAATTGCTCAAGGTTGTTGAAGCGTTGTGAATAACTTTCTCATTCTGTTACATGGGAGGTTGTCTTTTAGAGCTGTGAATTCCTACAAGTGTTTCTTTGTGTCTTCTTTATTTAGTTGATTGACATGATTGACTACTGTATGCTAGAATAGTTATTGCAACAGTAGTAATCATTATTTTGTCTCTTCTTATACAGAGGTATTGTTTTTTCATCATTCAAACGGCGAACAGCTATGAAACATGTGGACCTAGGAGGGATATAACAGATGTACCACAGTTGCTTATTGTACGATACAAGAGGAATCCAAGCGATGATGGTATTAAAATTGATAGAAAGCCGAAAAACATATTTGAGGCATTTCATGATGACGATGTGGATCCTGCATCACAACTTGTGGCGAGGTATAATGGTTCAGAAGAAATTCCAGAGGTACAGACTTCTTTCTTTTGTGGCATTGATTTAAGTAAGAATGGGTTAATTACAAGTTGATATTGCACTCTACAACATTCTCGGTGATTTCTGTTTATATTTTACTTGGTTGGTAGATCATCAAGTGGATCTCTCATATAATAGAAGATGGCGACTCTAAGGATCTCCCATTTTTCGTAAGTTACAGTTTTTTAGTAAGCTACCTTCATGTTGGATGCTGTCCTTTGTGGAATTATAGGAATGTGTCGATAAGTTAATCAGATGGATTCAGGCCAAGTAGCATTAGTTTAATCTGATCTTAATGCAAATGTACAGTAAACCAATTTGTGTTGATTTTATGATGTATTACAGCCACGACCTCCGATAGCCTAACCATTCTTCCTCTTGAATTATGGAGTTTAGGTCTTCGCTGAGGGATATGATGTTGTGATTTTTTAAGGATGTAAACACTTTGGAGCTTAGACTTGCGTCTCTATCAAACAATATTTTGTGCTCAAACTTTGTCTCTCTCATATTGCAGAGAGCCAAATCTCCTGCTCTTGTTCCTGAAGATGCAGATCCGATTTGGTCCGCTGGTGCCAGAAGCATTTTATCGAAAGGGTCAGGGATGAAACAGAGAATTGGCAGCATTGTCAAGGGAATTCACAGTTGCCTTGGAGATCCAAGAATTGGCCCAGTCTTGCTTCTGGGGGCATTAATGTCCTTTGGTAACATCTGGCTGCGAAGGAGCCAATCAACTCCAGCAAGTCAATCAAATCAAGAAACTCAACCAAGTAGAACTGTGAGTATGATGCCTATTACCATGTTTTACCTCAGCAGTCCAAATTTTCCATTTGCATAGTCTTGTCATTCACCCATAGAGAAAAGAATTAAAGGAACCCTAAAGGAGGGGGGAGTAAGATGGAAATTATTGCTTACTAGTCGAACTTGTCTCCCTTGCCACCATTCATGTATAATTCCTCTGCTTGTATTGCCACATAGTTTTCCTTCTTAACCAGCTTTCAATTGGTAGTCTTTTAATTCTATGAAACATTATCTGTGACCAATGAGTAGCAGGAAGGTAAGACTAGAAAACAAAGCATCCTGACCCCGGGGCCTGTACGCGAAATGGAAAGAAAAGAGGATTTCGATGGTAAAGGGGCCAGCAATAAAATATATCATAAATGGACTGCTAGGATTTCGATGAAAAAGTAAAGGGGCCAGCAATAAAATATATCGTCAATGGAGTATGGACTGCTAGTTCGAACACCAACAACTTATCTTCCCATATGATTGCTCCCTCATTTACGTTTCTGTATAATTTTTAAAATATATCGTAAATGGACTGCTAGTTCAAACAGACAACCTATCTTCCCATATGATTGCTCCCTCATTTACGTTTCTGTATAATTTTCTTGTTTGACCATCTCCCACCAGCTTTTTAATGGAACCCTCAGCTTACATTGGTGTAAGCACGTTGTGCTTTGCTTTTAATCCTGTAGGACACTGGTGGTGGTGTTTGTTCTATACTTTTTTTTTTTTTTTTGTTGGAGAATGTTATTTAATGCAATAGTTACTGACCTGAGAGTCAGAAGTTTTCCATTGCCACCACCATTTGCCCTTTTGCTACCTCTTGCCAATCATTACAACAGGTCCAGTGTCTTTACGCAAGACACCAGCCGCTGGGTAACTGCTGTCTTAGTAACCAGCATGCTATTTGTCGACATGTCGAGATTTATCTTTTCTAGCTTCTCGTTACCACTGCCTTCAATTATTCGAAATAATTGAATTGGGTTTGCTTTCAGTACAGAATATTATTGGAATCACCTTAAAGAAATATTTACTTATTAATTTGCTTTCTCTTGAACAGATCCTAAAATTCAGTTGTTCACGTTTGCGCGTCTATTAAAATTGAATGTCAATATTGCATCCCATTGTGAACCCTTTTTGGGAGATGTATCATAACTTGTTTATGTGTCAACTGTTGACGTTTTGTTTGAGTCAGTTATGGAGGTTTCCTTGAGCTGTGATTTCTACAGCATGACCCGTCTACGAAATAGTGTAGCTTTATCAAATTTTAGGTCAAATTATGGGCATGTTATCGATAGGTGGATTAACCATGGTCAAATTATGGGCATGTTGTTGATAGGTGGCTTAACCATAAAGCTATTGGCGCACTTGCTTTGGGCTCCAATTTTTCCAGAACATGATGTAGAGGCCACACGCCTTCTGTTTTAATGAAGTCCCACCTGTTATTAAAAGATTACGCTGATTTTGACAACCTATCCACGTTTTATTTCAAAATCTCGTCAGTAATTTTATTTTCCCGCATAACCTCCTAATCTGCTGGACTGCAACTTGGATAAGCATGAGTAAAGTTATATTATGCACTTTATTTGTCTTCCGCTTTCTGTATGGTTAGTTAATCACTAGATGAAAATTTTCAGGAGGAAGATAGACCAAATCGTAGACGCAAGCCAAGGCGCACAGCAAACCAAGATCTTCCTCCTTCCATCACTGATGTGGAACCAGAAGATGCGTACCAGATGCCATTTTCAGATTCAGACTAGGAGAGTAGATGGTGTTTTGTTTACAATCGTTCAGCAACTCTCTAGGGTTGTTGTCAAAAGGAAAGATCAATACATGCTCTAGGTTTCTCAGGTTCTGAACCTTTTGCTGAATGCAAATTAGCGTTACTGATCATGCAAATACCATATTCTGTGTTTCGGGGGAGAAAACTCTCGAAGAATGTGTACTGCATTATTTTAGAGGATGCATCTCAAGGTGAAAAAATATATGTAGCTAATCTGATAGGCTTTCTCATCTCAGTTGCCGGAAATTGTTTTGGACCAGTTAGGTATGGAATACTTGCAGGCCTTTGCAACAGTGTGTGCGAAGCGCGTCTTCAGCTGTTTTACTGATTGGGGTGTAAAACATTTAAAAAAAAAAAAACGGGGGTGAAAATGAGGGACTTGGGGTTGCTGCTGTGCAGCCCCTGCACAGCAGCGTGCTGTGCACCCCATGGCGCAGCCGCGCCGAAATTTTTCTGATGATCGGAGACGTTCACTGCGTAGAGCTCGTCGAGTACTACAAGTTTACCAAAAATCAACTCGATCGGATATTGTTAAGTGTCTCATCGGAACACAAATACCTTGAAAAAAATGGAACACAAATGAACAAAAACACTAGAACAAAACTGCTAAACATTTGTTTTTTTTACTTAACCATATTCGATTGAGTTGATTTTTGGTATACTTGTAGTACTCGACGAGTTCTACGCGGTGAACGTCTCTGATCATCGAAAAAATTTCAGCGTAGCCGCGCCATGGGGTGCACAACACGCTGCTGTGCAGGGGGCTGCACAGCAGCAACCCCAAGTCCGAAAATGAGGGAGTAATGGAATTGCAAGTTCTACATAGATCGTATGTCAATCATTTTCATAATTTTTTTTAATGGTCCAGTAACGTTGGAATAAGTGATGGAGGGTAACTGCCGTTCAAATAATAATAAAAAAAAGGTAATGGAGGGTAGCCCTTATAGTTGCCTCTATTTACCTATCAGGTCTCAGCTATGAGTTGTATGAATACTACAGGAGGACCCAAGCTCTGGCAGCCACTTTTCAGTTTTCCTGACCAACAGATTATTGTTAGGGACCCTTCCAAAATTAAACAAACATCAGGTGAGGTCCAATGTGCAGCTTCATAGAATAATTCTTTGTTCAACTCAGGTGTTAGGCGCACCTCAACTAATTATTGGAGATCCAAGTTCACCGTCTATTAGTAGAGAGTGGACGGTTTAGATTTGTTTGAACAAGATGTAATCTGAGACGTCCATGACCAACCATAGACGGCTGTGATTGGCAAACGCTCATCGCTAACATACCAAGCAAAACCAATCGGTCCCATAAAACTAGGACAATTTATGGTTAATAATTAAATGGAAGGTCTTCACTTACTAGTCGACATTCTATAAGCGAATGGTCGCGTCTACGAAGTTTTGCTTCTTGTAGTCAATCTGTAATGTCTCCCTTCATTTGCTTGCCTCCTTCTAGCTTAGAACGCCAACTACAAGACTATGATTATAGAGGCATTCTGGTGGGAAGGCCGACCACTACATAAGCCACCGACGGAGTAAGCTCTCTGAGCTTTCCTTCATTCTTTGCTAAGCCAAGATCCTCTGAGTCAGCCACGCTTTTTCGAAGAATCTTACACCCATGGGCTGTAGCCTGGCAAGCCTTACTACCTTTTCGAAAGAGCTTCACGGGCGTTGCCTTGTTCCCCAACAAATGTTTGGATGTGAGCTATATTCCGTAAGGAGCCAAACGGGCGTATGGCCTTACCTTTCCATTTGACCTCTCTTCCCGTGTGACTACGAATGCCCAGTGACAACGATTTTATAAAAATGAACAATATCAATGAATTCAACAAATGACCATAACTTTTATAAAGTCAGTACCAACAGAGAATAACAAAAAGTTGCTCCCTATGAAAGATTAAATGAAGAAGTATTGCATCCTACCGGGATTACCTCAAATCTCAATGGTGCGCATAGGATACGTGGATTTCATCGTAATAACGACCTAAATTTCACACTGGTTGGTTAAAGCTATGCCGTTAATTTTTGAAAATTTGTTAATAAAAACTATCCGTTTGAGACCTCAATGCTAGAGTCGGAATATCCTAATACTGAGGATCAAATTGAATTTTACAAGTCGAAAAATGCAGAGTAGGGTCATTCTTGAGGTCCAGGTCCACACCCTACTCCACTGAGCCAAATGCATTAGTTGTAACGTAACCATTGTGTCTTAGCCACACTTCTCCAACACACCCAAGGAAACAGGGTGGTCTCCATCACTCCATGCTCTTAAATCCGATTCAAACCCTCAAACTAACAAGTCGGGGTTGGCTTGATGATCAAGTCTAAGACTTGAGAACTTGTTTCATTTTAAAAATTTCAGGTTCAAATCTCGTGTTATGGGGCCGGGTTTTACACTAACAATTCATTGGATTGTCAATAAGCAAAGAAATGACAAAGGAAACACACTGCAATATATTTTTTTTTATACTTTTTAATACACTTTCTCTACCTTTTGTTTATTTTTTTTTATATTTTAATTTCAATACACTTTTTGAACCTTAACAACAACTCAGTGCGTTGTTTGTACCATTTACCATATCAATGATTTATACATCAAAGTCAATAAAATCAAATGATCCAAAACATCAAACTGAAAACTTGTGATAGGCTCTACAAACTTCTCAAGTTACCTGATTTCTATTAATTTGAAAGCTCTCGTAAAACTATGATTTATTTCAATAAGGACGGTTGCCCTAAAAGTTGTATTACAGTACTAAGTAATGTGACATTGCGGGTTTCGATCAGTCCATGAGGTGTCCAATGCATCTCCCTCCACAAACAGGTGCACAACATTTCATGGTCCACATAAACTAGGGCATAACCTAAGATTAGGGAACCCATGTCTCTTCCCTCTAAATGCTTAGGGCAGCCAACACTTTCCTACCAAAATGGCAGGGGTGGGTCCACATGACCCCAACTTAATGCAAAGATGGGGAGTTAAGTCTCTCCGTTGGATTCCTTTGTTAGAATCGTCATAGAATGGGACGGTAGGGGATTTTTTTAATTGACGGAATATAAAGTTCAGGTGTAATTTTGTTGATAGCCGAAACTCAGGTGTTTTTTTGAGAATTGAGTGAAAGTTCAGGGTTTTTTTTCTGGAATTTTCCCTAAATTCTCTTTAGTTTCGACTACTAGGCCCGCCATCGGCTTTACCAATATCTCGGCGGACGTCGAATCCCTCGAGGCTGCGGGTGTTGCGTCTCAGTTTTTTTGCCGGAATTGTAGAATCGAGTCAAAGGTAAAGACCCAATTCACTGATCTCAGTCACTAGTTATAAACTCGGCCCTTTTTCCCTCTTCGTTTCTTTTATGGGTGACACGGATTTTTTTCTCCTTTGTATTTTTACCTGTAAGTCTCTGACTGATTTCTGCTTCTGGGTTTTTTTTCATCCGGTATCTATCTATACACATGGGTGTCTGCTCACTACAGTTTTATAGTTCTGTGGACTTGTGTTGATTTTAATCAAGGGTTTGGTGTCTGGCTATGTTTGAACTCAGTGGTATTAGTTCTTGAAAAACCTCTAGGTATAGAAATTGATTAGCCAGATTAAATCCTGACCACTGAATGGATTATGTATTAGACCGAATTTGTTTTGGTCAGCTACTTTTTGAAGATCGTTTGTGATATCTTTGGGAGGATAGGATTCCTGGAATAAAGTGTGGCCAACGAAACAAAATGTTTGAAATTCGCTATTTCTCGGTCCCTGATTAATGTTTGGATGTTAATCGTACTCTGCTGCCTCTTTATCTTCATTTGGTGTACGATTTACCTACTTGTGCCTGTTCTCTCTTATTGTAAATAAAAGGTCGTGTACAACATGATTCGGATGATCGGATCTAATTTTAGAAAAGATTCTCTTCAAGTGAACTGGCCTATCCTTTCTATGGTGCAGAGTACGATTAACCTCTAGATTTGAAGTTCGGGTTGGGTTTGAAGAATTGTGTGCTTCACAACGTGGGGACTTGAATCTAGCAATTCATGACTTGAGATTACTTCAGTTCAGTGATTTCGATAGTGACTGGACTTCAGTTCAGTGTCATTACATTTTTTGTGGCTATTTTTGCTGCATCTCTTTCGAACTTTTTTTCTTTTTCTTTTTGTCTTTCCCATCTTTTGGATTTTACACATCATCATCTTATTTGGGTTTCTGTGAAGCATACCACTATGTATTGTGCTTGTCAATCTTGGAATCAGATTTGAAGAAGCAGTATTTACTAAATAGTCTCTCTTCCTGCAGTTGTGCTTCATTTCAAAATTATTTGTGTAAGTCATAATTATATCCGCATTATCTATTGTCATAGATCGATTTGTAAGTGTCCGTTTCTTGGTGAACTCAGCTTTGAAATTCCGCCTACCATTGCTCGTAGTTAATTGCTTGAAATGTTGGTCAATTTGCACAAGTTGGCTGGATTTTGCTTAAGCTTGTTGTGCAGTTCCTAAGAATTGAACTGGAATCATGTGTTCAGCTTATACAATTAGTGATGTGAACATTTAAATTCTTAATCTTCAAAACCCTTCTTTCCCGAGAGTTAGTCGATGAATATTTGGGAACCTTGTTTCAGGCCCTGGACAGTGGAAAGGAGAAAAGGGAAGATAAAGAGGAGAAAGAAACATGTTTAAGCCACTTAGCATATGTACCTTGTTTGTACAAAGATGGCCTGTGTTACTCTGTTTTCTTAATTTTTATTCATCCCTGCAACCACTAGAATCTTGTATTCTTTAGGTTCTCATATGCAATGGCACAAAGAGTATCCAGGGTCCGTTATGCATGTGACAGTTGTCGTCTTAATTGGTGCAATGCTGAAAGGTCTTCATATTGTGGTTTTATGTAGAAGTCTGAAAAGTCATGGGTAAGGACTCAAAGGCAAAGGAGTCAGGAGGGAAGGGCAAGGGAAAACAGGCAGCGGGTGCAAGTGATGATGGTGCTTCAAAGGGCAAAGGAAAAGCTGCAAAGGCAGATGGGCTTGGCACCTGCACATATGTCAAAGGTTGTTTCTTCCCCTTATTCTGTTCCCCGGAGCTTCAATGTTTTTTTAACTACAATTGATCCATTTTGTTTTGTCTCCTAATTGTCCCTGGATTTTTTATTTGTTTGTAGCAAGGCATATCTTATGCGAGAAACAAGGGAAGATTAATGAAGCCTACAAGAAGCTGCAAGATGGCTGGCTTAGTAATGGAGACAAGGTTCCACCAGCTGAGTTTGCAAAGGTGAATCTCCCTTAATCCCATTGTTTATGGATGATTTATTCTTTTCGAACAGTATTAGTGTAAATCTTCTATACTTGTGGGGATTTGAACTTGGGCAATTAGGAATTGCTGGTTTGAAAACTTGGGGAATAATTCTTGACTCTTTTACTTTTGGCATGGACGTATGATCCTTTAAGCGTCTCAATTACCCCAGTCAATGAACCTGATTCCAATCATATTTAGTGCATTTCTATTGAGGCATTCAAGGTGTTCATTCAATTTAGCCTTTTTTTTTTTTTTTAAACACTCATTTCCAATTAACTAACTCAATGGTTTTCAGCCTTCTAAATTGTGCTAAATAAACATGACTACTGTTATAGTAGTTAAATAACCACCTTAAGAAATGTTGGTCATTGAAACAAACTAACCCTGATTATGTGCATGAATGGCTGAGTGTAACCATCACCTTGTGGTATTCACCCTGATTATGTGCAATGTGCATGAATGGCTGAGTGTAGCCACCACCTTAACAAATGTTGGTCATTGAAACAAAATAACCCTGGCGTGTTTTAGTTGGACATTCACTTAGAAATCATACTTTTTTGATGAGTAACCATTACCTTGTGGTATTCATGAAATGCTCTATTGCCTGCCCTGGACACAATTTACTGTAGAGAATATAAATATATTAGGCCCCATTCCACTAACTCGGTCATTTTTGCTTTTTGGGCTTTTTAGTTGATGTATGCGAGGAGAATGATCTATCTTGGAAAGCGTAAAAAGCCAATAATCCAAGTTCCTTGATATGAGAGTTAGACGAGTCGGGCTCTTGACACACACACATATTCGTACCCGAATCCATGTAATATAGGCTGATTGTGTGAGAAATGTTGAAGAAGCCGTAAAGCTTGACCTCTTATCGCTGTGTTGGTTTCTGTGTCTTTTTTCCAGATAGCAGCAGAATATTCAGAGTGTCCATCAGGGAAGAAGGGTGGCGACCTCGGTTGGTTTCCTCGAGGCAAGATGGCTGGACCATTTCAGGAGGTTGCCTTTAACACACCTGTTGGAGTAACTAGTGCACCATTTAAATCAACGTATGTTATTTTAATTCTTATATTTGCTTCCACATTCCTAATGCCGGTTTGATTTAGCTCTTTTCTATGCTGTTCATGTTGATCCAATTGGCTAACGTTGTTACTGCTCTTCATGGTACAGACATGGATACCACATCATCTTGAGCGAGGGAAGGAAGAATTGATAGAACTTGGCTGTGAAATTTAGTCAGTTGGTATTTGGCCATGAAATCGAAGTAAACGTATTGTATTTTGTTCGTCTGAGACTTGGCTTGACTGTGTCATGATATTTTGAACATAATCGACTTGATGATGCTTCATCTTTTTAAGATATTGGCTTTGATAAAGCTTCCCCCAGTCATTGTTCTGAAATGTTAAGAGTTCATATATTTAGTCTTCACTGTAATACATTTCAAAAATCTGTTCATAATCGATGGCTTGTCATGGAATGAACTAAATGGTCCTTAAATTGGCTTCTCTCTCTCTCTCTCTCTCTCTCTCTCTCTCTCTCTCACACACACACACACACACACACACACACACAAGAATGTAGGTTAGTGAAGGTACTCTATGCAGAGAGTAGTGTTTTTTTTGGGGTATGGACAAAATGGTTGCTGACCTGACTCATTGTGTGCATGGTAATACCATATTACTGGAATTTGGTTGTTATAAGATGATAGACCTCCGTACTTTCTTTTCTGCTAGTATCAATGCGTTGTGATAAGAGTATAACGCCGTATTAAGGGAATGGCATGCATATACGATAAGCAAAAGCCTAAAAGCAAGAAGGCTTCTGACTCCTATCAGCATAAAAAAAAGCTCAAGGAAGTCTAAGAAATAGGTCAAAGAGGGTTACCCGCTATGGAATTCCAAGAGAGGGAAGTACTAAAAAATAAAACCCTCCATTGGAATTCCAATGAACACAGCCGAGTGTTTATATAATTGTTTATAACATTGAGAAAGCTTTGCTTGGTAGGTGTTGCCTACTCACTCAGACAATGCTCTGAATGCGAAAGTGTGAAGTTCGGCCCCCCTTTTCCCATGCTGAGTCAATGATATGGTAAATGCTTGCTAAAAAATACAGTAGTTTCTTTGTTGTGTCAGGATTAAATAATGGTGTCAGCTATAGATGCAAGTCCAGCCAAATCCATTGGATTGAGATAACGATATTAAAGATTTTTCTTTTTGGCCATATGTAGCATTAATATGTTAGTAAGTAAAACTACAACAATTGCATGTAGAACGTAGCTCCATTTACTCGAACCCGAGACACACTCCCTCGGGCAATTACGCAGCTCTACATGCCGCTAGGCTGAAGGTCTGTTGGCCTAAAATTCATGATCATGGTGCATGGTTTTCATAGTGTCTAGGGAGAAGATTGTAATCCAGCCGGTTTTTAACTTGATAGTAAAACTGCAAGAACTCATCACATCAAATTATTGTACAACAACAAACAAGCTTGAGTATACAACAACATGCAAGCTTATAACTCTATTCTAATGATCAAAACAGCTTAAGCTCCGACTCACGTCCTCACAATGTCTCACATGAGGAACAAGTGCACCAGTGTCAACCCCAATCTTCTTCTTACAATCATAAAAGGGAGGGGCATGGAAACAAGGCTCCATTGACATGGCTCGATGACACGGTGGATCGGGAGCTGTTGAATTCACAGGCTTGTAGAGGATCCACGGTTTCAACCCTCCAAGACCCTGAGCCACATACCCAAAAGTAGACCACGAGCTCGTGACCAACTTATCAGTCATGCTAAGAAGATACATTTCTGCCCAAGCCTTGATGTTATGCATCTGGTTTTCAGTCTGTTGATGCTGCTCGTGACTTGGTTGGTAAATTCCTATGAAGTCCCCGGTCGTCGTTGGATATTCCCAGTACATGTCCCGGATTTTCTCAAAATATCCCGAGCTTAATGATGTCATCAGTACAGCTTTACTCTTCTGCTTTCCGATGATATGTTCTTGTCGGTTGATTTTGGGTAGCAGATTTTCGTTCAATGTACAAGCAAGGATTTGATCTAAAACCTGCTGAAATGGTACGCCCGTATCCAAGACTCTGATCTGAATGCCTATTCTTTCATCTGATTTTGCTAAATATGATCGGTAGTACCTGGTAACAAGGCCCCACACATGATTTGTTGGGTGGAATTGGAAAACCGATTGTTTTTCCGGGAAGAGGTTTCTCAATTCTTCCTCGAAAGACGGGATTAAGAAGAGGTATGGGATGAAATAGTTATCCGTTTTCATAACCAACCAGGGCACTCTTTCGAGAAAAGATTGATCTTGGTCACAGAAGAAAAGCTTATCGCGATCGCCATAATTATGGACCAGATGGAGATAAACAAATGGGAGAGTCGAGTCTGCTAAAACATAATTCTGTAGCATGTTTCCGTAACTGTGAACTGATTTTTGATCAAAGTGACTGAACTGAGAAGTAAGAGGCAAAAACAAATAACATATACTCCTTAATGGAGTATCCCAGAAACATAAATGAAATGAAGCATCGAGAGGAAAATAAACTCATCAAACCAATCTTCCAGAGCTTCGAACCTTCAGTTGATATAACCTTTTGGCTCCAATAAAGCAGCAAATACCAGTAGAAACAAGTAAACAATGCGACAAAGGGAGAGACCAAAGTTATGTGCCCCTCGAGGTAATTCCGAAATTAGATATTGACAAGTACAAGATGATACAGCGAATATACATAGCCTCTCTTCTACAAATAACTCAAACAAACTATCTACACCATATTGCCCTTATATTTATGTCCGGTGTCTTACAATATCTCCCATCATACTATATCCACCCAAAACTAATACGGTCAGCAAGTGACCCGATAGTTTGTTAGTTAGCCAATGTCATTTGCAAATAATGAGCACAATTTTTTTACCAAAGTGGGAGAGCTCAGCTAGGGGCAACACCAGCTTCCTCAAAAGAAATAAGGCATTGTATAGCGTAATCTGTTGCTCTCTATCAAGATCCTCTCGTGTCATATCCTCTACCATCATGTGACGCACAATGGGATCCATCATGATCCTACTGGAGGATCCAAGCCGTTCATTTTGTAGATCTAGATGTGTATATCATCCATGCCAAAATCCAGGTTATTTGGACATCAGTAAGAAAGGGGATGGTGAGAAAGGGAGAGATAAGAAAGGGAGCCCTTTCTCACCAAATTGGTGAGATTTGGGTGAGAAAGGGGAAAAGTTAATCAAAACATTTTATTTGGGACTTTTCTCTCTAATTCTAATCAAAATACTCAATCAAAATGAGTGATTTGGCTAGAAATCATACCCCTTTCTTTTTTTTTCTCCAGAAATCTCTCCATCTAAAGGAGCCTTAAGAGCTTGATTAAGGTTGAGTTTTCAGTCCCTGATTCTCATTTGCTAAAAGCAGCAAGGTGATTTTAGCATTTTGCTTTTAGCAAAAAGGAGTATGCGAGATAAAATTAACTTTCAGCAACTTAGCTTTTAGTTAATGGAAAACAAAAGTGATTTTAGCAACTAAGCTAAACTCAAACTTTTAAGGGATTTTCCACTTTAGCAAATGGCCAAATGGGAAACAAACCCTAAATCCTATTTTGGACTTATAACTTGTAAGAATGGTGTGGACAATTATATGTTTCCTACAAAATGAACGAATCTTTCTATGGTGCCCCACTAATTTTGGACCATTAGATCTGCCATAAATGAATCTCAGCCATTGGATCTCAAAAAGTAAGTGGTTTTGACAAAAAACGAGGTGGTTTTGCGGTTTTCCCGCCAAAAAACTCGCACTTTACTTACCATGAATACTGGAAATATATACCACCAAATAGGCTAAATATTACCACAAAATAAGGCAACACTTACCATGCAAGAAGGGAATACTTACCACAAAATAAGGCGACTGGACAATCCGGTAGCAAGTCACCATTTTGAGCGGGAAAATCTAACTTTTTGGGGGTGTTATAACACCACACCACTTTTTACTGCTTCCAGTCCAATTTTGTCCTTTAGCTAAGGTTTTTTTGTAGTGGGCAACATTAAAAATGAGGTAAAAAAGGCTTTAGTTAATTTTTTTAATTTGTGTTGAATATTTTTTAGAATAATTTTTTGAAATAATAATAATAATAATAATCTCTAAATTACGTTAAAATAATTTTAAATAATTTACCTTTAAATAATTATTAAATATTTGATGACCATGCGATAATTTGCAAAAATAATTTTGGTTAAACACACGCTACAATAATTGTAATAAAAATGTTGAATGACGAAAGATAAATCAATAAGTAATAAATATTAAATAATTTAGTAGGACCTTCCACTGAATTAAGATAAAGTAATTAATACAATTAGATTTAAATGCGAAACAAGAAATTAAATTTATTTTTTCAATTGATTAACGTGATATTATTTAGTTTCATTAATTATTAAAGATAAATATGTTTCAAGTGCAAGATAATACAAATTAAGTACAACTAAGAGATATTAAATATATTGGTAGTTATGTTCCCAACTACCCTTATTATAGTGCATTTATGTTACATAAATGTATACCTACCCGTCATTAATGCCATAGTTACCATACAATAAGGCTATAAATACCACACCATCTGATCTTTTTTACCACCATAACAAGTCGTATGTTGTGTGAACATACTACGGTTTCTAGTAATACTTACCTTTTGGAAAGGAAACACTTACTACATATTCAGACATTTTATAAAAGTGCAACAAGTCTGAATTGTTGCTTACCTACCACACATTGTGCCATTAAGGGAATTAAATTTCTCCTACCTACCTTAAACTACTCAAAATTATTCTCAATCAGATTGTAGCAAGTATTTTCAACTATTACATACATCTTCTTTCTTGTCTCACAAGAAAGCATAGATCTTCATTCAAAAAGCTATGGAAATTTGAAGAACAACAAATTGAAGAGCTTCTCCAAGTAAGTTTCTCCACAATAAGAAAGTTTCAATCCTAGATCTTGATCTCAAATGATGCATTTGGCATTTTAATGTAAGCATTTTTTAAGTTTGACAAATATGAGATGCATTTTTTTCAAATGATACGTTAACCATTTGTTAAGTTCATACTTACCATATTTTATGGAAATATATACCGTTAGATAGGAATATAGTTACTTGTATTTTTGTTACCAAATTGTATGATTTTTTTCAAATGATTAGTAACCATTTGTTAAGGTCATATTTACCATATGTTATGGAAATATCTACCATGAGATAGGAATATAGTTACTGGTAATTTGGTTACCAAACTGTATGAACTTTTTAATCCTATTCGATGTCATATTTACCATTACCTATGGTCGTTTTTTACCAGATTTCGAAAGATGGATGATAATGACGTGATAGACATTGGTGACAACTCTAGCAATGATGATGCATATGATTTTAGTCGGTTAGATGAATCAACAGAAGAAGATGATGATGATAGATTCGATGCTAGTCGGTTGGATGAATTAACGGAAGAAGATGTGTATAAAATGAAATTTGATTTGCTGGAGGATGGAGAAAGATTTTATAATGCATATGCCAAAGTGAAAGGTTTTAGTGTCCGAAAGGATAACATTCACACGGACAATGAGGGGAAAGTAACGTCAAGGAAGTGGGTTTGCTCAAAAGAAGGATATAGACAGGATAAACACATGAAGAGAGAAGATCGAAGTAGAGAGCCGACGACACTAACTAGAGTTGGATGTCCTGCTAAATTTCATCTCAAACTCGAAAGAAAGTCAAGCAAGTACGTGGTGGCTAACTTTGCAAGCTTCCATAACCATCCCTCAATAGGGCCTCGTGGTGTTCCCTTTCTTCGCTCTCACAGGAAGGTTAGAAGTCCTGATAAAGCTTCGGCCAATACTATGCATAAAGTTGGTATTAGAACAAGTCACATTATGGATTTTGCCGCACAACAATCAGGTGAATATGACAAAGTCGGATACACGCAAAAAGATTTGTACAATCATTTTACGGCTCAGCGACAAACAGAGGTTGTGGATGGTGATGCGGAAGGTGCCTTAGCCTACTTGTGTGCGAAAGCCATATCTGACCCATTGTTCTATTACACATATGATGTGGATGAGGAAAATCGGTTAAATAATATGTTTTGGAGAGATTCAACATCTCTAACAGACTACATGTGCTTTGGAGATGTGCTCCTATTTGATGCCACTTATCGGACGAATGCATATGGGAAGCCATTGGTGGTACTAGCTGGTGTCAATAGTCACTTTAAAACAGTAATTTTCAGGTGTGCATTGTTGACTGCTGAGACTATTGAGGCTTATACATGGGTGTTGGAAATGTTTCTTGATTCCATGGGCAATGACAAGAAGCCAGTGTCGGTATTGACAGATGGGGATAAGGCCATGCGGAGAGCTATACAAACCGTGCTACCTAATGCGAGTCATCGCTTATGTAAATGGCATCTTAAAAAAAATGCTGTGAGTAATGTCCATGTTCCTGGATTCTTAGATGAGTTTGAGAAATGCAATCGCAATGCCAACAGTAGAAGAGTTTGAAGTTGCATGGGCCTTTGTCCTCATTTGTTGAAGCCTTTAGTGTAGGTTCCTTCGGGCCTTTGTCCTCATTTGTCTTCATAGGAGAGGGCTTTGTATTGTCATTTTCTTTCTTAATCTTCACGGGAGAGGTCACATCATCTGAAATTGCCTCTTTACTGCCTTTCTTGTCCTTCGGGCCTTTGTCCTCATTTGTCTTCATAGGAGATGGTTCTTTGACATTGCGATCCTTGTGCTTACTAGATTTCTTGTCCTTGCGCTTAGTATCACGCATAAGCACCACTACCTCTTCCACTACACTTGTCAATTCACGAACTGTATGAGTTAGTTCTCCTATTGGCTCATTTTGGCCAATCTCCTTTCCTTGATTTACGACTCTCTCTCTCTTACCAACTCCAACCTCCACAATGACCTTGAGCTATAATGGAAAAAGTTGTTAAACAAGGTTAAATCAAAACAAAACTTTTATACGCTCAAAAGATGAACATAATTGCATGATCATGACACATCATTATTACCTTCTGTTCAACTTCTTGATTTAGCCAACAAATCCTGTTCCTAATCTCTTTATCTCCCCAAGCTGAAAGCCGAGGTGAAGGTCAGTCTTCACAACGGGAACTGAAATCTTTAGCCGGTGTGCAATGCTCTAAGTAGAATAACTGTAGGAAAAACAAAGAATGCTATAAGTAATCGATTAAACCATTCAATAACTACTTTCACATAATAAAAAAGTGAGGGATATACCATTAGGAACAATAGACAACCACGAATCGCATTCCGTCCTTTTTCCTTATAGCTTTTTATGCCATTGGCTAAGAACTCTAGAACGAATTGGCTCCAGTCAAGCTTACTTATAGTCGATGTATCCTTTAAAGCATGAAGAAAGCGTTTGTTGACTCCAAATTCTGATGTTGGACATAGAACTGTCCCCATCATGTATAAGACAAACACAACCTTAAAGTCATCGTCATCGTAATTGTTCTTCATTCCTTCCAAAGAGTCTTTCAATTTGGTCAAACAAAAAGAACCTTGAACCCGTACTTTATGCTTCACACACAAGTTGTGAATTTCAGTCAATGGCCCTTTAAGAGTCACCCTTTCTCCCCCACAAGGCAATCCTAGTATATGTTTCACATCTAGGGGTGTAATCATGAGTTTTTTTTACCAAAAACACTCAAACATAAAGACACTGGATCAAAACGTTCTACCAACCACTCACAAAGCCTCCGATCTAACTTGGTACATTGCAATCGCAATAGACCGCCAAATCCAATATCTTTAATACTTTGTACTTGTAGAGGTTGAAGGCCTTGAATCACACCATACGCCGCCTTTAGTTGAGTTCTTGTAACAAAGGTGATCTAAGTACAAGATAAAAAAACTCTAATCAAATCCAAAATTCAAGAGAAAATTGAAAACCAAATGCATAAACATAAATACTCAAAAACCAAATATTAGAACCTTTGGAGCCTTTGGAGGATCATCTTTTTTTTTGCTCTTTATATTCTTTGAGACTTTGTTTAGCCAATTTCGCGTACTTTCGTTTAGCTTCTGGAGCCAACCTTTTCCACTTTTTACCAACTTCTCGCATTGTCTACATACAAATCCAATTAGACTTATTGTAAATCCATATATGTGTAAATACCCATATACAAAATGTTGTATAGATACCATCTTATCCTCTTCATTGTTGTCCTTATGCATATTACATTGTTCTTGACTGCGAAAAAAATTACAAATCAAATTGAGTATCATGTATCTAGGGCCATTAAAAGATACACAAAGTCCCAAGAAGACATACTAGAAAAATATGTATGCATTAGAATGGTGCTTCTTCGCAGCAACTTCTTCAACCATTTTTCAACTCTTAAAGTGAACCTGCCAAAAAGAATTATGAGAAAATAGAGCATAGATTCATTGAAGCATACTTACTAAGAACTGGGGATGTATTTGCTAAAAACTAAATCTACTTACCATGAGTGTATGACATATTTACTTAAAACTGGAATTACTTACCTCAGATACAGGATGTTTTTACTAAAAGTTGGACCTATTTACGACAGTCTTAAAGCACTATCATATAACCTTGTCTAACAACAGAGAAAGCTCATACAGTATAATGTGGCTATAGGAATTCAGAGAACAGGAAGACAGAGACTAAAAGAGACATGAGTTATATCTAAGAAGTAGCAGAATGCTGCCAAGGATGAAGCCAACTAAAGCACTCCAAGGAGAGTCTTTGCAAGGCAATAAGGCTATTAGAATCATAAAAAATGTGGTAAGTAAGTCTCATAAAAACTTCAGTAATGTTTGCTTTGGCCCCTGAAAACTTTGGTAAGTAAGTCTCATAAAAACGCCATCTTCTTCTTCTTCTTTTTTCTTGTGGTGAAGCGAGGCAAATCAACATTCTTATAATAAGAACATCAAAAGAAAAACACTAATACCATAGTTCTAGTCAAGTAAATCAGGAAAAAATAACGACAATTTTTTTTCATTGTCCATCAAATAGAAGCCAATCCTAACCCAAATCCATTATTATGCCCCTGAAATTGCAAGTTGCAACGAGCAAATGTATTTCATGTTATGGATTTTAGGAACAGTTTCTGGACATTCATGAAACTGCAATCGAAAAGAGAACGCCAAGTTTCAAGTTTTTTCTATAATTAAACCCACAAGAATAAGTGAAAAAGACAATGAAAGATTCCTTCAAAGAGGTAAAACCCAGTTAAAGAAAATAGTAGGAATTAAGAGCAAACCTGATCCTTGTCCACCAAGACTACACGAACACCTTCGGAAGAAAAGAAAAGATTTTAGGGCTCCTGCAATTTCATCCAAGTTAGTATTAAAATACTAACTCTTGAAAGCCTATGGAAAAACAACAAAAGAAAAAAAAAAGAAAAAAGAAAAGATAATTATTGGGAAGTTTTTAGCACCGCCCTCCAAACCATTGTCCTATTTTTGGAGCTGTGTGATTCGGGAGAGAAGAATGGTCACCGATGTTCCTGAGATTTTAGGTTTTGTGTGTGTGTGTGTGTGTGTGTGAGAGAGAGAGAGAGTACCTCGACTAGGGCTTGCAGCAAGTGAGAGAGGCTCTGATTTGCCGTGGAGAAGATGAAAGATCTGCTGTGGAGTAGCTGGAGGATCTATCGTGGAGGAGAGGAGTTAGGGTAGTAGCAGATGTTGAGGCGTGAAGGAGATGGGTTTCAGGCGTGAAAGAGATGGCGTGAAGGAGATGGGTTTCAGTTGAAGTACAGAGAGGGTACAGAGAGGACCGCGAAACTTTTTTGGGGGTTTTCAAAAAATTTTGACTGGTTTACTCGGTATAGGAGAGAGAGAGGGGTTGGGCAATGAATAGCTGAGATGAGTTTAAGAGATCCAACGGTTTAAAAAAAATGGGGGCACCGGTGCCCCAATACCGCTTTGGGGCACCACAGCCTGATCCAAAATGAACGGGTAGGTTCTAATCTCGGTGGGTCCCATAGTGCGTGGTCACATGAGAGCATCCACGAATTTGTCGAGCATGTATGCACTGCCTTTCATCAGAAAAAGATGTTCTTAGAAATGACAAAAACATGATTTCTGGCTATAGTTTTCTGTTTGCTAAAACATTGATTTTAGCAAAATGAGTTCACCAGATACTAAAATCATGGTTGAAATGAAAACTCAAACAAGCTATCTTCACATAAACCAATGCTGCATCATCGAAGAAACCCAAAAAATAATTATATAATTAAATTACTGCATTAGTGAAGAAACCCAGACAAAATTAAAATACTACAAGTCTACAATCCTATATATAACCACTGAAGACGGATCTAGAGATCTCGTAGTGCGCCTCCCCACTACGCGATTGTAGGGAAGCCAAAACTACGTCGTTTTGGGTGTACAAAGAGAACACAACTACTTAATCCCTCAAAACTACATCATTTTAACCTAGTTTTATTTGTTGAATTCCAAAATGTGAACATTTTTAAGTGATTGTTTAGTTTCTTCAAAATCAAATTTGCTTTTTGATTTCTTCTATACGTCAACATAAAAGTCACTTATTTTATATTGGGGTTGGTTTTTTATTTATTTATTTTAGGAGTAGAAGTTTTTCCCCTAAAATCTGGTTCTCAAAACAAAAAGTCTACAATTAAATACATTTTTAAACTTCTTAATTTTTGGGCTTCCTTCGGTTTTGTAAAACTAATGCCATTTCGAGATGAGAAGGGGTTATAGTGTATAAGAATAAGAGTTAAGATGTGTAAATTGCCAATTGTGTTTAGAAATTCTAATTAGGCCACTTGTTATTTTTAGGGGGCTTCTCACAAAAACACACCTACAATAATACTAATGAATGTCCGTACCTAAAGACAATTTGTAAAAACTAGTACATTTCTACAACACAGATGAATTTTATTAGCTAATGTTGTCCTGTACAAATTTAAATTCACAAACAATTTTCTAGATTTTTAAAAGGCCCACAAAAAAAAATATTAATGCTTTGATTCTAAACCTTTGCATACCCAAAACGACGTAGTTTTGGCCGCCCTACAAACCCGCAGTACGGAGGTGCACTACGGGATCCCCGAATCCGCTGAGGACATTATTATATCACTAAAGATTTTTTTTGAGAAAAAAAAAAAAGAGAGCAAGAACCGAAGGCATTATTAAACCCCTTAATCGATTCTGACAAAAAGAAAAATCAAATTTGGAGTACCTTCTTGTTGAGGTTTTAGTTGAAGAATCGCTTCGGCACCTGACTGGATGCTCTCAGAAGGAAGGTCCTCATGAATCACAGAAAACACAACCGAAAGAAGCATCAAACAAGCAACTATAAAATCCCCATCAACTTCATCGGATTCAACCCACATTTAGTTTCCGGAGCCATCTGATCCCTGAGTGGATCATTGTAATTACTATTCAACGTCCTCATATCTATTCAAATTCTCTTCTAGGTTTTGCATAAAACAGCTTTAAAATCAAAGTGGGCAGATATGAGGAGGAGGTATGAAGGAGTTCAGACGGGATGGAGTCAGATTCTACTTTTTTTTGGTGGAAAAAATATGTAAGTAAAAATAAAAAGACAAATTGCATTATGAATTTTCATTCACCCCATGAAAAACTATAATACCATAAAAACTTTGTGGTGGCGAGTCCACATAATTCGGAGATAAAAAATTATTTTGTATATATTTTCAGATTGTATTTTTCTTGAAAACGAAACACATAAAGCAACTGTTGCAGGTGATTTTTTCCTACAAAATTGTAAGCTAAATGGTCTCCGATCAAATAGTTACCGATGTCCGATCAACTTAAATTTTTGCATGAATTACATACTCGACAAGACAAATAAAACAAACGACTCAGATCAAAGAAGAGGGTACGGGATGGGTCCCAAACCAGCCGCACAGCACGCGTGCGGACTGTGTCATTACCATGCCAAAATTATCAATTAAAACAAAACAATTACAACTACTCTGTAGAATAGTGGCAAAAGTTCGAGTATCGTTCCACAGGGACAAGAGTACGTATTTGAATCGGCTTCAACTAGTTTCTACTTCAATTCAATTGCGAGTTTGAGTTGTTGGACTAAATTCTAAACTAACAAAGGAAAGTAGTGGATTGTAACAGTTGGAAAAAGCTCCAGGATCTTGAATCTGGTTTTCCCTTCGTAACCTGATTTTGTTTGATCAATAACTATCCATTCAAATCGATACAAAATATTCGCGAATAATCGATTGGCGTAGGCTATCTTCGCATAGCACAAGTCATCTTACTAGCATGAGCCGTATCTAAGTACGATTCGTCTAATAGCATGCCTTGTCTTATAAGGTATAACCTATCTCAACTAGTCCGTGAATCAATAGCAAACCATTTACGCAAGTGTTTGAAATCTAGAATACAAACACATAAGATTAATTGATAGAAAACATTCAATCTTTCATTAGAAATGAAAATATCCTTAGTCATACATCATAAGATTTGAATGAATAAACCTTAAAAGCACAAGCAAAACTCAACTACTTGGAAGACACCTTCATCTAACCCCAGTGATCGAGTCTAGCTGGCCATGGTAGCCCAGTAGGAGGTGACTTCAAGTTCTTTTGATTAGAATCCATGCTCCATTGAATCTCCTCCATTTTCTTCTTCTTCCTTGCTTTTCTCCTCCTTTTCTTTTCTTTGCTTAGCCTTGAAGTAATTCTAGGTGGCTCCTAAGCAAGTTGTTCCCCCTAAAATGATCCCCCAAATGCTTATATATGCTTAGTCCTTTCAGATTCCAAGTAGTCAAAGAAAAAGGCTGAAGTCGGCTAACTTTGTCCAGTGGAGAAAGGCAACTCGTCTGGTTGGATGACTGACCTCTTCCGGTTGAATGACTGGACACGTGGCTTGGAAAATCCATCCGTGAGCTCAAA
The DNA here is from genome assembly GCA_020921065.1 of Vaccinium darrowii. NCBI lineage: Eukaryota > Viridiplantae > Streptophyta > Magnoliopsida > Ericales > Ericaceae > Vaccinium > Vaccinium darrowii. Next base: position 28,218,738 of record CM037158.1, on the reverse strand, counting down.
TTTATCCATCCGTGAGCTCAAATTTTGGCTTTTCTAGTTGGAGAAAATCTTGTCCAGTTGGATGACTTGGACACATGGCTTGAAAAATGAGGTAGAGAGCTTGAATCTCAGCTTGTCCAGTCAGGACAGGATGCGACCGGTTGGATGTTGTTCTTGTTTTGCCTTGAAGCCTCGCCCTTCACTCCTTGCTCACTCCCATCTTGCCTCCAAGACTTCTCCCATCACTCGCAGCTTCTATCAACATGCTATAACACAAGTCATTTAGCTCCAAACCAACACGATTGGCTTCCATAATCTGAAATGCGACATCAAAATGGGACTTAACAAAGTGAGGTTGGAGAGCTTAAACATCCACATTTAAACTCCTATCACGTGTTGTGCACTAGGTGCACAACACATCCCCTGTTCCCGAGTTTTTGTTGTAACAGTGGTTGGATGCTGACATCATGATGACATCACTATAAAAGATGTATGGATGACCTTGTGGTGATGATTTCACCATTCTTTAACATTGAAGAAACTGTTAGGAATTGTCGTATCTAAAGGTGCAACGTAATTTAACTTCATCTTTATGAACTATTGATCTGCTATTTACCACTGTAAAGTATTCTTGTAGGATTTTTCGCCCAATAACTAAAATAAGGGTCAACGTAGGAATCCTAATAGTTCTGAAAGTTTTTGCCCAATGACTAAACCATGTGTCAATGTAAAAATTTCTAATTATCGAAAAACAAATGTCAGGTCCCCACCCCCCATGTAGATTAAGTGAATGTACTTTAAGTAGAGGCTAGAGAGTAGTGTTGCTGACCTGACTCATTGTGTGCATGGTAATACCATATTACTAGAATTTGGTTGTTATAAGAGCATCCTTATCAGCCTCACCAAAAAAAACACCAAATTTAACCTCCAAAACACATTTTATAAATTAGGAAGTCACTTTATCAAAAACTCACAAAATCAGACTCCCTATTATAACTTTACTCTTATTTTTTTATTCAATAATCCCACACCCAGGCCAACATGCGGTTTGCCGGCCTTGGATTACTCCACCGACACTTTTTAAGCAATATGGAGTAGTATTTTTCTATTGCTCTCTCTCTCTCTCTCTCTCACTTTACTCTTTCTCTCTGCCTTCATCTATTTTCATCTCTACCAAAAACAAGAACCACAGAAATCCCAAATCCACAATCTGGAAAAATAGATGAAGTAAAGTTGCTCTAGGGCTCTCTTTCTCTATGTATACTCCGAAAAAGAAGATGAAGTGAAGAAGATGGGTTTGGCGTGGGAGAGTTACGGAACAGAATTCATTATCTTACCGATTACCCCACCCCACCGCCTTTTAGCCATGGGTGTGCGATTTTCCGGCCATGGCTGTGTGATTCCGGCCAGTGTGAGATCAAACTCATCTTAGATCTAGACTTCGACCGCTGTGCAATTTCTGACCATTTTTCCGGCGAGCATCAGGTGAACAAGCCGGCCATTTTCTGTTGAAATCAATTGGTGTTGTTGCTGTGCTGGCATGAGAAATTAATAGAATAAAGGAAAGTGAGTGAACAGTAGGTACTCATATTTGTTAAGTTACTGTTCGTTCCCTACAATTTTGTGTTAATTTGAGTCGCCTGATTTTGAGTTGTTTGTCCTCAGTTTTTCCTCTCTCACTTGCTACTTTAGCTTTTGGGTTGGTTTGAGTCGGTTGATAAGGATGCTCTAAGATGATAGACCTTTGTACTTCCTTTTCAACTAGCATCAACGCGTTGTATAAGGAAATCGGAAAGTGTAGACAACAGGAAAAGAAAACAAGAAACAAAATAAGAAAAGGAAATGAACGGCAGAGATCTGCCCAATGTCTACATATACGATAAGCAAAGCTTAAAAGCAAGAAGGCTTCTGGAAAAAGCTCAAGGAAGTCTAAGAAACAGGTCAACAGAGGGATACTGTAACGACCCGCCCCGGATCAGCACTTTGGCGGGTCCAAACCCGACCTGACAAAGGACCCTGCACTGATCGCGACCGCACCATGGGACTAGCAGTGGACAACACCTAAAAACAACCTGCAAAACTGGAACCCGAACGGGTCCCAGGAGAGTGTGTGAGACATAGATATAAATCAATCAACTTAATGTTCAATTCTCATAAGAAATAAGCGTCCATGACACAACACACAACCCAACCCGTCACACAACCACAACACACAATTACAACCCACCGACTACCACGCTTCCGTTGCGCCACTCTAATACACAACCGTGACACACAGTCTGCCTCAACTCTCAGCCAATCCTGACACACAATCACAACACACAGTCTATCCCCGACACACGGCCAACCCTGGCACACAACCAACCCCGACACACAGTCAAACCCATCACACAACCAATTCCGACATACCACCTCATCACTCAACCAAACCCGGCACATAGCCAGTCCCGGCACACAGCCCAACTCGGCACGCAGCCACAGCACACAACCACAACAACAATCTGTAACAAGGTTAAACAGAAATGTATAATCAATTCGGCATGAAGCCTAAACGACATCCAAACTCGGCACGCAGCCACAACATCAATATATAACAAGATCAATAGAAATGTTTAAACAATTCGGCACGAAGCCTATACGGCACGAAGCCCACACGGCACGAAGCCCAATACGGCACAAAGCCACAGTTCGACACGAAGTCTATACGGCACGAAGCCCACACGGCACGAAGCCCAATACGGCACAAAGCCACGGCACGAAGCCCAATACGGCACAAAGCCACAGTTCGACACGAAGTCTATACGGCACGAAGCCAACGGCACAAAGCCACAGTTCGACACGAAGTCTATACGGCACGAAGCCACAGTTCGACACGAAGTCTATACGGCACGAAGCCACAGTTCAATATCAAGAAACATCTGTGATTTAATATCACATAATTAACACAAATTCCACAATTTAATATCACATATATATCTCCAAGTAATTCCATCTATGAATCAACACTCACCTCGATCTCCAAAGATAAAGGTAGGTTCGACTATCGTATTCGGCATCTCGATTGTGTCCGTACCTTCTCTGTACCATTTATTCTCAATTAGCTCAAAGCCATTCACAATCAATGATAAAACACTAATTAAGGCCAAAAGTAGCTCAATGAATTCACGCATAACACAACAAAGTGCTTAAATACACTTAAGACAACTCGACACCCTTGCCGACCACGAATTTATAGAATTAATCCACCTGTCCAAATGTCCCAATATTCTCACCATAGACCGTCAACCCAAGCATGGACAACATACTAAAAATACAGAATTTTCTTAGCTCTGCAACTATTTTTAATCAATCGTCATACTAGCCCAGAACCTGCTGAAAATTTCCCAAAACAGATTTTCCTCCAACTTCAGATTAAAAACTGCTATCACTGGGAAATACTCAAGCTACAAGGCCTATCAATTTTGAAAGCCTTACGAGTCTACTTTCTAACGCAACAAGCGGATTGAAATTCCAAACTTCCTAGGCCAAGTTATAGCCATTCCCGTAAGACACGGTAGTGCTGTCAGCACTGCAAATTCCAGTACCACAGTCCGCTCAAACATTTTTCATATTTTCTGTACTTCTCATAAAATCACTAAAATTTAACACAAGGTTTATAACTCATATGGGTACCTCCAGTTAAATTCTCATACATTTAAAAGCTCTGGAACTATACCTAGAAATACAGTCAAAACAGAGATCTGTAGGAAAACGAATGAAACCGGACAACCCGACTTTGAAAAATCACCATAAATCGTGCTCTTAATGTTTTTGAGAGATTCTTGTGTCAAAAGCTTCGTATTGAAACGAAGTTCAAAGTTCCAGAAGAGACCAAAGTCTAATTCATGCTCCAAAGGCGAGAAAACAACCAAATACAGAGGCTACATGAATCTGTCTCATAGCAGATTTCCAGATTTACAGACCTAATTTCAAAAATTCATAATAAATCGAATTCTCAATGGATTTCAGTGATTCCAGTGGCAAAAGAAAGCCCTCTGAATTATCTCTAAATCATATGAAGGAACCAAAACTTAATTAACAGTTTATGAACGAGATATTAGCCAAAAACCGTGACCCTGTCAGCTATAACGAGCTACTGTTCATACCGGTACCAAAAACACGAATTTGTACCACAAAATTAACAGGAAAATCGGAGAAAAGAGGCATACTTGTTGAGATGAAACTTGGGAGAAGGTGATAATGATCGGCCATGGTGGCGGAGGTGGCCGAACTTGGCGGCAGCCGGCCTCCCTCTCTCTTTCTCCTCCTCTCTTCTCTTCTTTCTCTTCCTTTCTCTCTTTTCTTCTTTCCCTTTCTTTTGGTCTCTCCTCCTCCCTCTCTCTCTACGTAATCTGATGGGAAAAATATCCCCCCAACCCAATTATTGAGGGAAAAATGATTGGGTGCGGGTGAGAACAAGCCCCGTTCCGACCGCGCAGTCTAGATTCCACCACAGAAAATTCTAAAATTTTAACCATGGCCCAAATAAATTATTTTGAGACTAACCGCGGTCTCGGTTTATCCAATAACATTTCTCGAAAAGTAAAATTAATTATGCACCCACTCATGAAAAATTATTAGGTGTCACCACACCACCACTTTAAATTGCGAATTAAATGCTAAATATTTGGAACGGGTTTTGTCCTTGGAATTCTAAGAGAGGGATTCCTTATATGCAGGGCCGGCCCTGACATTTGGGTTGCCCAAGCCCGACCGGTTGCTCACTTACTATTAAGTTAAAAGTCAGGGGAAAAAAAATCAAGGTTACATATTGTACTTTGAGTTTGAACAACATCAAAGAAATCACAGTCAAAATTTGGCCCCGATTATAGTGCTTTATGATGAGCACGAATTCAAAGAAAACTTTTCATTGCATTTTTCAAAGCAAATCCTCCAATTGAGTGACTGTACTAACTTATCCAAGAACTCATTTTCAATTGAAATCATAGCCAATCTACTTAGTCTATCTTGTGGCATGATACTCTACAAAAATAAGTTTTTATCAACTTCAACTTAAAAAAACTCTTCTCTGTGTGAAGCAACTGTAATCGGTAATGCCGACTCTAATATTTTAAGTGCCCGAAGCAAACTCTCCCTACATCTTCAAGAGTTCTTTTTTAAAAAATTATAAAATATAATAACTCAAAATAAAATGGTACAAAGATAAACATAAAAAGATATGATTGTAAGAGCTTGCTTTGAAGAAAATGAAAAGGTTTGCTTGATATTTTAATTATGATTTGTGTGAAAAAAATAATAAACTGTGCTAGCTCCTTATTTTTTTAATTCTCCACCATTGGGATTTTTTTTAATCCCACGTAAAAAAAAAATCACTTCTACATTATTGTTGTGTGATTTTCGTAAAATTGTGAATTGAGAGGAAACAAAATGAGCCAAAAAAAAAATAAAAAATAGAGGGGGGGGGGGGGGGGGGAAGGTAAAAAGGCATGAAAAGGCCAAAAGTTGGAAAATGAGGTTCCTGGATGTCGAACAGAAGCTTTCCCACAGCAAGCGATCACGCTAGCTAGGAACTGGCCTGTGTCAGTTATGGCAACTTCTTAGGATTTATATATAACTTGAAAATTTTTTTGGTTGCCCACAGTCCGGGGTTTGCCCAAGCCCGGAGGTTTGCTGGACTTACCTTCGGGCCGGCCTTGCCTATATGCTCAAAAAACATAGGAGTATTAAAAAATAAAACCTCCATGGAATTCCAAGGAACACACCCGAGTGTTCATAATTATTACTCCCTCCGTCCCAAAAAGTTGGTTCAGTATTTTATTTTGGGCTGTCCCAAAATGTTACTACCTTTACCAAAATCAATGTAATTTATTTGATAAATTTTCAATTTTGCCCTTCCGTTTTTTATATGACAAGAATCATTTAAATGCAAAGTTGTAGTCCCTTTGTCCCTTTTTAAGTGGTAGCCTTATAATTCCAACTTATTTTGTCACATCAATTTTCCACTACTTACCCTTATTAATATAATAATACCGCTAACTTTTCAAAAAGGAATCTGCTTTTAAAGGCAAAATAGAAAATTTACTTATTAACTTTTCAAAACACACTTATTAAGGGACAACCCAAAATGAAAAGTTAAACACTATAAAAGGGACGGAGGGAGTAATGATTATGGGCAAAATGGGAAAAATAAAAATGAAAAAGTGTAATGATTATGTCTTGAAAAAAAGTTGGAATCTCGAAGTGGCCCTAATGTGGGCAACTGCCCTCTGGAACTTTGATTCGGAGTCACCACCTAAGAAACCGAACTTGAATGACTTCCGTGCCTTGTTTGGAAATAGGTTCTTCTTACCAGTCCGTTATAACCATAATATCTTAGGTTCGGGAGCCAGGTTACTAGAGGGGAAGGATTTTATGGCACCCCTCTTGCCCGACACGAGAGTCGGTCTCTACTTGGTGTTCGTGGGATTTCGAAAACATTTTCTTAACTTTGTTCACATAAGGGAGGGGAAACAATAATGAGGGATAAAAAGCAGTAAAAACATTAAGTGTAGGCATGTGCGAAGTGAAAGTTTATGATAAGGGAAATGATACAAAATAACAGAACATATAACAAACAAAAATTACTACTGCTGCTGCTACTAAGTGCTCAGAAAAGGAACTACGCACTCGGGAACTGGTCCTGAGCACCCATATCCTGCTGGTCTAGCAACTTTTGAAACAACTTGACTCTGATGGACCAGTGCACTCCTAAAAACTATAAAAATATTTAGAGGGTGTTTGGGAGCCCACTTTTTATCTTTTCATTTTAATTTTTTGGTTTTTTGGCTTTTTGGATTATGGTCAGAATGAGTTTTGAATCTAGAAGAAGTGTTTGGAAGAAATATGCAGAATGCATTTTGCAAAAGTAGTAGTGTTTGGGAGAAAATGATGAAAATGAGTTATGGATTGAATTTTTACCATTTTGCCCTTATTTATTATAATATTAATTATGGTATTAAAATTGTGGATGCGTGGAGGCCGGAGATGTTCTTTGAGAAAAACATAAACACAACTAAGACAACACTTTCCCAAAACCCATAACCAAAATGTGAATATAGTTAAAAACTGTTGAATTTCACGAATTCCAGTGCATAGCTTCAAAGACACACTCAAGCCCTGCACTAACCTGTCCTCCTCCTTTGAACCCTTCTCTTCTTACTCACATTTTTCAATTTCCCACCAGTTTGATGTCCAAACAAACCCTAGAAAACCCCCAAAATCCTCTCTCTCCTAGCAGCTTCTGCGCCTCCAAGACCCCCAATTTCTGCCCCAAACCGAGCTACAGAGCCAGCTAGCAAACCCAGTTAGGAAATGGCGGCGGTGGTGGTGTGGAGGAAGGTCGAAGCTGTGGCTTGTCTCTCTGGTATGTGTGTTGTGTAATGGGGAGAAGAAGATAACGTAAACAAAGGGTAGTTTTGGGAGAGAGAAATGAGAAGCCAGAAGTTGAAATTGAAAAGTAGGGGTGACCCTCTTTTTCGTTTCTTGCTTCTATCATCTGAAATGGAAAAGCTGTTTTGGGAGAAACAGATTCTGGGTGTTGCGGCCAAACACCCAGAATGAGAAAAAGAGAAAGCAAAAAAGTGATGAAGAAGCGGCCAAATAGGCCCTTAAGCTAAGAACAGAATGGAACAGTTAACTTGAAATACTTTTGAGCATCAAACAGTATACTTGAGTGCTAAGGAACTAGTCCTGAGTGCCCAGGTGTGGGTTCTCAACAGTTTTAAAACAGACCCGTTTTATACTTCTGGATTGACTTCAATACATTTTACGGTTCAGTTTGGATGACAGTAATATCAAGGGAGAATGAGAATGTGATATTTTTTACTCATGATTACAACATTTGGAATAGATAGAACCAGGAATGTGATGCCTGGCTTTTCTGATTCCACTGTTTGGCAGAGACAGGAATGTGAAAGTGATTCTTGATGACATATTCAACTAGGAATCACATTCCTAAACTGAGTGAGAATCTGATCCCTCCCTTACCTCATGAGAGTCTCAGATTCCTAGCTCATTCATTAAGAAAATGAAATGTTGACTTTAATAAATTTTTAAAATAATTGTTTTCCGTGTAAGATTACTGAATTAATCCAAACACCGAAATGCAATTCCTCCAGGTATCAAATTCCTAGGAATTCAATTCCCAGTAATCATATTCCTATTCTTGCCCAAGAAAATTCCCAGGAGTTTGATTCCCGGTAATCATATTCCTAATCCTACTCAAGATTTCGGTCATCCAAACACAGCCTACAAGTTATTTTAGCTATAAAATAGAAACCTAAGATTGAACTGTTCCTAGAAAATGATTAGGACATTTATAAGCTATTTCGAGTAATCAATGAATAACAAAAATAAACAGAGGTATTTTGAACTTATCAAATATGAGAAAAACCAAAAAGTTTAACAAAAAAGAATTGAGCGCTAGGAATCTTGGGCGCTCAAGAACTGGTCTTGAGCACTCAAAAGAGCTTCTAGAGTCTGAGGTTTTGGACCTCGTTTTTGTTTATACAACAAAGGCCGACTGAGCTCACAACCAGTATAAGGAACTGGTATGAGCCCAGTAGCTCCCCACATGGTGCTTAAAAAACTTCACAAGGTTTTCTACCTTGAGTTAGGTTTGAAGGAATGAACAATGCTCTTGTTTTTGTTGAAAATCAATGGTGTAAGTTGGTATTTCGTGATTGAGAGACTGGTTTTTGAGAGTGTGTAGGCTAAGACATGGAATTTATGAGGGATTCTTGAGATGATTTTGAGAGTTTTGTTGGGTTCTTCTTGGAAAAGGGTAGGAGTATAAAGTTAGTATGAAAATTGAAAGGGTAAATTTCACTTACCTCTCATGAGGTTTCTGACAATTACAGGGACCTCCCCTAAGGTTTCTGAAATTCCATTGACCTTGCCTACTTTTAAAAATAAATGTAAGATTCCCCCTTCCCGTCAATTTGCAGCTAACGGTGTTAAGTTTTATTATGAAATTACTTTATTACCCCTAGCGTGCGCCTCTCTCTCTCTCTCTCTCCCCCCCCCCCCTCTCTTTTTATTTTAAATCTTAAAATGCTTATAACTTTTATTTTATATATTCATTTTTATGAAATTTAAAATCTACTCGAAAAGATCTACAAAATGAGATCCAAATTCAATGTGAAATTATGGAAAAATAAAATCTTAATCTTTCAATGTGAATTATAATGTTACATAACTTAAAATTTTCAATGTGTAACTCAAAATTTTAAAACTCCAAATTTTTACAACTTTTTTTGTTCGTATTCATGTAAAACTTAAATTCTAATTTTTGAATGTGACAGTAGACTAGGGCAGTTAGCCCAGTTAGTTGTGTAGCTCCTTCTATAGGGATGAGGTTCTAGATTCAACTCCTATGGAGAGGAGGTCAACCCTTGTGGTTTACTAACATCTAACAGCTAACTCTACTGATGTATATCGAATGGATAAAAAATGTGACAGTATGATTAAAATTTGCATTGAAAATTTGAAATTTTATTGGGATAGTCACTGTTGTGCATTCCGGGTCACACATGCACTCAAACACATACAAGTAATCTAAGGAAAAACTCTGTCCATCCATATATATTCACAAAATATACAGAGACATGAAAAAACCTCTTCAGGGAGCAATAACTGGCTCCCACTCCAGCGGAGGAGGCCACAATCAGCCCCCCCTCACACTCTCATCCTATCCCACTCACATTGTGCTACCACACACAAAATAAAGTAGACAACAAGAGTATATATAACCCTAGGGTAATTCTAAACCCAATAGGAAATCCTAAACGCAATAGGAAATCACTCTCATCCTGGCCTAAGCCCACACGGGGTGGAATCCCAACAATCACCCCCTCCACACCGAGTGGGCAAAGTTGTCTGCAACACCCCCATGTCGCCACCTCTAATCAGCTACCTCTAGTAAGCTCCTGTGTCACTAACCAGTCGAGCATCCATGCACCACCAAACAGAGTACAAAAACTCGAAAGAGTGTATCCTTGCAAAACTAGATCCGCAACCGATCAGAAAAACCGAGTACCGCACCCTTCAACTGGAATGCCTCCACTCGCACACCTCAAACCTAAGGTGTCCGCGCTCCCAAACGAAAGCTCCTGCACCCCCTCAACTGGGGTGCCCACAGCTTCATCTAGCCACGCTCTGCCACTCTAGCATCCTGTCCTGTCAAAAGAATGCAGCTACCCTCTGCCCACACCAGAGGCTCACTTCTCCAAATGATCTCACACACCATCTGCGAAGAGGTTGACTTCTTCTCTAACACCACATCCCCCACCGAGTACCTCCGCACTCCCAAATCGGGATACACCTCTCGTGAATCTGGGATGTGAACAAATCTTGCTAGATCTTTGTGGCTCCAACTTATCTACCGTTCTGACAGGCGCCTGTGTCATTCCCAAACAAGCATCTTCGCACCTTAACCAGGTACACCACTCGAATGAATGTATCCCTGCAAGTCAAATCTTCCGCGATTGATCACAATTCTGCACTCCTCTAACCAGAGTGCCCGCATCCAAACCCGGACGCTCATGCCCATCACAGGACATAATCGGTGACTCCATCTCTCCAAACCATGCGGCCACATATCTCGGAGAGGATCCACTCACAAAATCACAGAAGAAAGAGAATATCCTGATGCATCATCTGATCTCCATCTTAATCACTCTATCCGAAGCTCTCGTGAACAATCCAAGGCAACCAGTTGCATCACCATTGCTGGCCAGCGTCCTGCACACTCCTGATTCGACTCCCAGCGCATCCAGTACCATCCGATCATGACTCCTCGGTACAATCCTGCGCCTATCCTGTGTGCATCTGCAATTGTCGCCTCTCCTGCTCATGTCACAAAACACCATACTGCCTGACCATGCCTAACATCAGCTCCATCTGCCACTGCACTCTCAAAAGCTTGTATGGTGGCTCATCATCCAATCCAATGCAGCTCGAATCACAACTGCAAATCCTGATGATAGGTCTTCGAATCCGATTGAACCAAACTGCCTCCGATCATCGCTGACCAACTCCGATCTGTCACTCTAGTAAGCGTCTGTGCCATTAACCAATCAAGTGTATCCGCACCCATCAAACAAAGATGCAATACTTGAAAGAATGTATCCTTGCTCACTAGCTTCTCCGACTGATCACCACGGCTCAACCGCCACGAATCTGCAATCACCCGATTGCTCCGGTCAACCTCCAATCTCTGCAAAGTCTGTCTAATACTCCTGGTGTGTAGCTCCCCAACTCCGCTCGCCTCTTCCGTTACCAATCCATCACCTAGTTCATCCACGTTCCATTCTTGGCTCTCCCAGCACCCCCTGGACTCCCATCGGATCTCCCATGGTTTGCCTTCGACTCAACATCCCATCCGATTGACTTGACCGCGTCGGATCCTCCTCAATCTCTCTTGATGTGTCTAGGACCACAAAATCTAACTAAAATCACCCAAATCTAAGCCCACCAATAAATTCGAAACCGTCCAATTAGCTAGGAACAAGCCTCCTCACAACCCAAAATGCCTTAAAACGTCCAAATCCGGCTCAATCCAGCAATAACACCTGCTTTCAAGCCTCCAAATGAATAACATAGTGCATGGTTGGATCCAAAATGTGGAACCGAGGCCAGAACCGGTCTGAACCAGCCGTGAACCAGTCAAAATCCCACTGAACCAGTCAAAAAATCGTCTCTGGTCGTACTCGAACCGTTATCCTTTCTGATCCCGGTTTGAACCGATTTGAACCTCCCAACCCGACCTCTGACCCCTTTGACTTGACCTTTGATCCTTTTGACCTAGACATGGACCCTTCTGACCCCTTTGGACTTTCGGCTAAACCTTTTGAACTCTTGCTGACGTCAGCCCTAGCGTGTGGTGACGTCAGCCCTAGCGTCTTCAACCTCTGACCGCACGTGACACACACTTGCGCAACTAGATCTGACGTGCGTTGCACACGCTTCCTTTCACCAGTGCGTGCAGCTCCGTCCGGCGTCGTCTGGCGACGTTCTTAATACCACCGTGATCGCCTCGAAAAACCCCACACAACCATGTTCACAAACTTCAAAATCGATAACTTTTTATCCAGTCCCACCTCAAAAGGCCTCTCGCCTCCCTTCGTGAATATTCAATCCGACTGTGTTCCGTCCTTCGGTGACCAAAACTGACCTCGAGCACTCCGTTGAACTCGTCTCGACAAGACGAACAAAACCCCGTGAGCAAAATCTCCGTGTGACTTCATTTTTTTTTTCTGTTCTTGAATCCGTGTGCTTCAAACGCGAATCCGGTGACCTCTCGCTCCACCCGAGCTCTGATACCAGTTTGTTGTGCATTCCGGGTCACACATGCACTCAAACATACACAAGAAATATGAGGAAAAACTCCATCCATCTGTATATATTCACAAAATATACAAAGACATGAAAAAACCTCTCCGGGGAGCAATAACCGGCTCCCACTCCAGCGGGGGAGGCCACAGCTGGCTCCCCCTCTCACACTCCCAGCCTGTTCTGCTCACATTGTGCTACCACACACAAAATAAAAGAGGCAACAAGAGTATATATAACCCTAGGGTAATTCTAAACCCAATAGGAAATCCTAAACCCAACAGGAAATCCTAAACGTAATAGGAAATCACTCCAATCCGGCCCACATGGGGTGGAATCCCAACAGTCACCAATAAGTAAAAAAATGGACTTTCAAATTTACCATGTTCATTTAATTAAGAATGTATTTGGAAAAAAACTAAATTGTTAAACAATAAGATTTTATGATGATTCGTACAATTTTTGCGTAAAATTTTGACTTACACATTGAAAAAAATTTAAATTAGGTAATATTATAATTAAAATTCACATTGAAAAAATAAGATTTTATTTTTACATAATTTCACATTCAATATGGATCTCATTCTGTAGATCTCTTCGAGTAGATTTTAAATATATAAATTTCATAAAAAAATGAATATATAATATAAAAGTTATAAACATTTTAAGATTTAAAAAAAAAAAAAAGAGGATTAGAGAGAGAGATAGAGAGAGAGGGGCATGACATCATCATTTTCAGTCAACTTTTCTAACGGAAGGGAGGTATGTGACATTTATTTTCAAAAGTATGAGAGATCAATGGAATTTGAGAAACCTTAGGGGAGATCCCTGTAATTGTCAAAAACCTCAGGGGAGGTAAGTGAAATTTACCCAAATTGGAAATATGGCAGCAGTAAGGGGGTCTGGACCGTCTGGTAGAGTGTGTATGTATATCTTTGTAATGGAGGGTGTAATGATGGAGGTTATTGGGGAAGGAGGGGTCAAAGTTGATGACGGTTGTGTGTATAGGGGGAAGGGGAAGTAGCCTGTGTTGGCCACTTAGATACGTTAGATCCCCCTAACAGTTGCTCTAAAAAGGTCTAATTTGAGCGTTCAGGTCCGATTTGAACTAAGCACTCAGGTCAATGCTTGACTTGAGTGTTTGACCAGCCCTTCCGAGCGCTTGGAAGGTGGTTTTGAGCGCTAGGTAGAAGTTTTGAGTGTTTGGCTCTAGTTTTTGAAAATCGTTTTTCTTTGGGATTTTTCGTAAAAAGAGCATTACTTCCCAACTTCCTAGGCACGTTTTGATTTACCTCATCATCGGGAAGCCTATCGGCCACTGCTTAAAGATAGAGAGTCCAAATTGGAATGTTTACACCTAACTTTTTGGGAGAAGGGAGTAATAACTTCAAGAAAGCTTTGCTTGGTAGGCACAGTGTGAAGTTTGGCCCACTTCTCCCATGCTCAGTTAATGATATGGTAAATGCTTGCTAAATATAGTAGTTTCTCTGTTATATCATGATTTAATAATGGTGTCAGCTGTAGATGCAAGTCCAGCCAATCCTTTGGCATTCATCCTATCCTCCAAACCGACAAAGCACCAGAAATTTAAATTCAATTGAGATAACCATATTAATGATTTTTCTTTTTGGCCATGTGTAGCATTAATATGTTAGTAAGTAAAACTACAACAGCATGCAAATCGTAGCTCCATTACTCGAAGCCAAGACACTCTCCCTTGGACAATTACGCAGCTCTACATGCCGCTAGGCCGAAGGTCTGTTGGCCTAAAATTCATGATCATGGTGCATGGTTTACGTAGAGTCTAGAGAGAACATTGTAATCCAGCTGGTTTTAACATGACAGTAAAAACTAACAAGCTCTAGACTACGATACAGTGTGGCCTTCTTCCTCGCCTGCAAATCTCAACCACGAGCAGATCATAAGGCAAGCTCAAATACCTGCTCATCATACAGCCGAACAAAAAATGATGACAAAACACATCCATAAGTTTTCTGATCCTACCTTTCCATAATACGAAAAGAACTCATCCCATCCAATTATAGAACCAAGAACAATAAAATTACTGTACAACTACATGCATGCTTATAACTCATTGTAATGATCAACCAGCTTAAGACCCCAACTCATGTCCTCACAATGTCTCACATGAGGAACAAGTGCACCAGTGTCAACCCCAATCTTCTTCTTACAATCATAAAAGGGAGGGGCATGGAAACAAGGCTCCATTGACATGGCTCGATGACATGGTGGATCGGGAGCTGTTGAATTCTCAGGCTTGTAGAGGATCCACGCCTCCACGGTTTCAACCCTCCAAGACCCTGAGCCACATACCCAAAAGTAGACCACGAGCTCGTGACCAACTTATCAGTCATGCTAAGAAGATACATTTCTGCCCATGCCTTAATGTTATGCATCTGGTTTTCAGTCTGTTGATGGTGCTCGTGACTCAGTTGGTAAATTCCTATGAAGTCCCCGGTCGTCGTTGGATATTCCCAGTACATGTCCCGGACTTTCTCAAAATATCCCGAGCTTAATGACGTCATCAGTACAGCTTTACTCTTCTGCTTTCCGGGTGGGCCAATGATATGTTCTTGTCGGTTGATTTTGGGTAGCAGATTTTCATTCAATGTACAAGCGAGTATTTGATCTAAAACATGCTGAAATGGTCCCACGCTCGTATCAAAGACTCTGATCTGAATGCCTATTCTTTCATCTGATTTTGCTAAATATGATTGGTAGTACCTGGTAACAAGGCCCCACACTTGATTTGTTGGGTGGAAGAGGTAGCGACCCAAGAAGTGGAAAACCGTTTGTTTTTCCGGGAAGAGGTTTCTCAATTCTTCCTCGAAAGACGGGATTAAGAAGAGGGATGGGACGAAATAGTTATCCGTTTTCATCACCAACCAAGGCACTCCGTCGAGAAAAGATTGATCTTGGTCACAGAAGAAAAGCTTATCATGATCGCCATAATCATGGACCAGATGGAGATAAACAAAGGGGAGAGTCGAGTCTGCTGAAATATTATTCTTTAGCATATTTCCGTAACTGTGAACTGATTTTTGATCAAAATGACTGAACTGAGAAGCAAGAGGGAAATCCATGGGTAGTAACCATGAGACATGGGGAAATGGTTCACAAAAGAGATCGGTGATATCTACTCCACGGTCAACAAGTAGGACCCTGTTGGTAAGGAGAGAATAAAGAAACGCCGAAGCTAGGGTTAGTATCCTGTTCCCCAGACCACTAAAGGATATCCATACAACATAGTTACAATCAGATGGACCAGTTTGTTTTCCAGACTTAAGTTGTTGTATAGTTTTGTTGTAGGGTTCTGTATGGGGTCCACAGCGTTGGTGGAGAGCTTCGTAGCTCCTTAAACGGGACATAAGGTAAGGTGAAGGGTTGTGCATTGATGCCTTTCTGTACAACACTGATTGGTACCTACTAAGACAAGATCTCTCATCGAATGCTGTGGTAAGAAGGCCACCAAGTAATTTATCACCGGCCACCTTGAAATCTTGGGGAGAATCGTCTTCTGAATCTGCAACTAACATTAAGAGAAAACTATAATACAAGCAGTATAGGTTTACATGGTATTGTTTTGCTTATACTGGCAACTGGGAAGTAAATCATTTTTAATGAAATTAGTATGTAAACACAGAAGATCATGATTGATATGTATTCAGTCAGTATAACAATTTCAGTAAGTTTGCAAGGGCATGGAAAGCTTATATGAAATTTTGAATTCACATAACATCAAATTCTATAACAAATTTGTCATGAAGTTCTTTGTAACCTTGTCTATAGGGTAAAAAAAAAAAAAAACAATTTCACTTCTACGTTGACCACATAAGTAAGTTTCTATACAAGATCAGTTTAATATGATTGTACAAGTAGTCGGGTATTGCTAGATGTTGAAGTTGTCCAGTCATTAAGGAATGTGTGAGGAGCATGCATGCATGCATTACTAGACAAGAAGCTGTCAATTTTAATTTACTATTCATATCCTGAGCCTATAGGAAAATTCCAAGTTACAGAGAACAAATTAAAACTTCTTCGGTCCAAAATTAATTAGCAAGTTCTTTTGCTTTGCAAATTTCGCCAGAAGACAACGATGCGTCATTACCACTTGCAATCTACCAGTAACATGATAATTCAAACTTGATGTATTCTTTTATTCATTGATGGTTGGTGAACTTTTCTTTCTAACCTTCTATAGTTGTTATTCTGTTTACTGCGATGTAGTTCCCTTCAATGTTGCCCGTGCAAGGAGCACTACCGAATTTGGCAGCTCCTTCAGCCTTATTGCATGCTTCCAATGCCCATTCCTCCCACTTGATGCAGCCTCAGGCATCACCTTATGGATCTATAGCACCTCCACAGTTGCCTTATGGGATGTCGTTAGCTCCTGGTAAAATCATTGCATTATCATGTGTTCTGTGTTCACTTTCATTTGCGAGCAATTCTTACGGATAGTTCTTATGCCCGTTCCATTAGTTTCAGGGGCATTCAATGAGCAGCAATTACACAATGGCATGCCATTTTCCAGGTAAATAATGAACTCACCCATTAGTCAATTTGTTATTTATGCATCTTCCTCAAAATTGAACTCCCCGTCTCAGATAAATTTTTAAAACTTTGTCTAAGTGCGCTTTATGGAACAAAAAGCGATATAAAAGCCTAAATTCAGCAATGTGCTCTAACTTATTCAACTTAGACTTCGTGTTCTAACCAAGGTTATCTGCTGAATATGCTATGAAATTTGCTTCTTGAAGATTTAATTCCAACCCTTGATTTCTACATTGCAGACCACAAACGAATACCGGTAGGGAAGATGCTTTTGCTTCTTTGAACCCAATTCATCAGCCCAGCAACAGGCACCCCGCACCGACTACTCCAAATTCTTTGTCATTGTCAGGAGGAAACCCATTTGGATAGTGTTCGGATTGCGTTATTCTTATTCCATTTCTGAATCATAATCTTAACTCTCTAGCCCCCGGGGCAGATTATACCGGAAATACAACCTGTCGTCTCTGATCCGTTCGAGCCCAATGAAATTGTTAATTTTTGTCCTTTGTAACGAAGTAGTGCAAGTATGGAGGGGAGTGAGGGACTGAGGAGTTGTTTCAAGATCTTGTATTCATTGTAAAGAATAGCAAAAGGAAAAAGAGAAATAAAAGGAAAAGGAAAATGATTCTTATTGTTCTACTGACTACTGAGTACTCCAATCTGATAAGTATGTGTTTTTGTGTTCTTTTGACTTAAGTCTTTTATGGTTTTGCCTTTTATTTGATGAAACATTGGTAATCTGCTTAAACTACGGCCTGAAGCGAAGCGGCTCAGGCTGTGGTGCCCCCAGAGTGGTATTCGGGTACTGGTGTCCCAGTTTTACTTACCACGAACATTGTGTCTACAAACTACAAAAACAGATCACACTTACCACAAAAACAAACCACACTTACCGCACGTATAGGCCATAAATTGTGGTAAGTAAAGGCTGTGATTATGGTAAGTAAACAATGTGTTCATAACAAGTACAATTGCGTGAAAAAAGAGCAGAACCGCCCTCCTCCTTGTGGTGGTTTTCATCAAATGGCGAGATTTGCCCATTTTCTAATTTAACGGTCAATATTTACGGGGGCAACAGTGCCTCAATACCACTCCAAAGCACCATAGAAATTTTGGAAGAGAAGAGGAGTGCTATTCTTTCTTTTTTGGGTCTTGCTAGCGTGTGCTCAATAGGCACACAATAAACACACAAACAACAAAAAACACACACCCCAATACACATTTTACACTTTCAATACACTTTTCACACATTTCAACACTTTTTTTTCAATCTTATCGTGTCCCTATTAGACACGTTAGCATTTTCTTTCTTTTTTTTCCCAACGTCACCAGTGTCGCCGCGTCGGTTCCCGAGTTTAAGGAATGGCAATCAACCTCTCTAGCTCCATTGCTGCAAGCCTCTCTATTTTGCAGTGAGCAGCATCAATCAACCTCTTTCATAGTACAGCGATTACTGGCTATAATGGTACTGTTAGGTGCAGTATCAATAATGGGATTGCATAACAAATGTGTATGGGACCTACGTGTTAATGAGAGGTTGTGTTCGGTGTTGTGTCCGAATAATTATTTTCCTATCATTTTAAGGCGAAGAAAGAGTTGGCCGTCCAATTTATATTTATATTTTTATTGGTTGGTTACACCATGCGAGGTGATGACATTGGTAACACAAATTTTTTTTTTTTCCAATTGGTAATGAAATTTTATTAATCACTGCATCAAAGAAACATGTAAGGTGGCTCCACTGCAATTCCAATTCCAGTTTGGGAAATTCTTTTGCCATGTTGTAGGAAAAAACAAGGATACACTGGGTCACACACTACGGGAGTACGGGGTATCTGT
>CM037158.1:27982225-28199879 GCA_020921065.1 Vaccinium darrowii | reverse complement strand
GATCGAGCCTCGTTTTCAGTTTTTCATTTTCAACTTTTTGACTTTTTTTTATTATGGTCAAAATGTTTTTTGAATCGAGAAATGTGCAGAATGTATTTTGTAACATGAATAATTTTTGTGAGATATATGCAGAATTTTATTTTGTAACATTTCGAAGGATTTATCGAATTTAGGATTGCACTCCCTAGACTACCAACGAAAGAAAGTGAAAGGATGTGCTATTTCCACATAAAAATTATAAGATACTGTAAGTATGATATTGATGGAAGTGCATGGAACTGCAACTGCTTAGGGTTATTTGTACAGGAGATGATGTCCAAATGGACAATACACCCTTCCAAAGTGCTGCAATCAGTACGGATCTTGCCGAGAAATTTGTTGGAGATATCTACATAACCAAAGGGAATACCTGAAAAATGGCTTTACCAGATTAGAAAATTTAGGGTATTGCCCAATGGTACTTTGTGGATAAGCCTCGAAATGCTGGGGATAGGTTTATCCATTTCGTATTGTAAGAAATGGTTTCAGTTCTTTTGTGGCATAATTTTTTCTCTTCCTTTTTTCTCCTATTGTTTGCTTCGTATCTTAGTTTCCCTTACCAAGTACTTTAACCCTTACAAGTTACAACTTTTGTACTTCCTCATGTAATTTTATTTTTTCGGCAAATGTTAACACAGTACTCCTGGAATAAAAGTAATCTCTCTCTCTCTCTCTCTCTCTGTTTTGGTATTCCCCTTCTTCGTTTTCTACCTCCATTCACTAATTATGGATGCATGTAACTGTGAGGAATTAGTTTCCTTGGCTCTCTTGTCTTGAGCCAAGTTTTGGAGTTTCCCTTATTCCCTTACGTTGAATGATTACAGTTCCAGAGCTGCAGGGTGGATAGTAAGCTTGATTGTTTGAGCTTAAGTATTAGAATTCTGTCGAGTACTCTTTCTAGAAGATTTCCTTCTTTTTTCTCGTTCTCTGTTGGTATTGTTCCCATAAGTTTATTGTTTTCCTAATTTTCACCTTGGCAACAATGAAATGTTTGATAATACTCATCGAAGGGCTTGTTCGTACACCTTGGCTGAAGCCAACGAGGCTATAATATGGTCATCATGAAGGACAGTAGTCACATGCTTTCCATTTTGGTGCGAAAATATCTTTTTGGTGTTTCCTTAAATGTGGATTAGTATCAAGGAAACATTACTGAAGACAGATTTCCTAAACGGTTTGTGAAATCAGTCTTGTTAAAGCAGAAACTGAAAAGGGTTACCAAACAGGTTACATGAGGTTTCCAGTTTCCTTAATATTGTCAACTGGTGTCACTGGCAAGGGATTTTTCTGTAGGCCCCAGTGCTTGATGGTTCATACAGGAATGAGTGTGGGAAACAGTTATAATGTACCTAAATCATATATACATAGTACATATCATGTACTGATAGTCATGCTTTTGACTATATTCTCATTTTATATCATCTGGCTTGCAGCTTTTGACTCGTCTGGTGTTTGGACGAGGCAGCACTGATGCAGCTGGAAAGGTAGCTGAAATTATGTTTGCTGATTTTGTTCATGAAGTAATTTCAGCATGTGTACCTCCGGTCTACCCCCCACGTTCTGGACATGCTTGGGCCTGCATTCCAGTGACTCCTACATCTCCTAGAAGTTTCCCCGAGAGTAAACTCTTCTCCCCTACCTCTAAAGTTGCTAAGCCAAATTCCTACAGTCGATCCTCAGCCATACCTGGAATCGCTCTATATCCTCTCCAGCTAGATATAGTGAAGCATCTTGTTAAATTATCCCCAGTGGGGGCTGTCTTAGCATGTGTTTTTGGAAGTGGTATACTATATCATGGCAGTGATTCATCCATTTGTAGTTCCTTCAATGATGGATTGCTGCAAACACCTGATGAGGACAGGTGGTTCTATGAATTCGCTCTTGATCAATCTGAGAGGTGAATTTTGAGCATACATTGTGGAGAAGTGCAGCATTACTTCATCTTGAAGTCATGACTGTTATCTAATTTACACTTTCCATTTGTCAACAGGTTCCCGACCTTGAACCGCTGGACACAAATGCAAACCAACCTTCATCGAGTTTCAGAGGTTGCTGTATCAGAAGAACTTGAGAGTGATGGTGGCATGGTTAAAGCTGAGCCAAAAACTGCCATTAAGCGATACCGCGAACTTTAGAGTGATAACGAGTCAGAAGTTGATGATATTGCTGGTAATGCTAACATATCAACAGCTTTGCCAGACCTCCACAGTCCAGTGAATGCAGCTTCTGACCATTGGCATGAGTCCCCTAAATCTGAAGTTCCTGAACTTGATACGAGGGTTTTCCTTTCTTTTGATTGGGAGAATGAGGGCCTTTATGAAAGAGCAGTTGAGAGGTAATATGTTCTCTTTCATTTCAATAATTTCCTAGGTCATGCCAATGGTTCTTTTTGATCATTATTATTATTATTATTTATAGATTTTTTCTTTGGAAAGCTTACTTTTGTGAACTGGACGAACTGTTATGATATCTTTATGCATTTGAAAATACTAGCATTTTGAACACGAAGAGGTGAAGAAACTATTGCGATTTCTGGTAATTTTACTCTTACTACAGGCATATACGAATGTAAGATATTATCAGACAAGGGTTTCTTCTGTAAAACCAGCATGAATGAAAAATAAATGTTCTTACCTACAATAAGTAAGGTGAAATGTTATGATGTAGACCAGAACCGGAGTAAGGAAACATTGGAAAGATAGCGTGATAATGGCTCAAGCTTTGTTTCTTAGCAATGCTGTGAGGGGGTCATGCATTTATCAGCGTGGTTAGAGAATTCCTTCTGGGTCAAATTGATGTTCCACCCAGAATTGGCCATCAACATTCTAACGCCTGGGGACGATTCGTATCTGGATTTTTAACGTCACTCTTAATTGATGGTTGTATTGGTGTGGTATGCTGATTCAACATAAGATAAAAATTGATGTGGTTCTCAAGGGCATTGAAGGACAGACTGTAGGTAGGGAAAATGGTCAAAGGAATCTTATGTGACATGTATTATATGAGTTAAGGTTGCAGCCTACCTTTATCTGGGATCTTGGAAGCTTAACACCCAATTGTACTTAAAACAAATGGGAAGTCCATGAAATAGATGATGAGAGGAAGAGGTAAGAAGTACTACTATAAAGAGACAGCCTAGGTTTTGAATGATGGGCTTACAAAGTAGATATAGCTTCTTACTGTGGGCCAATGCCTTCATGCTTTTGCATTGGAGCAAAACCTGGTGAATGGTTGAGTTGAATCTACTAATCTTGCTGACCTCATTTGCTGTCTGAATTTGTTTTGTCTATCTCCCTATGTCCTCCATAGCTTTTTGTATTTTTTCCCTTTCCCTTTTAGATGTTCTTTGCTTGTGTAAAGCTCTTCCTTCCTATTTTTGTGCAATTGAAAATCAGCATACTCTAATAAGTTTTCTCAATCAGATTAATCGATGAAGGGAAGCTGATGGATGCTCTTGCTCTTTCTCATCGCTGTCTGCGTAATGGAGCATCAGACCGGTTACTGCAGCTACTCATTGAACGTGAGGAGGAAAGTAATACAGTCACTGGGCAATCTCAAGTGTATCCAGTTCATAACATGTGGAGTAATAGTTGGCAGTATTGTCTGCGATTGAAGGATAAACAGCTGGCTGCTAGACTCGCACTGAAGTACGTAGAATTCAACACCATTTTGTGATTTTCCTTGTCTTTTACAGCGTATAACAATTCTTGTCTAGCTGAAGCCTTCTGCATGAAGTGTCTATTGGGGTTAGAATAGTGCTGTTTACTCTTTTGATATAATCCTTTATCCTTCTGTGTCTTGTATATCCACTAGGGTAAAAAAGGTAACATCTTGCACTTTAAAAACAATTCGTTCAAAGGGATTTTGTTGGGGATAACGATTTCATCTTTTGGTGACTGTTTCACCTGATATAGTCTACTGTTGCTCAATGGATACTTTTTTTTTTTTTTTGCTAAGCGTTGCTCAATGGATACTTACGAGACTGTTTATAATAGATCTTTCGCACTTGTAGCCTTTTTTGAAATTGAATAAGTTCTGTTCCAGATATTTGCATAGATGGGAACTGGATGCTGCTCTGGATGTCATAACTATATGCAGCTGCCACTTGACTGAAAGTTATCCAGCTAAGAATGAGGTACCTGGTGGTGCAACTTGTGATTTATTGCATGATTTTGGGGTTTGTAAGGATGCTGTAATTTTTTCGTCTTGATGATTGTTGCTGAAGATTGAGGAAAGTGATTTGTGCTTTTGCTTAAGCTGGTTGCGTTGCTGGGCTTATCGGTTATGTTTTCACTGCTTTTTCATTGTCTATCAGGTTGTTCAAATGAGACAAGCTCTCTTGCGATACAAACACATTCTTTGTGCAGATGATCATTACGGCAGCTGGCAAGAGGTGACAACTCAATTCTTTGTTGAGATTTCATTGGGGAACAATTAAAGATAAAAAAAAAGAACTCTTCTTGTCGAAAGAGTTTAAGGAGTAATGATTTTACTATCTCATAGTATTCTCCATTCCACTCTCATGTAATTATCAGGTTGAAGCAGAATGTAAGGAAGATCCTGAGGGTCTTGCCCTTAGACTAGCTGGAAAAGGAGCTGTTTCTGCTGCTTTGGAAGTGGCTGAAAGTGCAGGATTATCGATAGAGTTGCGGAGAGAACTGCAAGGCCGTCAACTTGTTAAACTTCTCACCGCAGACCCACTAAATGGGGGAGGTCCGGCAGAAGCCTCACGTTTTCTTTCTTCCTTGCGTGACTCCGATGATGCTCTGCCAGTAGCAATGGGTGCAATGCAGCTATTGCTTAACCTGCGATCAAAGCAGCTTCTGGTAAGTGGTTGTTTCGATTTATAAAAAACGTCCTTATTCTTTCGTTCTATCTTTAGGAAATACGGAAAATATATTGCTTACGTTCGTTCTCTTCTATGTTTAATAAATACTGAAAG
Source organism: Vaccinium darrowii (assembly GCA_020921065.1). Lineage (NCBI taxonomy): Eukaryota > Viridiplantae > Streptophyta > Magnoliopsida > Ericales > Ericaceae > Vaccinium > Vaccinium darrowii. The sequence continues at coordinate 28,194,898 of CM037158.1, read as the reverse complement.
AAGTGTTCCTACAAATTCTCGAACATTCTGTTTTTGACTTGGCCTTTTGTTTTTGTTGTTTATGGAGGTCCATTTTTTCTTGAAAAGAAGAGATGGTAATTTGTCAGAGGTTGAAGTTGGTCGGCTTAACTCATGGGCCTTAGGTCTTCGTGTTTTGTCGGCCTTGCCATTGCCATGGCAGCAGAGATGTTCTTCCCTGCATGAGCATCCTCATTTGATCTTGGAGGTTCTGCTGATGAGAAAACAGCTGCAATCTGCTTCGCTGGTACATTTTATTCTGGAATTTCTTTAGTTCCTGTATCAGCAGCCTTAAGTGGTTGGTAAACTTTAACTTATATTTCATCTGATCATGAGAATTTTTCTTTCCAGATTCTTAAAGAATTTCCTTCATTGAGAGACAATAGTGTCTGTCTAACTGATGCTGCCAAAGCTATTGCTGTGAGTATCAGCTCTCCTTCCAGAGAGCCTAGAGTATCAATCTCAGGTCCAAGAGGAAGGCAGAAGACAAGAACTGGCATGCCTACAAAGTCATCTTTTACCAGCAGTCTAAGTAACTTGCAAAAGGAGGCTCGCAGAGTTTTTTCTTGGAGTCCACGCAATAATGGTGATAAGGCTGCTCCAAGGGAGGCTTACAGGAAAAGAAAGAGCTCTGGTTTAGCACCATCTGAAAAAGTTGCTTGGGAGGCAATGACCGGAATTCAAGAGGACCGTGTTTCATTGTATCCCACAGATGGGCAGGAACGATTTCCTCCTGTTTCAATTCCGGAGGAATGGATGCTTACAGGTGATCCAAATAAGGATGACACTGTTCGTTTTTCTCATCGATATGAAAGTGCACCTGACATTATTCTCTTCAAGGTATGATACTTCTCAGAGCCATAATTTGGTGATCGACATGTTGCACTATTGTTATACCTTGTTAAGCTGCTGCCAGTGTTGCTCTTGTGGGTCAGTAACCTGTGATACTTGAATCGAAGGTTGACATCAGTGGGGAATCAATTAAAGCGATCTGAAACAATTGTTCGGTTTTGCTGTTGTTATACCTTAAGTATGAGGTCACACTTTTATACTATAACCACCGAAATCATATTGATGGTTGATTTCCAGAGACATGTGAGCTTTTGTCTTGCGGTCGGGATTTGGGGTGGGTGGGTTTCCGGGCCACGGCTCTTGTCTGGCTTGAAAGGTCTGGCTGTTCTGTCTTGCAATGCAACTATTGCTTCAGCTTTTTCTTACGATGATTTCAACATACTACTAGTTATGTTTTAAACAGGAAAGATTTTTGGGGATTGTTATCAACATGATTCTAGGGAATAACCTAATGCTTTAGAAAATTGTAGCTGGGGATTGGATTAGCTGAGCTAATATTTAGGAATGCTTCTTTTCCTTTGACTTGGAGGAGGATTTGAAACCTACGCCTACCACGCTTCACCTTTTTATCTATCTTTCCCACTCTGACTCTCTATCCTTTGTGTTCTCCTGCACCGGCTTCTATGACTTGATTCTTTCAAAAATTAGGATGTGTGGCTTTCTTCGCACGTATTATAATTGTATCTGTTATACATGCAGTTTGCTAATAAAATAGAATTTCGTTTTCACTTGTTCCTTTTATGTTTGCATTTTGTGCATTTCTGAAACATTTGTCTACCTTGTTTTGAACTACTCCTCTTATGTTTCTGAGTATTTATGTTGAAGACTTTGCGTCTTGTGGTTGTAGGCACTGCTTTCATTGTGTTCCGATGAGTTGACCTCTGGCAAAGGTGCTCTGAATTTGTGCATTAGTCAGTGAGAAATGTGTTGAGCTCCCAACAGTTGCCTGAAAATGCATCTATGGAAACGATTGGCCGTGCATATCATGCTACAGAAACATTTGTGCAGGTTGCACTCTGTTCTCTTTTTTCTCTCTTGTTTTTTTATGGTTGGTAGTTGATATCCGTAGGAAATGTGTGGATAAAGGCAAACATAGATTCCGTTTATATTCTTGTTATGTATGAGGGATGTTCATTGATACTTGAAGTTCTGTTTCCACAGGGACTTATTTTTTCTAAATCCCAGTTGAGAAAGGTTGCTGGGGGTAGTGACTTGTCCAGTAATTCGGAAAGAGGACGAGATGCTGATGATTCATCGTCTGATGCTGGCAGCTCTAGTGTGGGTAGTCAGTCCACTGATGAGCTGTCTGAAGTTCTATCACAAGCTGATATTTGGCTGGGACGTGCTGAACTGCTGCAGAGCCTCCTGGGATCAGGAATCGCTGCTTCCCTTGATGATATCGCTGATCAAGAGTCATCTGCACGGCTTCGTGATCGGTTGATTGTAGATGAACGGTACAGCATGGCGGTGTATACTTGCAGGAAGTGTAAAGTATGTATCAAAAGCGAATGTTTTGGCACTGTTGATATATGTGACTTCCTGTTTCCAACGCTAATGAATGCTTATCTGGCCTTATCTCAGATTGATGTTTTTCCGGTTTGGAATGCATGGGGGCATGCATTGATTCGGATGGAGCGCTATGCCCAAGCTCGTGTAAAATTTAAGTAAGCTACATTTGTACTGGTCCCTCAATTGTATTAGGCAAGGAAGGCCAATTGGTCATTATAATGTTTCTTATCTTTAATAAATTTGAAGTGTAAACCACACTTTGGCCCTAAAGTATTAACGAGCCCTCATTTCGACTCATAAGCTTCTTTCCGCAGAGCTTCCACACTAAACGACGCGATGTTTTCAATTTGGTCAAGTGCCTTGTCCCCAACTAAATAATTGACAAAAAAGACAACATGCAGTTGATCAGGATATTCAAATTTTTTTTTTGTTCTTGTTTTGGGTTTGGTGGAAGAGTGGAGTTTCCTTTAGTGATCATACAATGAACAGGAGTTTTATAATGACTGGCATAACTATGACTTTTGTGTGCAAGACCTTCTTTTGTCTCTGTTATGATGGTTTTTCTGGTGTGTGGTTTTGAGGGAAGTGTGAAAACGAGAGGAATGTTACGACGGTATACAAAGGAGGAGTGAAGTGGTGGCCAGTTAAAGGGGAAGGGGAGGGCAGGGAGTGGTGACAGTGACGGTTGGGGAAGGAAGGGAGGGAAGCTCGCAGTGCTGCTCTGAGTTCACTGCACACTACTCACACTCGCAAGCTACCATCCACATGCTGGTCGCCTTCGCCACTCACATCACCATTCTCTATAGGCCTCGTCTTTCCCTATGCAACCAGAGACAATCTCCATGGTTGTGGGTGGGTTAGTAGGGTGAGAGAGGTTGGAGAAAAAAGGAACCAGAGAGGGAAGGATAAGGGAAAGTGATTTTTCTAAATTTCCATAGAATACGCTTGGGTCATGGTTAGGTTGGGTCTAGTAAATGCAAGTGGTGTGTTATGGCTCCGCGTGATGCCAGAACCTGTGACCATTTCTATATTAGATTTTTGTAACCTGTAATAGATTTGAGTTACCATTGGGAATTGGTTGGGGATTCGAAAAATACAGAAAAACTTCAAGGGCCACAGTAGCTATTCTCTAATACTTTTTAAGGGAGCATTGTGTTATTTAGCCTTATTATGAGAAAGGGGACGTCCTTTATTTACTTCTTTGATTGTGTTGTCTAGGCAAGCTCTTCAATTGCATAAAGGTGATCCTGCACCCGTGATTCTGGAGATCATTAATACGATAGAAGGAAGTCCACCTGTTGATGTTTCAGCAGTTCGCTCCATGTAAGACAGTAGAACCTGCAACTCATATTTCCTGTATAATAAATATCATTGCACTTGTATCATTCTCCTCTGACTAGTATCACGTATAGTTATCAAGAGTCATGACTACTTAAATGGCATCAAGTTATGTGTGCACATTTCTCTCGCCCAAATTTACTAAAATATCTGGGCCTACAGTTAAACGACTAAATCGCTCCTTATTTAATACTTGAGGAACAGCTTGTTGAATCCAAGACGCGCAAGATGTTAAAACAGTAATCTAGTTCACCACTAATGGCACCACTTTTGAGCCTTATGTAGCCTCTATTCATGAGTTAGGTGTTGCTGACTCTTTGGTCAGTATGAGAGTACATTCGATATTGTGTTGTATTGTTGATCTCTGAGTATGTGACTAATGCTTCTTAAACTTGATTTTAATTTCTCTCCTGAGGATTTTCTTGAATATTTAAGCGGCATTACCCACTCCCCTCTGCCTCAATTTTATCCTCGATCGAAATATTTTGTGTTACGATGTCATTGACATTTATGTGGCTCTCCTGGATATAGATGTAAGGCGTTTATTGATGTACCTTAGAATGTAAAAATTCGTCCAACTTCTTTGCCCATGGAGGATATATTACCCAATCTAGGTGCTTCGGCGCCTATCATTTGTGTATTGGTGTTCCTTTGCCCTATAAGCACCAGTTTTTTACCTACTAACTGCCTTGTTGAGGGAGCCCATCGCCGATCTCGTGCCATTTGGGTCGAGGTATTGCCTTGCCACATGAGCCTCACCTTTTGGATAGTGAGGATTTTTGTGCCAGTAGATCCGTTTTCCCTTCTTGTTCGTATAAGATGCTTTCGTTTCTAGTTATCCACCAGCAGTTCTTCTGACTCATCAACAGAGATCTAGAGAACCTAAACACCAACTTTCTTGATGGGAAAAAGCCTTCCCCTTTGGTTGGGGAAGCATGGAAATGGCCTCACAACAATGATATTGACGGGGTCCGCCCATCTTTTACCCTAGACGCCGTTTTCTCAGTCACCAAATAGTGTAGGGATCTTTTGATTATGAATTTCAGAGTTTCCACTACTGACCTAGATGTCATATAAAGCTCGTCTCTTCTTTTTTTAAGTCTCCAAGAAGATGGCCTCTGTTGTGAAATAGTTTACTGTGCTTCCTCCAAGTGACATAGAAGCTGCCCTCTTGACCATGTTGTGCAGTCCTTGATTTGGAGTTGAGACTTCGACTGTTGTACAAACTGATGGTTGCATTGACTAGTTTTTGGCTTGAATCTCTTTCTGGCTGGCTTGCTGAAATTATACTTGATAGGTGCTGAAAAGCACCCATTAATCCTTCCAATTTATGCTTTGTTAGTTAGGTTATGTAGTTAACTAATTAGCATTAGTTGGTTTGTGGTGTTTCAGGTTTTAGAAGCTCAAGAACTTGGAAAACGTGTTTTGGAGTGATTTGAAAGCGCCGAGGATGGAAAGAGGTGTATAAAAAGGAACGGAAATTCAAGTTGCAGCATCTCTGGACCGGACCAACACTTTCCGGGACCGGACCAGCACTTAACACGACAAATCCTACCTTGCAGCACCCTTCGTCCGGACGAGGAAAATTCTTGGTCCGGACGAAGCATACCGGGGGGTTCGTATTGCTCCCAGCTTCTCTGGTCCGGACCCCCATGCCTTGGTCCGGTCAAACGAGCACGGAAATCAGCGTTTTGGACGCGTTTTATGTAACTTTTAGGTCTCCTAGTATAAATAGAACATCATAACATAATGCTAGGGTTCCGAACTATTTTGAGAGACAACTCTAGAGAGAGAAACTGATTGTTCTTCATGTTCTTCGCGAGTTCTTCGATTTCAAGCGTTTCAACTCTCTTCATGGCCGGCTAAACCCCCTATCTAGGGGGAGGATGAAACTCTACACCAAGTAACCATTCTATTTTGCATAGGTTAGGGTTTTGATCGAATCGAGTTATATGTTCAGAATTTGGTTTCATAGATCAATGGAATCGTATTTTTATTCATTCAAATCTATTGCGTTTTTGTATGTTGGCCTTCAAATACCAGTTCATATAACTGTTTTCAACGTTGTGTTTGGAGTTCTGAGATAGATTATGCTCGTAAGACGGATCGTGCCGCACTGTGAGACGGTCCGTGCTATGGGATAGTCTATGCCTTTTAACAAACACATATTTTCTTGATGATTATCGATGGGGATTGCAAGCCCTAGCGATAATCCATGGTGATTCGATTATCAACCTAATCTATGCGAAAGTTGTGGTTACGAGGGTGGAGTGGATTCTAAACCCTAGATTCCCTCTCCATCAATTTAAATCACTTTTAATTATTGCACTTTTTAGTTTAATTATTGCACAACCAATCAAACATCTGTTTACCGAATTAAATTAGAAGTTAATTGGAAGTAACGCAACTCAGCCAGTTTGTCTCCGTGGATCGACACTCGGACTTAACCACTATTCTCTGGAATAAAAGTTAATTCCTAGTTATTAAATATTTATTTTTGACTCAGCACGACACGGTCAAATTTTGGCGCCGTTGCCGGGGACAATTTGCACGGTTGCTTAGTTTCGATTAATTTTTATTTTAATTCTTAGTTTAGGGCTTTTTAATTTTTGTTTGCTAAGTGATACGCAGGGCACAAGTAGCGGAGCACTCAATTAAGCAGGATCGACCAGTGAAAAGCGGTGCCGTGATATAAAAGCGATACCGTTGCTCACTGTAAGTCCTGTTTCCCTTTTATTTGCTTGTCTCTGTGTATGTTTGGTCGTCGGTCTCAGAAACCCCAACTTGTTCCTCTCAATCTGGATATTGGAAAGAGACGTAGGGTTAAAAGTGAGACTGATTTACTTTCAATGGGGGATATACAGAATGGCGCTAATCCGCCAGGGGCAGCTGCCGCGCCCCTTGCCCCACTTAACACACACTTTTTGCCATCATCTTATGCCGCACCCTCATGCATCCAATTGCCACCATTCACGGCAACTCACTATGAGATTAAAACCAGCATGCTAAATGCGTTGCCTAATTTTCACGGGTTTCCTAAGGAAGATCCCTACCAGCATATTGATGAGTTTATAACCATAAGTTCCACACTTCAAATTCATAATTTCCCCAATGAGGTGCTTAGGTTAATCTTGTTCCAATTTTCACTAAAAGAAAGTGCCAAACATTGGCTCAGTACTTTACCCGCGAACTCGATCACTAGCTGGGATCAACTTAAGGACGCATTCCTTAAAAAATACTTCTCCATAGGCAAAACAGTTCATTATCGGAAACTGATTACTTCGTTCCGACAGAATGACAATGAGCCTCTTCACGAGGCTTGGGAGAGGTATGGTAACTTGATTAGAAAGTGTCCTCACCACGACATTCCACAGTGGCAGTTGGTGCAATGTTTTTACGATGGGCTAAATTCTCATTATAGGATGATGGTTGATGCCTCGTGTGGAGGCTCCTTAATGAACAAAAATGAGCAGTCGGCATGGGAGCTCTTTGAGACAATGAGTGATACCTCCCAGCACCATGCCACTTATCAGCATAGTGATAGGGCAACCAACGCGGCCAGTTCTTCAAAGCCACGGGGTATGTATGAGGTTAGCCCTTCTGACCACCTCGCGCGTAAGGTTGACTCTCTCGCTGAGAAACTTGACCAATTTTTGAGTTTGGGCTCGACTTCCACTCCGCCTCCTCCTACTTTTCAAGAGGCTTGTTCTTTATGTGCTAGTCCAGCCCATTATGTTACAGAGTGTCCGGCGAGAGACCAGTTTCCAGGTTTTGCGGAAGAGCAAGTTCACGCTGCTCAGGGGTACTCTAATGTTCAGAGTTATCCTAAACCGGGTGATCCCTCCTTTAACACTTATCACTCGAGTCTTAGGAACCATCCTAACTTGTCGTGGCGACAGCCACAAGACAATGCCCCTGCCCCGCAGTCTAGGCCATGGTCCACACCATATAATCCTGCGGCCTATCACTATGCGAACCATCAACAGCCACCCCCTCATCGAGCGCCAGCCCAGTCCTCGAGGGACCCTTCCTTTGAGGATAAGTTTCTTAAGGCATTTGAGATGATGACTGCGACCCAACAGCATGTAACTGCGACCCAACAACAGGTGAATTCTCATACTCAGTCCCTCTCACGGCTAGAGGCTCAATTGGGCCAATTGGCCAACTCAATGAACCGCAGGGAGGAGGGTAGGTTGCCTAGTCAGCCAGCTTATAACCCGAGGGGTCAGAATCAATGTGAGGGTAATCAAGGGACTGATAACTTCCAACAGGCGAATGTTCTCATGTCCCTTCGTAATAAGAGAAAGGTCGAAACCCGACCAGAAAAGCCGAGAGTCGAGGAGCCCCAAGCTCCCTCCTCCCCACCTGATTTCGGGGAGGAGAGTTCACATAGCAAGGAGGCAACCCCTCCAATCACTACTTCACCACCCGCCGCCACAACCATGGGCTCCAAGGCACCACCCTATGTGCCTAAAGCTCCTTTTCCTGCTGCCCTAAATGGGCCATCTCCCTACACCAAAAAGGGATCATCTATGGAGGACACTCTTGAGGTATTCAAACGCGTGGATATCAATATACCCCTCCTAGATGCCATCAAACAAATCCCTAATTATGCCAAGTTCCTCAAGGACCTCTGCACTCACAAACGGAAATCTCGGACACATGTGTCCAAAAAGGTCCTTCTCACCGAGCAAGTGAGCTCTGTTTTTCAGTCTGTCACACCCCCTAAGTTACAAGATCCTGGCACACCAACCATCCCCATTGTCATTGGTAGCCATTGTATCGAGCGCGCACTTCTAGACTTAGGGGCTAGTGTCAATTTGATCCCTTACTCGGTGTACGAGCAGTTGGGACTTGGAGAGTTAAAACCCACGACGGTAACCTTGCAATTAGCTGACCGATCCATAAAGGTACCTCGTGGTGTAGTTGAGGACGTTCTTGTCAAGGTCAATGATTTCTACTTTCCTGCTGATTTTATAGTCCTTGACACAGAACCGGTGAACACCCTCAGGAGACAAACTCCCGTTATACTTGGTCGTCCGTTCTTGGCGACGGCCAATGCTAATATACATGTGAGGAGTGGGGAGATGGAGGTCACATTTGGTAATATGACCCTTAAGCTCAATGTCTATAATACCGCGAAACAACCTCAAGTGGAAGAAGACTGTTTTGCAGTCGATGTTAGTAAGGAACAAATACAACAGGGGTCTAGTTCACACGAGGAGGTTAGTAACTTTTACAAGATTGCTAGTCTTGATAATAATTCTTTCACTAATTTCAGTCGTGATGATTCTTTAGAGACTTACTTAGCTCACTGTGGTGATAATTTTGAACTTGATGAGTCTATTGAGCAAGTGAGTTCATTGGTGGACTCTGCTCCTTGGTCAGTTATTGAGGAGTGGATATCTAATGGGAATGCTCTCCAACCTTTTTCATTAACTCCACTCCTGATTGCCACAGAGTCACCTAATTGTGAGTTGAGACCTTTATCACCCAATCCTCGTGTTAAATTGTTGGGGCCAGTAGAGATTATGTCGGTTGTCCTATCTACGCATAGTGATCAGTCTGAACATGATAGGTTAATTGACAACACTGGACAGTACATCAAAGAAGTCACATGTGATTTTGTAATTGGCATAGAGCCCTTTGGTCCAACTCATAGAGTTTTGTTAGGGGTACTTCTATACAAGCAAACCTTTCCTTGGTATGGTGACTTTTATTGTATGGTGACTAGAGGAACGGTTCCAACTCGATTATGTGACCAGCCGTTTTTTATTGTTGTGGGAGAGTGGAACAATATATTTTGGGATGATCCATCTCATGTGAATTTTAAAAGGAGGATTAAATCTATTCATGGAGCATTATTTAAGTGTGAGGGGAATAACTATGGTGGGCCCGATTTATTCGAACCATTGAGCTTTTAACGAAGTCTAGGAGACTATAAATCCTTGGAGTTTGTGATAACTCCAGTGTTAGCCGTGCTCGAACGGCTATTAATGGTCCGGTATAGCCACCTACTTTCTAGCCTTAAATATGTGTATCTGGGTTTCTAACAATCTTATTGCCGTGCCTCGGATAGTCATTAAAAACGATTGGCTCTGATTTCTTTAAGGAAAAACCTTGAGTAATTTAACCTGTTGAGTCATGACTTACCCGGAATTGTTATGATGACCTTCTCTACACATATTTAAGTGAGAAATTAGGGAGAAAAGTAGTACCCGTGTTTTTCGCGTGAAGAAAGTAGATGGAGTTTACTTACTTTTGAGTCATTTCATTTTTTGTTTTGGTGTTCTAGAATTAATGTTTTTCTTTTTCGTGTTTAGATTGTTGTTATTCTTTCTTTTGTAGTTGTGGGGACTAACATTTGCAGGTTGCTTTCATTCAAGTTGGGGGGTCTCTCCTCCCACACCTTTTTTTTTTTTGCCTGTTTAGTTCTCCGTCACGAGGTGATCTCTTTCCTTACCTTTTCATTATTTGTCCTATCATTTTTAGTGAATGGCATTCAATGAGGACATTGCATGATTTAAGTTGGGGGGTGGGAACACTTTGTAGCATTGCATGTTTAGAGTCTTGAAAACAAAAATAAAAATAAAAAATTGAAAATTTGAAAAATCTTAAAAAGTTGGCTCTTTTGGCATGGAATTTTGGGCTTGTTGTACTTACTTGTTGATTGACTGAGTTGAGGCATGTTGCTCTTGCATTGGCATGTCTTGTGTCACCATAGTTTTGTTTGCTAGTTTGTTTCAAGGGAGGCATCAAGGCACTTAAGCATGGCACAATTGCACATCACGTTTATTGGGTTTGATCACTTGTGAACTTTGCTTTGTTTGTTCTCAAAGGCTATGATTAGTGGAGACTTATACCCTAGTGAGCTTTCGTGCCTTAAATTTCTTTTGGAGAGGTGTCGAAATAATTCTTTGTTTGTCTCGAAAAAGAACTAAATTTGTTGTCAATCTCATTATCGTTTGCAAAGTATTGGAATTGCATACATCTCTCGGGTTTGGTTTATTACTTGGATGTTACACCCCTAGGAGATGATCATGGGCATTTTCTTGAATTTGAACCGGTTCATCTCTCTTGTTTACATTATCCCTTGCGAGCCATTTTGAGCCTCAAACACTTAGCCTTTTCTTTGCTAAACTCCACCTTCCATATTGTGTTTTGAGAGAGGCAAGAGTGTAGAGGTATAATTTTGGGGAGAAATGTAGCTTTTGTGCTTGATTTGTGGTGTTCCTTAATTCAAAAAAAAAAAAAAAAACCAAAAAAAAAAAAAAAAAAAAGAGAAAAAAAGAAGAAAAATAATAACATATGTTGCAAAGAGGGGACGCTGTTATGTAGAAAAATGATTGGTTAAATGATGGTGAAATGTTAGCAATGAGGTGGTGTTGAAATAATATTGAAAGGGGCACACATTGCATATTTGCCCTAAAATGAGTGTCTTGTTATACTTGTCTATTCTCCGACACATGATTGTTTCACCTTAACCTTGCGAATTTATCCATTGCCTAATGTTATAACCCTGATTAAGACCTATTTGATCCTAGGGGTGTTGGGGTGTGGATTGGTGGATTGAGATGATTCCAATACTTGATGTTTGTTCATGAGATTGTGTGTCCACCATATACAGCGTTTCTTTTGTGTCATAGTGTGCGGGGTATCTTGCTTCATATTTACACAACCTCCAAACCGCACACTTGAGAGTTTATAATGCACCTTGTTTCGAGCGATTTTACTTGTTGAGTGCATGACATGGTGAGGATTGAAGTCGAGGCTCGGTCCGGAGAGAATGATCATTCTTTGTTCACTTGTGATCACAGCCCATATTCACTCACGCTACACTTAGGTGCCATGATTTCTCTCTTTCGACTTAATAGCATTCGGAACTATATTGGCCTATTATGTCTTTGTGGTAGTGGTGCATTCTTAGCTTGAGACATTGACGAGTTGCATGACAGGTTTTGGGTTCCATGTTGAGAGACTCGTGTTTTGTGGGTGATCACTGCTGAAAACCCTCACGAGACTTCACTCGTCCTACTGGGGCCACCCGGGAGTTTAAAAGAACTATCTCTGCATTAATTTAGTAGTTTAATCTTTCTTTTGCTAGGGGCTAGCAAAGTGTAAGTTGGGGGGCGTGATAGGTGCTGAAAAGCACCCATTAATCCTTCCAATTTATGCTTTGTTAGTTAGGTTATGTAGTTAACTAATTAGCATTAGTTGGTTTGTGGTGTTTCAGGTTTTAGAAGCTCAAGAACTTGGAAAACGTGTTTTGGAGTGATTTGAAAGCGCCGAGGATGGAAAGAGGTGTATAAAAAGGAACGGAAATTCAAGTTGCAGCATCTCTGGACCGGACCAACACTTTCCGGGACCGGACCAGCACTTAACACGACAAATCCTACCTTGCAGCACCCTTCGTCCGGACGAGGAAAATTCTTGGTCCGGACGAAGCATACCGGGGGGTTCGTATTGCTCCCAGCTTCTCTGGTCCGGACCCCCATGCCTTGGTCCGGTCAAACGAGCACGGAAATCAGCGTTTTGGACGCGTTTTATGTAACTTTTAGGTCTCCTAGTATAAATAGAACATCATAACATAATGCTAGGGTTCCGAACTATTTTGAGAGACAACTCTAGAGAGAGAAACTGATTGTTCTTCATGTTCTTCGCGAGTTCTTCGATTTCAAGCGTTTCAACTCTCTTCATGGCCGGCTAAACCCCCTATCTAGGGGGAGGATGAAACTCTACACCAAGTAACCATCCTATTTTGCATAGGTTAGGGTTTTGATCGAATCGAGTTATATGTTCAGAATTTGGTTTCATAGATCAATGGAATCGTATTTTTATTCATTCAAATCTATTGCGTTTTTGTATGTTGGCCTTCAAATACCAGTTCATATAACTGTTTTCAACGTTGTGTTTGGAGTTCTGAGATAGATTATGCTCGTAAGACGGATCGTGCCGCACTGTGAGACGGTCCGTGCTATGGGATAGTCTATGCCTTTTAACAAACACATATTTTCTTGATGATTATCGATGGGGATTGCAAGCCCTAGCGATAATCCATGGTGATTCGATTATCAACCTAATCTATGCGAAAGTTGTGGTTACGAGGGTGGAGTGGATTCTAAACCCTAGATTCCCTCTCCATCAATTTAAATCACTTTTAATTATTGCACTTTTTAGTTTAATTATTGCACAACCAATCAAACATCTGTTTACCGAATTAAATTAGAAGTTAATTGGAAGTAACGCAACTCAGCCAGTTTGTCTCCGTGGATCGACACTCGGACTTAACCACTATTCTCTGGAATAAAAGTTAATTCCTAGTTATTAAATATTTATTTTTGACTCAGCACGACACGGTCAATACTCATGTTGCAGTTGCATATCATCTGATTGGTCGATTATAACCCGCGGGTACGAACATTTGGCTAGAAGTGCACCAGCAATTCTGGATGATTCTCTGTCTGCTGATTCATATCTTAATGTTCTGTACATGCCTTCTACATTTCCACGTTCAGAGAGATCAAGGCGATCTCAAGAATCAGCAAGAGATAATTCCTTGCATAGCTTGGAATTTGATGATGGACCTCGAAGCAATCTGGACAGCATTAGATACCTCGAATGTGTGAATTATTTGCAGGAAGTAAGCTCTTGTTTTTGTAGCCCAACTTGTTCTAAACTATGTACTTGGGCTCTGATTTTGTCTGTGAATATTAGCTGTTCTATGTAAGAATTTTGTGTCTGTCACTTCTCTAAGCTACGATGACCCTGCCCTTTTGCCTCTAGTTTATTTTTTCCATCAACCACCACCTTAACCGTGAGGGCCCTCTACCTTCCCCAGTATTCAATTGGCTACTAACATGAAAAGCCCTGGCCTTTTGCAAACTCTTAGGTTATTCATTTCCATGCTTCGAGCATACTGGGCTTTTGCTGTTTAAGTAGATTGAGCTCATTGGTATTGATCTTTGATTTCAGCATTACTTTGTTCTCTGTTATAAATTAAAAGGAACTTCTAACCTTTCTATTTTCTTTAATAAGTAAATTAATACAAACAATGCCCGGCGATCTTGTGTACACAAAACCATGCAAACAAAATTGAAGGCTTGAAGCTCTCCATTATAATTAAAGTACCCCTATAGACTCGAGGAGAGTAAAGAGAAATAGTAAAGGCTTTGCGTAAGCCAAACATGAATATAGTAAGTAAAGATGCTAGAGGTATGCTGTTTGCTCTCCCTTCAAAAGCACCACATGTCCACATCAAACAAAAAGGTCTGGCAATGCCATCTGTGCCTTCTTATGCTTTGTCTTACAGTAGCCAACAATCTTTGAAGCAATAAACCGTTGTTAAATTTCCAGCTGGAAGTTCGAGAACATTCTGGATCGGTTGTTTGCCGCGCTGTCTTTCCATTTAGCACACTTTTTTGTTGTATCTTTTGGTTACCAATATATTTTAGTTTTTATTACTATTTTTGTTAATGTGTTTGGAAAATTAGCAATTGGCTTCTTTTGTTTATTCTTCTGTTCTATTCGCTTTCCTGGTAGCAATCTGTAATAGTATGTATTTGTTTGTTGCAGTATGCATGCCAGAATTTGCTTGGCTTTATGTTTAGACATGGGCACTACAAGGATGCTTGCCTTCTGTTCTTTCCTCCAAATGCTGTTCCTCCACCTCCTCAACCATCGTCACTGAGTATAGTTACTTCTTCATCTTCTCCTCAAAGGCCAGATCCACTAGCAACTGATTATGGGACAATTGACGATTTGTGTGACTTGTGCATTGGGTATGGTGCCATGCCTGTTTTGGAAGATGTGCTATCAACAAGAATGTCATCTGCAGCACCACAGGATGTTATATTCAATCAATATACCGTTGCAGCACTTGCCCGCATTTGTATCTATTGTGAATCGCATAAGCATTTCAACTATCTATACCGATTTCAGGTACTACATTGGAATCCTTCAGCCCAAGAACCACTCTGTGTGTTGTTTTATACTATTCCTTTGCTAGTTTTAAGAGAAAAGTGCAAATAGCAAAGTTTCCAAGGGGATGTTCCTTCACCAATCTCATTTGGGCATCACCACTCATTTTTTTGGATACAGCCAAAATAGTAGCACAACGTTTCTAATGGATATTGCTTATTGTGCTCCCTATTTTTCTGCACATGCACTTTGTGTTAGTAATTTTTTTTTGCATTGCATTAGTGATTTCAAAATTTATGCAAGGTCAGCAGCCACTGGTTTACAGCCAACCGTTAAGGTGGTCTTGAGTGAAGGTTGTCGCATTCAGTCCTTCTAAAGTATTGCTTCTATTATCTTTTGAGTGTTTTTCTTTTTGGAAGATTATTGTGCTCTCTTGCTAGCATGACTGGTAGTGTATTTGTCATTCACTTCATTCTTGCATTGTGTTATGATTCCTTCTTTTACCTTACTTTTGTCGTTCTTGAAACTTCAATGGCCTACTTTAGGGAAGAATGATCTGGGAAATGTTTTTTATTGTCCTTCGGAGGTGCTATATTATTCATGTGTATTGATTTTTCTTGTCTCGTCACTCTCTCCCTCTCTCCTTTTTCACTCCTCTGGACAGAATCTGGAGGTTTTTTACTTTTTACAAATTTTTTCTGGAAGCTGCTTTGCCCTGCCTTAATTTTGCAGTAGGATTACTGTGCAGAAAAGGGAGGTTAAATCCTCAAGTTAACAAGTTGCATTAATTACTAGGGTTTGCTGCTATGAAATACATCATTTAGTTTAAGATGATACTTTCATTTCTAATTGTTCTAGCCCCTCTATTTCCTTTACCACTCTCTACATTGATCAAGTACTTCTGACATGACAATGAAGTTTCCTCCTTTTAACTTCACTCACGGCACTTCTGATTTCCTTGCAAGTGCTTTACATTTCTTATTCATTGAAGCCAACCACGCATCCATAGCTATATTCAGTTCCCACACTTGGTTTTTAACCACCAAATATCTTGCTATATACATTATAGGAGGCCTTGAAAAGTTTCCTTCTCTATGTAGCAATAGCTTAGGTGTATGCAATATCTTTCCCACTATGTCCATATGGGCCACATCTGCGTCAGTCTCTCCGTCTTTTTGTATCCTTGACCCAAGGTATGGAAAATGGACACTCCTGTATTTGTTCAGTCAAGTTTTCTCGATCTTTGTTCAGATCCCTGATTGTGCTAATATTGCACTTCATATTTACTGTGATATAGGTACTGAACCTAAAACTTTGGGATACTATAGTGTTTCAGTCTCTTTACCATTCTACCTTGAAGATTAGTGTTGTTCTTGTTCTAATGACTAAGACAAGATTATCTGCAGACGGCATACACCTAGGGGACACCATCTTGAATGTACCTGATAAGTTCATCCATCACTATGCAAATAGGTGAATAGTGGATGCTGATCTTGATGTAAACCTTCTGTGACATACAGTTATCAACTATATCGCACATGGATTTAATTACATCAGTCTACCTGTTTGATGGTGCTTAGGAGATATTGTGGAGTTATAGCAAAGATGTACCATAAGGAAAGATGTCCTGTGTTTTTTTTTTTTTTTTTGGGTCAATAAGTACCATATGAAGCTCAATTCTCGTTATTTATCCTCCATAGCTTTTTCTTGTGATAATCTATTTTTCCTCCATAGCTATTTATCAATTACATCTAATGGTGCTCATTTCTTTTGTTAGGCTCTCTATGTAATCTCTCCATGAATCCATTTACTTTTCTGTAGCTGTCCATCAAATGCCTAGGAAGAAAGATAACTTGAAATACTCTGTTTGGAGAAACTTGTTAATATATAGAAGGCTTAGTTACAGTTTATCTCTTTTCCATGGACAATGATCTTTTAAACCATCAAGACCCAATGTATATCTTCTGGACCTACTTCCTTCAGTCATTGAATGTGGCTCTTGATAATTCCATTAGGAAAACTACATTTCTCCAGCTACTATGGGCTATGAATTGGAAACCCCACCATTTCTTTCCTTTTTTTTTTTTCCTTTCGGGATTGGCCACAAAATTTTGTAAGTAAAAGGTAAGACAAAGCAGAAAGGATACAAAGGGAGCACAAAAAGTCCTCCTAAAGAGAGGAAATAAATAGAACAAGGAAAATGAATTTACAGCCTCCCGTTCTCTAGAAATAATCAAAGGCACTCCCTAAAATTACTAGCAGCTCTCTGTAGAAAATAACAATTGCTAGTGGGGGTATAGTTTCTTCATTTATTCTAGGATTTGCGGGCTGAGAGTGGGGCCTAGGATAATGAAAATCACTGGAAAAATACAACTAGCGTGTGGAATGCCTGATCATTCTATTCATAAAAGGCACCCTAGCAAAAGTCTGCTGACGCTGATGGATAATCCAGAATTTGAGTCTGAAGAATTCTTTTCTGATTTGAGTGAAAATACCTGGGCTTTCATGCAGCAAGGTTCAGTATGCTCAACAGAGTGGAATAGATGTCACCAAGTGTACGACATGGCCCGAATGATATATCACAGCATGAAGTTAGATGTAGCCCTACCAAGGAGCTCTGTGAGATGTCTACGAGATCAAACTTAAACAAAGAGAGTGGAAGGATATCTTAGATAGGGAGATTAAATATAGTTTCTAAGACTAAGCGTTACATTTGTCTGTTTGAAAAATCATGAAATTTACCATTGTAAATGATTTTCCTTCCAAAACACTAATGGTGTAAACTTTAACTGATGCTATTTTTCAACGCAATGTCACATATTAGTGGTGATATATCTGTTGACATGTCTATTTTTTGTCAAAGTTTTGAATTCATTTTTCAGATCTCTATTTCAGTATTTTTTTTACTCTTAAGACTGGTTTCTATCTATGATGTTGTTAATTTAAAACTGAATTGACGGTTCAGGTGATCAAAAAGGACCACGTGGCTGCTGGTCTATGTTGTATTCAGTTGTTCATGAACTCTTCTTCTCAAGAGGAAGCTATAAAGCATTTGGAAAATGCCAAGGTAAGTCTTAACTTTAGAGTTGAAATGGCCTTTATGACATAATTCATAACTGAGAATTTAGTAATATATACTACATGAGAAGGCCCCCAAAAGCTTGAGCATTTGTAATTTATAGCCCTGGTAGATCCAGGTTGGCACCAACTCTCAGTTTCTTTTTCTTCTGCTTTGTGGATATTCCTCATGATAAGCCCTCTTTACAAGCTCCTGAGACTCCACACTTCTCCATTATAGTAGTGATGTTGATAAAGTGTTTCGATGAGGTATTTGTCTCGCTGCATCTGTCTCTTTCATTTAGGTTGTTATAGACTTCATGTCTCGTCATGTTCCAGTAGGATCTGATTTGTATTTTTCTGGGTGATTCTCTTGTCTCTTGGAAAATCAAGAAACAATTTGTTATTACTCTCTTTACCACTGAAGCTGAATTGCTCTATGGCATCTGCTACTTCTAAAATAGTTTGGCTCCTATAGTTTCTATCAAATATGGATATTTCTCTCAAGTCTTCCATGCATCTTTATTGAGATGATACAAGTGCCATCCAGATTGCAAATAATTCAGTCTCCATAGCAGACGAAGCATATCAAGATTAATTGTGATGTTCATCAGCATCTTTAGTCAGGCATATTGATGCGTTGTTTGTTCCATCATCGCTGCAGCTGGTTAACTTCTTCATTGAAACTCACTGGTGTTTGTTTCTGTTTCTTCTTAATAAATTCACTATACTCTTTGCACCTGCCTCCTGAGTGTAGTATTGGTTATCGTCTTTGGTTTATTTCATTAAGGGTAGTATAGGCTTCGTGTTCTATGAGGGTTGGTTTCATGTTCTATAGTAGGCATTATAAAGCCAGCAATTAGTATTATATTGTGTCTTTCTGTAATATGATTATCTTTGTCTTCTCTCTCTCCTCACCGAAGAAACTTGGCTGCCAACTATAGGACTTCAAAGGTACCAAATTGCAGACTAACACCATCCTTGAAATACGTTCTGAATGTGAGGAAGCCGGAAGATGGCCCATTATCTCTAAGTCTTGCTGATAATGAATGTAGAGGTCAATGTTTATCCCTTAGTGCAGGGGGAAAGCCTCTTTGTGGAGTCTGCACAAGATTTGACTGGGATAAACAAGGTGACACTGACGTTTAGAAAAAACATGTCAGCATAATTTCTGAACAAGTGGCTCCGAGATTAACCCGTTATTCTAAAGGATCCAGTCCTCAATCTTTGACAAACAGCATAACTCAGTCGGAACTACAGCTCGTTTTTAAAGGATTCAGTCCTCAATTAATGAGACAGCCGAAACAATAGACCTAGACCTGCATCTCTTGCTAAAAATGGCTTGTGGTCATGAATCATGATTGGAGTCTTTATTTATTTTATTAAAAAAAAATTAAGCGTTAGAGGATATTCAAACTTGGGCCTATGTACTAAAGCGCACCATTTATCCATCCCTTTTGAAAGCACAATACCATTCAATCAGTTTCCCCCCACTGATTTCCAGAGCCTGCATTCAAGATGTTTCGTCCTACTTCACAGTCTCACACTAATCTAAGTTATTAAGACACTTTTTGTAGAAATCCAATCTGCTTTCCCACATCTAGAAGCAGTGACCCTCACGCTATAGGATTCCTGTTCTTCTCAGACATACAATCATCCTGGCAGAAGAAATTCCACCACTTCTTGTCAGTGGTGTTTAACATAGGAGTGACGGCTTTTGACTACGTTTTGAAAGTATTCTATCACTGTAAGGTTGAGTGATTAGAGTGACCAATGGTAGGTTGGTAAGACAGCAAGCATATCATTTGTAAAGTTCATTCCCTTGAGCCCCTGTTGGTGCAATCTTAAATGCTACTCTTTTGGACTTGCAGATGCATTTCGATGATGGGTTGTCGGCACGGTACAAAGCAGGAGATTCTACTAAGCTTGTCACTAAGGGAATTCGAGGAAAAAGTGCCTCAGAAAAGCTTAGTGAGGAAGGACTGGTTAAGTTTTCTGCTCGGGTGGCAATCCAGGTGATATTTAGATGTAGTCTTATGAAGTTCAATTATCGCAGTATTCTGTTTTTCGAGAGCAGAAGACAGAGAATGAGGATTGCGATTAAAATTTTAGAAGTTACCCCTCTAGTTGACAGAGGAATAGGGCTCTTTGCCTAAATTTGTTTGGAGCTGTAATCCTAACTTGCAAAAAGGAATGACCTTTGCTGCACATTATCAAGTTAATTTGAGTATAATGTTTTGCATGCTTCTTGATGATTTTCTTGACTCCTGTAGGTGGATGTTGTTAGGTCCTTCAACGATGCAGATGGCCCACAATGGAAGTACTCTCTTTTTGGAAATCCAAATGACCCTGAAACTTTCAGGTTTGTGCTTTTCTGTCTGCTGCCTCCAATGAACAGAACTACTTGTAATCATTAGTTCCTTTTAATAGGCTTAAGTCACATCATTTTACAATAGTTTAAACTTCTTTCTTATGAGTTACGATTGTAAATAAGATCATTACCGTATGCAAGTCAAGCCTCTGCCGTGCTGTAGTGTCTGCTAATTGTTTTTCCAGTTTTCTTGTTGAAACACTTGGGTATACTCCTCTGAAAAGTCTAGTTCAAGTTTTTGAGTCTTTTCAAAGATTTTAATTCTCTTAAATCCTATGGAGTATGGACCCTCAAGTTAAGTCCTACTAAATATGGGTAGAAGCTGGTTCCTGCCTGTTTAATGTAGTCATTCAATGCAGGAGAAGGTGTAAAATTGGAGAGACTCTTATTGAGAAGAACTTTGACTTGGCATTCCAAGTGATCTACGAGTTCAATCTTCCTGGTAGCTGTTCTATTATGACTTATTTGTTTTATCTTCTATTTTAGCCCGTAAAGATTATGTTTGGACTTGAAGTTTTTTGTTGCAGTTTCATTTGCTAGCTTCTGACTTGTTTTTTTTTAGCTGTTGACATATATGCTGGGGTTGCTGCATCACTTGCTGAGAGGAAAAGGGGAGGCCAACTAACAGAATTTTTCAGAAACATTAAAGGCACAATTGATGATGATGATTGGGATCAGGTGACGTGACAAATTTTTGAAATTGTTTGGTACTGATTTCATTTAGAAAAGCATAAATCATACTTTCTTGTCTTGGTGTATATCAATTCTATGAAAATGGTGCAAGATTTTGGCGTATTGGAGTTGAGTTTATGAGAGATTTAATTTCATAGGTGGTTAGAGCATTTAAATGTTGGACTTGTTGCATTAATTAAGCCCTATCTAAAGTCTTTGATGCCTGCATTACCTGGTAGACCTGGAGTTTTACTTTTATAAAGCATGATACGATTCTTTTTGTGGTTCATTTGGTAAATGGGTTCACCAAACATATTTGATATCTTGTTTTGTGGCTTGTTGTAGGTGTTGGGGGCTGCAATAAATGTATATGCTAATAAACACAAAGAACGACCAGACCGCCTTATCGATATGTTAACCAGTAGCCACAGGTAATATTTCTGTTTAAAAGCTTTGACACAAATGAGGACAAAATGGATGAAAGATGCAGCAATAAGCTGTGTGTTGTGTTGCTGACACAACTCACATCAATTTTATGTACAGGCACATCGACTTTTCGTATGAATTGTAGTGTCCAGCATTTTATTATTCTCTCCTCCCACATACACAAAGCACACATGCTTTAACATGTTCAGTCTTTGATTAGCCCGTGTCAAGGCTGTTCTGGTCATAGGAATTGTTACCAATTTCAAGTATCCTAGGAAAAAGAGAGTGAATTAAGGTTTTCAATTCGGAAGATACAGAGGAGAGAAAGCCAGCCTACCTTTCTCTTCTTTTGCTCTCATTCAAGTGGGCCAACTTCATGTAATTCTCGGCTATGCCTTCAAGCATCCGTTGTGGTTGTGTTCTGTATGAGGGCCAGGCTATCTTATATGTCAAGAGTTATTAGTTGGTTGTCCTTGTCTCAATTTCTTGCTTAAAGTTGGAATCTAATATCTATCTGCTTTCTTAGCTGTCAAAAAATATTAATTGCTTTCTTCATGCTTCATTCTCTCCCTTAAATATAATGGCAGAAAGGTGCTGGCTTGTGTAGTCTGCGGTCGTCTTAAAAGTGCCTTCTAAATTGCTTCCAGAAGTGGAAGTGTAGCAGATGTTCAATATGTTGCACATCAGGTTTTTGCTCTCTCGAATTTGATTCTTGTTGGAGTAATTGATTGCCCTGTTTTTTCCAGTTTTAGTGGTCATCTAATAAAAACGTAGTATGGATAATTTATGGTGGCGCTTATATATCTGTATTCAGAGTGCATGTTTATTCTTTTTATTTTATTTTATCCTTGCATGTTTATTCAATGATGCAGAAGTTGTACCTTTGTAGGTTGCATAGAAAATATGTAAAGAATGATTAAAAACCCTTGAAACTCGATTGTATACATGGGCTACTCAATGATGTAGTGAAGCTCAAATCGTGATTGGCAACTTATTTGTTCTGTAGATGCAGAATTTAGAAATTGAAAAAAATAACCTGTTGTATCCAGACAAATGATGGTTGGCCTGACGCCATTTACGGACACAATAACTCCGAATTGCGCGAAGGAGCGCTACGTTGAAATTTGCTTTGCTTGTAGGAGATTTAGTGTTAGGATTGCCTACCATTTTGTTTGAGATTTGAGGGTGGAATTCTCTTAACTTCGAGAATGACTAACGACTATAAAATGTAGAAAATGATTTCAACAAGGCAAAATCTAGGGGTTCATAATGCCCATGACTAGGTGAATCTGCTTCTTTTGATTACCGGCTTGGGACATAATCAAATGCCTCGAACGGAAGATTTAGATACTAAAACCATTTTACTAGAAATGGTGTTTAACAAAGATTAGGGTTCTTTTAGCCAATCAGACAAACATCTAGACTGACATCGCTCAAAGCATCACACTTGTCAAGGAGAATAACCTCTTGGCTACAAGAGATCAATGAGATTAACAACCCTAAATTTTGATACATAAACATGAACCCTATACTTCATCATACAAGTATTTGAGAAGAACTAGATACAACCCAAGCCATGTGGTGTTAATCACCCCACGACGAAGCCTATTAGACTACTCAACCATATTTAAAGAAGACGTCGAAGCAAATATAAAGGAAATAAAGAACATGATTAGAACGTAAATAAACTTGATTTATATGAAGATCCAACAAGTTGCTACAACATTAACAAACGAGAAAATAGTGTACAAACTAAACTTACACAAGTTCTTGAAGGAAATGAAGCTTAAAAACTTTGGAGTTCTTAGATCTAGAATTAAACTAAAGCTAGAAGAAAAAGTGGGATGAATGAGAGAGAGAGAGAGAGAGAGGGCTATTTATACAAAGCCACAAACTCTCCCACAAATATCTAAAAACATACCTCCATGAATGGAAAGTCATAAAGTAGCTCAAAAGTACACGAAATAGGCTGGGTATCAATACCCAAGACATTATAAAATTTCCCGTAGCTACTGGGTGTCAACACCTATGGAAGAGGGGTATCAATACCCTCTGTCTCTTGGGACATAAAGGTATCGATACCTCTGGAAGGTATCAATACCCTCTGTCTCTTGGGACAAAAAGGTATTGATACCTCTCTTACAGAGGTATCGATACCCAGGCCTTCTAGGCTGCATTACCTCTCTTCCAGAGGTTATTGATACCCAGGCCTTCTAGGCTGCATTTTTCTTGTTTGCCACTCCTTGGCCTTATGTACCACCGGACTTCTTCCAAAACACTTTCAAACATAGTGTGAGCTTCAGGAAGGGTAGCACTTGGTCTCGTGGATACTTGGGTACTTCTGGATTCTTCTAGGGATTATTGGGAGCTTCCATATACGCCATTTATTCTGTTTTACCTAAAGTTCAACAAAAACACACCTTGCGCTCAATAATGAGTATAAACGGGAATTAAACGCATGCAAGGGTGACAAAACGAGGGATATAGGCACTCACTTGTGCAATGTTGCGTGCCTATCACATTGACCCTTCGATACGTAAATTCTCAAAAGTTGTAGGACAAGACGCCTGAGGCGGCATGTTTTCAAAAGTATTTTTATACTTTAATACAAATAAAAATACAAATATAAAGCTCTAATTGTTAAAATGTAACACCATGTATACCTTAAACCATATTTATCATTAACTTATTCATAAAATTATTTCAACAAAAAACATTTTGTTACTTGGGTGTCTTTATAGTCAATAAAACATCATCTGTTACCCAAAAAATAAGACTTTCCTTGGTTCTAATTAGAGTATTATTACATTTAAAACCCCAGACTTGTTTTGCGAGTGTCAGAGCATTTGTTAAATTGTCCCTAGAGTGTCCAAACAAAAAAATGTTGAAAAGAATTTGGTCACTTTGGATTTTAGTGTTGGATGCGTGTCTCAAGAGTGTCCGTGTCCAATAAGTTTCCAACACCGGTATGTGACCTTCAATGAAGTGTCTGCACTACATGGACCAGACCTAATGCTGGTTTCTCTAATATTTGTAGCAAGCTCATTACATTTTTGTTTTGTTCTTTTACACGTTTTAACACTTGTAAAACCAAGCACTCATAAAGTTTGGAACGGGTTTTTATTGGTCTCACTCATGACCAACATGGTACTCTCTGGAATAAAGCAATACAATACCATCCTATCCAATTGTACTTTATTTTTGGTAGGCTGCAGAATTCGATTTTCAACTAACATGTTATGTGATGATATTCTACAGGCATTACATGCAAATGCACTCCCGGTGCTCGATATGTGCAAGCAATGGTTGGCACAGTACATGTAAATTTGTTGAAGGACATATATGCTAGCTAATTTGAGTGGAACTGTGGATTTTGGTGATACTGCTGTCCTGAGTGAATCAATGAGCCAAGCATATCTTAACCATTCCATTTCCAGGGGTAAAAGGACCACCCTTGATCATTCTCAAACCAGGCCGAGATAACATGAACAGCAAAAACAACCAAGGGAAATGCCCTTACATTTTCCATTGTTTAGGCATCACCAACTTGTGACCTCTTCGAAACTGCTTTTCAACTTGTGTACTTTTGCAATTCACTGCCATGGTGTTGTATGACGAAAAGAGAAGCTGTAAAGAAACTAGCTCGGCGGACGTGTATAGAATTAGAGGATATATACCCTGCAAGTGTTGAGTTGAAAGTTTCCTGATGGAGTTGTAGAATTAGCGTTTAGGTGCTTCGTTACGTTTCCCATTGTTCATATGTTGTTTTTTTTTTCTCCCCATGTAATATGGAATTGAAGATTTATGGATGGAGAGCAAATATGTAAATAACACATGTACAGGAGGAACGCGCACTTGTCGTGTTTTTTTGCATAGGAGAGAGAGAGAGAGAGAGTTTGATGAAATGGTTGTGTTTAGTGCTACCACAATGTTTGTGTAAATGAGAAGTTGGTTTCTTGATTGTAGGCTATGAGAATTCCTTCGGATTTTCACAAATGTTCGAAGAAATCAGTCCAATAGTAGAAGAAGTTATACATATGTGTGTTAATGAGCACATCAAATAGCCATTATGGAACTCTGTTATATTAAGGAGTGTCATCATATTATTCAACAGGTAAGTTAAACGAGCACATCAAAACTCTAGTAAAACTACTCCTCGTACTCTGGGATTATTTGGCCCAACTTTTGCCTTCCTGGCTAATTTTCTGGTTATTCTTCTCAGCTCTAGTTAAAATCGTCGTCAAATTACGGTTTGCAGTAGTGTTAGGTACCCAGAAATAAACTCTGAAATGTTTATTTCTGGGTAACTATTCTGGGTATTTCACATTTTCCTTTTAAAAACAAAACATAGCTTCTTCTTTTTCTTTTTTTTAATTATAGACAGTCAAAGAGTTGACTTCAGAGATAACCCCAATAGGAAAGATGGGAGTGAACCCCAAGGAAACATAGCTTCTTCTTTTGCGCTTGGACTTGGGAGTTTGCTATCATCTAAGGTCGTAGGTTCGATTCCCATTACCAGTAAACTCTTGGAGCCACCGGAGGTTATTCATGGTCGTTACCTCCAGGGCCCTGAAATTTGTCGAGGTGCCTGCAAGCTGGTCCGGACATTCGATTGTAAAAACAAAAAGATGGGAGTTCTATGTAACATGGATCACACGCTACTTGCTGGAAACAAACGATAACATATAAAATCATAAAGGTCAATCACTTTGTTCGGTTGGCTTCTCATGAAAAAAAATTTCGGAAAAAATCTGAACAATGGGGTCCACCACCACCGCATGACTTTTCAAAGTCTGAACAATGGGTTCACTTGTAGTACAAAGTTCTTTTGACAGGGGGTATCGGGTGGAGCAGCGGGTAGGAAACGAATACGTGTTGGGAGGTGCGTTGATTGGTCAGTGGGGTTACGGAAGAATGATGACAGCTGTTAAAATGTACCCACGTGATGCAGTCCGGCGTGTCAAAGGACCCAGACTTTGAAAAGTCATGGGGTGGGGGTGGACCCCATTGTTCAGATTTTTTCCAAATTTTTTTTCAAAACTCTCAACCAAACACAGCGATTAAAATTTTGCTCATCCTTGTTTGGTTCTTGAAAACTGAGAGAGAAAATTTTAAATTCTAACTCAATTTTCCTCTATATTTCTCTTCAATTTTCCCTCCCACTTTCCCCTTAATTATTTTCTCTTATTTTCCTTTTCTTTTCCTAACTTCCAAACAGATTAGTGCTCCTACTCAATTCTTGAGTTTGGGTAGGACAATTGCTCTCAAGCTGGTAGGGACTGACGGGGGGTGAAAAAGCATTTCTCAAAGGTCAAGGAAAACTATGTCTTAATAGAAAACTTTGGGGGGTGTGAGTGAAATTTAGGTTTCGAATCGCTACTTCGAGTTTAACCTCAGTTTAGGTTTCTGAATCCTTATTTTGAGCTTGAACCAGAGAACCCAGCAACGGAGAAACTCTCGCAAGCCACCATCTCTCTCCGCCGTACAAAAAACCTGAAAATGCGGAGACTTCCGACGCAATTGATGTCGCAGAACCACGTTCGACTCCACCTCTTCTCCCGCTACTTCACTTCTCCATCTTCATCGCCACCTCCACAACCACCGCAGCTTCTCCCTCTCTCTAAACCGTCCCTCTCTCCTCCCCACCCACACCACCGCCAAGCTCTCTCTCCACCCTTCTCTCTCTCCTCCAGATTATTCTCATCTAATCCCGATCCTGACCAAAACCCAGATCAAAAAGATCTCGCCCTCGCCCAATCTCTCTCCTCCGAGCTCCTCAAAGACCCAACCACTGACCCTCTCTCTATAACCCAACGCCTCAACCTCAACTTCTCTCACGTTAATCTAACCCCTTCTTTAATCCTCCAAACCCTCAATATCTCCCCTGATGCTGGCCGTACTGTCCTGGGTTTCTATAATTGGGCCACGAGGAAGTCCGATTTCAAGGCCAGTGACGAGACGGTCTCTTACTTTGTGGATTACTTGGGCCGACGGAAGGATTTTAAGGCCGCCCACAATGTTCTGATCGACGGCCGCGGCGTTTCCGGGGCAAAAACACTGGAATCGGCAGTCGACCGGCTTGTTCGGGCCGGCAGGCCGTCTCAGGTAATCTAGATGCTAAAAATGTTGAATTTGAAGTTGGAAAGTAGTAGCTTAGTTGTCAGTCGACCAGCTTTCCGCGGCATTCAATTTATGCATTCAATTTATGCCTGTTCCCTTGTCAAGGAAGTAGTTTGCTTTAGTGTGTAGAAACTTGCTTCATGCAAAATCTTGTATTCTTTTGTGGGACATGTTTTGATGGAATGCTAATTCTAGTGAAAAAGTTAAGAGACGTAGGCCTCGGACTTCTTTGCTAACTGACTATATTAATAATGTAGGAAAAGTTAAGCATTCCCGTACTTTCCTTTTCTTGTAACTCAACATGGCCTTAGTAAATCTTGTACACCCACTCTGAATTGCGAGAAGTAGGGAAAAAAAGGGACGAAGAAAAGGGGAATTACAATCAGTAAGGTCGGAAATGAAGAGAAAATATGGGTTTTGTTGGTCTAATTTTGTTTCCCACCACATCTTACGATTTCTTGATACATTCAGGATAATTTTTTGTTACATGTATGTTATTGCTGCAAAAATTAGAATCTTGTGTCTGTCCGCGCAGGTAATCTCATTCTTCAAAAAGATGGAGAAGGATTATGGGTTTGTTCGTAATATTGAGTCATTGAAGTTGATTATTACAAAATTATGTGATCATGGGTTCGCGAGCTATGCAGAGAAAATGGTGAAGGACTCGGCCAATGAGTTCTTTCCTGATGAATATATATGTGATGTGCTAATTAAAGGGTGGTGTGTCGATGGGAAGCTTGAGGAGGCGAGGAGGTTAGCAGGGGAGATGCATAGAGGAGGGTTTGAGATTGGTGTTGTGGCCTATAATGCCATTCTTGATTGTGTGTGTAAGCTTTGTAGGAAAAAAGACCCCTTCCGGCTTCAATCAGAAGCAGAAAAGATGTTGGTTGATATGGATGTTGCGGGTGTTCCTCGCAATGTGGAAACATTCAATGTGTTGATTACTAATTTGTGTAAAATTCGTAAGACGGAAGATGCGATGAATCTGTTTCATAGAATGGGTGAGTGGGGATGTTATCCTGATGAGACAACGTATCTTGTTCTAATTAAGAGTTTGTATCAAGCTGCAAGGATTGGAGAGGGGGATGAGATGGTTGATCAGCTGAAATCAGCTGGATTTGGGGAAGCTCTTGATAGGAAGGCATATTATGAGTTTATTAAAATCTTTTGCGGGATAGAGAGAATTGATCATGCTATGAGTGTTTTTGCAAAGATGAAGGATGATGGTTGTAGCCCTGGGATTAAGACTTATGACTTGTTGATGGGGAAGATGATTGCTCATGGCCGTGTGGATAAGGCAAATGCTTTGTTTAAGGAAGCTGAAAGCAGTGGGGTTCCAGTAGAGCCCAAAGCATGCAAAATGGATTCCAGATTCGTTAAGAAACCTCCTGTTTTGAAGAAAGAGAAGAAACGTGAGACATTGCCGGAGAAAATGGCAAGGAAGAGGAGTCGCCTTAAAAAAATTCGATTGAGTTTTGTGAAGAAGCCAAGACGGGGTATTCGACGTACATATTGATCTTCTGTGTGTTTCGCTTGTATCCTGTTGCTGCAATCTGAGTGTTACGACTTAAATCCAGTAGAGTGCCTTTTGTAGAACTTTGATTATTTACTTTCTGTGCTGCTGCTTGTTTCAGTTATGCCGCTGGCAAAACTAGAATTAGAAATAAACCTAGTTGAGATCATTAACGTCTATGTGGTTGTCTAAAGAACAAGCAAATTGGCAGGGCATGTTCAACTGCCAAACCTTGATTTTCTGTAGATTTGAGCTTTCTCTTCTGCCATATGGTGGGAAATTTTGCAAGGCATCCTTTGACATCATTTCTATTCCAGTCATCGTCTATTGTTATGATTTGTCTCCTTATGTGGGATGTCGCACAATTTTTAGTTCATATACATTATCTGTTCTCTTCTCCTTGTATACTCGAGGGAAAATATGTTTTTGTTGTTGAAGAAAAAGATCTGGCTTTTATAGTCGAGGAAAAAGGTATGTTGAATAAAAAGTACAATCGTTGTTTTATAACGTTGTTGCTATGATAAGTCTCTAAAGTTAATCTTAGCTGGTCTCATGCATTCTGAATCCATCCTTCTGTTTTTACTTGTCTGTGTTCATTCATTTTCTGATTGCTTTCTCCACGGCTGAATTTTGTATGGTAAGTGATGTAAATTTCTTTTAGAACTGCGGTGATCTTCCTAGGATGCGTGCCTGAGATGGAAGATGTTTTTCTCCCCTCTTTGCTTTTTTTATCCATTCGCTAGTTGTAACAAATTCTAATGCATAGTAAGGACTATGGTCTTAGTCATGGAGACATATCCTGGATACTAGATGGACCTGATAAGAATTGAAGAACAGATTGATCCACCAGCTGATTGAGTAAAGAGAATGGAGGTTCATTGATCCATCAGCTGATTGTTTTCTTTCCTTTTCTTTGTCAATAAAAAAGGTTTTATTTTTTGGGTTCATATTTTTTCTGAATTGTAAATCTGTATCAGAGTAATGGTTGTGACTTCTGTTTTTTTGTTGGACAATGAAACATTACATGTCTTTTAGCTGTGCTTTTCACCACAATTTTAGCTGAAATTCTTTCTGCTGCAAGGTTTTCTTAACTAGGACTCCAGGGGGATTCAAGTAGTATTATTTTTGCACCCATTTCTAATCTTAGTCTTTGGCATGTTTAAGCACAACTTTTTTTTCTCTAAAAAATCAGGTTGCCTCTTTCCAAATGCTCTCCTTTTTGGGTGGTAAATTCTAATGTCCTTTGTTTTAACCAAGTTTGGATTCTGGACTCGAGCAAGAGGTTAATTTGTTTTTTGGGTACACCATAAAAGGAAAGGAAAACTAAACTCTCTCAAAAACCACTTCTCTCATCATATCCGCTTCTAGAAGTGGAATGACTTTGTTAGGCGGGGTAATTTGTGACACCATTTTGTCGTCTTGAGCAGCTCCCATGTTTGCGAGCCTATCCGCAACCTTGTTGCCCTCCCCTTGTGTGTGCTTCAAGCTGCTCCGAGTAATAGCCAATAAGGCTTTACATTCTCTTCGATGGTTCGCAAGGAGCTTCCAATGCATGCAAGTCTATACATAGCTTTTAAGCTTAGCATGAAGTGGAGTTCTTCGAAATGAGTCCATTACTAGACAGAGTCCAGCAAGGAGTGTAACTCAACAAGGCATTTTTGAGGATCAGAACATTAGAAACGACACAAGCAACATTATTATTAACCACTTGATTAAGAAGAAAAGGCATGTTCCACTCCTTCGAAGGGTTAATAAAATCTGCCACCTTGGACTAATCCGAGATAATATATCAGGAAGGAGATCAGTTAAATTCGTATTTCCACACCACCAATCATGCGAAAAAGGAAACTTCCTTACCATCAATAACCATCCATTTCAGGTTTTTTAAGACAATCTCTCTGGTTTTAATAAATTATAATACTCCGCCAAGTGTGGGAGGCATTCCTGTTGGTAGGCCAATCTTTTAAACAATGAGTATTTAAGTACTCTCTCCGTCCCGTAAAGTTAGTCCCTTACCAAATTACGTGCAATTTTCAAGCTTAAAATTAATGTACTTACCGAAATATTTTTTTTTTATGTTATATGAATCTTGTTTGATAGTAGTTTTTAATGAGATCTTTTGAACGGTGCAAAAATAATTGAAAATTTATTTTAGTAGATACATTATTTTTTAAGTTTGAAAATTGCACGTAATTTCGTAGGGGACCCAACATTATGGGACGGAAGATCGGACGCAATGTGAATAGTTGCTCGATTATCCGAACAAGGCCAATATGATTCTTAAGAAGACTTATAAGGGAACCGTGATGGACTCCAAACATAGGTGAGCTACGGTCGGGATTTGTGACCCAAATGAGGATGAATGGGGTTGTGCATGTAATATGGTCTAGAAGCTGTTAGATAGCTTGATATACATTGTTGGACCCATTTCCTATCAGCTTAAGCTTTTAGGACCGTTGGTAACTTAACATATTGGTATAAAGCTCTGGTTGCGAGAGGTCTTGGGTTCAAGTCTCGTTGTTTGCATTTGCTCTTTGTTTGCATTCTGTTTCTCCCATTCGTATTTTGTTCTGCTCTATCTTTGAAAATTTGCATCTCCAGGTGCAAGACGGAGTTGCATGCAAGGGAGGGTGATAGATAGCTTGATATACGTTGTTGGGGGCCCCTTTCCTAATAGCTTAAGCCTTTAGGACTGATGTTTACTTAACAGAAAGCAATAGAGGATGAGGGAATAGTAGTCTGCACTTTCTATTTGCATGCAAGATGAGTTTACTAACAACTTCCCTAGAAATCAAATTGTCCCAGCTTCATTGTAATTACACAATTTCCTTGCCATTGTACATACAGTGTGAAAAATGTTAGTCCTAACTAGTTTTCTTATCCCATTGTCCTCACATCAACAAGCTCTTTTGGCTAATAACGGTGACCGCTAACCAGACAAAATATCTTTATGCTTCAGCTAGTTAGCGATGTCTTTCTCATGCACTATATGTCTTGAAGTGAGCTGCATTATATGAGTTTTCTCCTCCATAGAAGTTTTTTGATTGAGAGAGTGAAAAATCAGCACCATCTTTGTGAGCTGGCATACATGTAGAGCTGGTCTCGAAGAGTTTGGTTGATAACTATTACGGTATCTTTGTTTTATGCTTTTTTGTCCTTTAAAAACTCCAAATATGGTTCAGAACTTGTGGTCTTGAGCTTTTAAAGTCTGAAATGCTCCTATTTTGCTACTTCTGAACAGGCAAATTGGTAAGTTGGTATTCATCAGAAATCATGGTGCTTCAAAATATCCGTGTCCTTGGCCACAATCTACTGAATAAGATTAAAACTAATTGCTCCATACTCTCATATATTTTTTAACTTTCTAAAGGCTGGTTTTTCTTTGGCGTGCTCTTGAAAACCTTTTGTTCCTTTGCTGGAAGTTACTTCAATGCTGGTCCATGCATGATATAAATGTTTTGCTTCCGTCTCCTCTTCACTGGTGTAAATTCTGGTCAATGAATTTTTTGAAAGCAAAAAGGTTATTGCTTCTTGGTTTGTTTTCTTGTCAACTTTTAACTGTTCACTCCTGGCTAAATCTCAAATACTAAATAGAGCAGCAATTAACTCTAGTTTCTCATAGTTGGGAAACTCCTAGCAATGGTAAAAGTGCTCACTGCTCAAGCTTTCAATGAACAACGACCTCCTTCATTTTGAAGGCGTCTCTAGTATCTTGAATTTTGAGGATAGACTGATATGGTCAGAATTTCCTATTATTTGCAGCTATAATCTTCATTAAAATTTGAATATCTTCTTGTGGCAAAGCTGAATCTATATACCAGGCACTGCATACATGTAGTCACAATGGATATATTTGTGTTTTCTTGCTTCTTTTTCTTTATTGGTTTCAAAACGTGCAGTAGATAGTCTTTTTCCTTTTCTTCTATTGTTCTAGATATTAAATTATACTCTCTTTTGATGTCTCTGATAGCTTGGTTTTGCAAGATCTCCTCAAGAGAGTTTTGTCAACGAAGAATGAATATGGAGACACCTGGTTGGCCATGCGAAATAAACTGTTGTTAATTTATGGGGAAGCTCTTTCATCAAACTGCACAAATCTTGTTCAAATGATTCAGGTGGTTTTATTATTTCTCTTCCATCATGTAATTTGGGTGGGAGATTTCTTCATCAAGAATGGCTGGTTCTGTGCATCTGTGCTATTTCTTCATACCTCCTTTTCATGTGGACATTCGCAATCTTCGCCATGTTATTTTCTAAATTGGCCATCAACTTTATACTAATAGGAGTGCGAAAAATTAGGGACGAGATTTAAGTAATTTGCATGTGTCCACTGTATGAAGAATTGATATATGCTTTTGTTGTGGTTGACGTGGATTTGCTGTTATGTTTTGTATACCACATATGGAAGTGTTAGAACCACGGTATTTACATTTTGGAGTTGCAACTTAATTCATATCAATGATCTTTTACAGTCTATTCATGATGATTTTCTCGCTGGAGAGATTGAGATGTTCAGAGCGGCAGATAACAACCAGATTCCTCCTCCGCTTGAGCATCTTCAGAGTTTTATGACCAACTTGGAACCCGAGATGAATCCAGATGAAAGAGCTTCATCATTGAGAATGGCAACATTCTCTTGCATGAGAGACATGTTCCATTATGCTCGTGTTTCTGGATTGCATGTACTGGAATGTGTCATGGACACTGCCTTGTCTGCTGTCAAGAAGGAGCAGCTTCAAGAGGCTAGCATTGTACGTTCCGTGTAACGTTTTGTAAGAGATAGTAGAATAGTGAATGTGTTCCGTGTAACTTTTTTTTTGTTTGCTTGCTTCTTTTAGTTTCACCAATACCCTCTTTTCATCTGTGAGATAGGTTCTTTCATTGTTTCCACGACTTCAACCTCTGGTAGCTGCCATGGGTTGGGATCCGTTGTGTGGCAAAACAACTGCGAGGAGGAAACTAATGCAACTTCTGTGGACAAGTAAGTCACAAGTTTTGCGGCTGGAAGAGTCTTCTCTATATGGTAGTCAGTCAGATGAGGTAATTACTTTTGTTTCCAAAATATTACGATGAGGTAATTACTTTTGTTTCCAAAATATTACTTTTGTTTTATCTTCATACTAGTGTGTATGCACAGTACTGGGGTGGGGAGACTTCCCTATAGTAAAGAAACACCATGTCCTTGTGTTTCCATTGAAAACCGGAGACCATTTTCGGTTAGATTTTACCATTATGTATTGAAGTCTTTGCACAAAACCTATTTTGAAAACCCTCTCAGATATTGTGATGTGGGTCCCACCATAAATTAATGACACACACTCTCTCTTACAAGTCAGGTCCTCCCCATTACCAGTATAGTAACACAAACAAACATGTGGGTCCCCCTCTCTCTCCATATTTACTGGAATACTCTCTCTCTCTCTCTCTCTCTCTCTCTCTCATGAGTCTTTTCTGATTTGAGTCCCTTTGAGTAAACCGAACGGGAATCGGGTCCCAAAACCAGTTTGTGGGATCCAAACGAACAAGGTTGAAAAGTTTCCGTTTTCTATGAGTCATGCCAAACAATAGTGAAATAACAAAATTCCAGTTTTCACCAGAATACAACAAAACATTGTGAAGCACTTAAAAACAACGGGACATAGCAAAACAAAAGCTGTTTCGACACCTATTTGTAACCTTTTATTATATTAGGAAAGGGTAAGATGCTTACATACCATCTGAACAAGTACTGTTAGTAGTATTGATATCCTCTCATTGGTATTTGACTAGTAAAGAAAAAGGCAATTGGGGTAGGTGCCTAGGGGGAACAACCCATGTACAAAAAGATACGTGTGAGAGAAGAAATAAGAATAGAAATATCCCATCCAAGACACAACAAGAACCAAACATCCTTGGAAAACAAGATCACTACTCCCTAACTCCGTTTTCAATGCTATTGTTGTTTCTATCTGGATAACTGTTTAAACCTTATTTTCTTGGTGTCTTCTGCAATTATAGAACCTGATCTCCAACTCTCTTGGATTTAGTTTATTGATGATAACAATACTTCTATTTGTAGCAACATTTACTTTCTGATTTTGCGCTTGTTCCTTTGTACGATAATATGTACTTTTGATAGTTGTTTATGCAAAGATGTGAAGTTGAATCTACTTTTCTCCTTTTGCTTTGTTCTTTTATTTTAAAAGATCTCATCGTTGGTTCACAGCAGTATGTGATTTTCACTTCTGGTTTTGACAGGTGTCCTGCATTGAGCATCTTTGTGATTCTTTATGTTATCAGCTTGATCTGGCTTCGTTTGTTGCATGTGTCAACTCTGGCCGGTCTTGGAGTATGAAAACATCAGTACTGTTGTCTCGAAAAGAACCAATAGATTATGTAAATGAAGATGCTCACTTGGATCCATTCGTCGAAAATTTTGTGCTTGAAAGATTATCTGTTCAGAGTGCCCTGCGGGTAAGAATGTGATGTTTCAATGCAAAAGAGGCTTGATACCAGAATTTTCAGACTTGAATTCTTCTGTGCTTCATTGTATATTTCTAGAGGGCTTGTACTAATATGGGCTGTGTTTGGTTTAGAGTTTTGAGAAGAATATTTGGAGAAATATTTTTGAAATAGTGTTTGGATGAGTTTTTGGAAAAAGTAATAATTAGAGAGAGGTGTAATAATTGGAGAGAGATAGAGAGAGAAATGAAAATAATGATTGGAGAGAGGGGTATGAGTAGAGAGAGAAATGTGATAAATGATTGGAGAGATGAGAGATAAGGAAAGAATACTTTTGAAATTTTTTTTGGAAATGTGAAGTGAACAAAGTGATGATGTTTTTGGAACTTAGCTATTGTGGGTCTTTAACTTCTCCAGGATGATTAGTGCCCTACTTGTGAAGTTGTTGAATTCCATTTGCTATTATACGTACAATTAATGTTGGGTTGTTGACTTCTGATTTTTGGACTTTCTAATGGTTTGAAATTATTATATATCTCGACTAAACTGCCAGGAGCTCACGGCCCCAAGTTATTTTGGCATATGAGCATGCTGCTTATTTAATTAGCTCGTAAGCATTTTACCACTTTAATCAGATGGGAATCATCCTGATTCCTGATTAACTTGTAACAAAAAGGAAAGAACCACCATCAAGATAATCTTTGCATATTGTTTTTCTTCATCTCTTTTCCTGCATTCAGTCCTACCCCTCTATCTCTTCAAGTATTTTCATCGAGCCAGGTTCATTGGCATCTTGAGAATAACTGAGAATGACAATTGTTTTATCACTAGAGATTTCAAATATTTTAAGGGTGGAATGATAGGCCGTGACTAATGTTGGCTTTGATATGGCACTGCTAAAAGAGATGCAAAGCTGAACCAAGCGGTTACTTGAGCAAATTTGAGTTAATAATATTTCTATTATCTTATCATTACTTTGTACTTTTTCTTGCTTGGCATGTTTTCCTTTTGTTTCTTCTGTGATTTTTTATTTCCTAGTTGGGAGTGGGTTCCTTTCTCTATGGGAGGGAGGTCCCTAGGAAAGTCTGACGCGGGAGAACGAAACGAGGTTCTGAGGCCGATTCACCAGGCGGATAGGAAGTTCCTGGAGCTAAGATTGGGCATTCAAAGCAGAAGATATTCCCCATGATAGTCATCTCTTTATGCTGTTGCAACCTTTTTGATTGTGACATATGATTAACTGATTAAGGAATTCAATATTATGTAACATGGAGGATTTCAACATTGTCAATTATTCCCCTTTATTATATATATTTAAAAACTGCAGGGGATAACATTCGATATTTAGAAAAATTTGTTCTTCGAATTTTCTAGTAAGGACTGTTTTGGGACATGCCAAGTTGAAAGGACATAATTTGGGACAGAGGGAGTGTCACTTTGCAGAGCAAACGTATTTACATGTGTCTTTGTGTGTCAGTAGACACACCACAATATTCTGCTACTTGAATATACCAAGGAAAGTCGGCATATCTACTGATTAATATCTCAATACCCAGCTAAGTTGTTGAACTCTCTAATAAATTATAAGATATATCAATAACCCATCAAATGAGACACTGACAGTGGGTTTTGATATGTCACATTATCGTGTTATTTAGTTAATGGCAACAGCTTTGGCGGTGAATGTGGTGATTGCCCAGCTTTATAAGAGGAAGAGAAATGGATTTCTCCAGGGGGTTAAGAAGACGAGAATATGAAGGCATTTCTGTAGTTATTAGTTTCAATCCAACCGATAAGGTAGGTTTAGAAAACCAAATTTGTAGTGTTCTGAAGTCTTTGTTCTTAGCAAAACAAACGAGAAACCGATAAAGTGAACAATTAATCCAATAGAGTCATAATACCTTTCTTTAATCTTTTATAGTATCTCTTACTCTTGCTGATTCATTATCAGTGCATCCATTTGGTCCTGCTTCTTTTATTGATCTGCTTTAAGTTTGAGTAATTTTTTTTCACGATGACAACGTTGTAGTCAACATTTAGCATATGTGTCGTTTAATTTTTCTCGTGTTTTCTTTAATGTGCTTGTATTTTTATTTTCTGTAGGTTTTGTTTGATGTAGTTCCAGGCATAAAGTTTCAAGATGCAATTGAACTGATTAGCATGCAGCCAATGGCTTCAACTGTATCAGCCTGGAAGAGGTGTGATTTCATGATTCCCGTGTGGGTTTGGTTCATGACATTTTTTCACTCTTGATCTCATTTCCCGAGGGGTGAGAACTAAATTGTACATGCTAACGACTTCCCTAAGGGCGGTGGATAATGCGTGAAGGTGCATTCGTGGAAAGTGTTTGAAATTATGAGAATTTGTATTGATATGTGTAGTGTAACCCTTTTGGCATTAGATGAGTATTATTCACAGTCCATTGGGTGGTTTAGTAGAACCGAATTGGATGTAGAAGTATGGTGGTAGACTTTGTTGTTTATGCTGGAGATCCATGAATTTTAGCCATACTCTTTTGGAGGTGGCTTCAACAATGACAGTGGTTGCTTGTCATGTAGCATAGGGTGATGTTCCATGGTGAGATTTCAAGAATTTTTTTTTTTTAAGGCAAAAGAAATTTTATTAATCTTTGAAATTGTTACAAAGACTGAAAGGACGAAGGGATGATGGCATCATATTCTAAGCGAAGCTAAGAAGAATCCTATGTCTACCCGAGACCCAAACCCGAGGTTAGCAAGAAACCAACCAGGGGAGCACCCAATGGGACGAGCCCAAATCACCCAAAGGCCTTGACCCAAAAGAGCCATACCAGATATAGCAAAACAATCCAAACACCTAATGGCCTAAGCCCAAAAATGGGCATACCATATACACAACAAAGCCCAACACAATGGATAACAGTTGACTTACAGCTGAGCCAACGCTACTCATTGGGATTTCAAGATTTTCCCCTTTCTCATTGATAATTGTGTTGTAGCTTGACAGAGATACACTTATGATGAACTTGAGCTGCTAAAAACGGATGACTTCAATTTTTGAAGTGGTGGTGGTGGATATATTTCATTCGTTATAGTAGTTGCTTGGTAATATTTGCAACTATGGATATAAAAAATGCCGTCTACATAGTTTGTCCATGAAACTTCCTATTCACCATTGGGTTCCCCCATTTTTTTCCTCTCACGTACTAATAATCTGGCGAAATGATTTTTGCAGGATGCAAGACATTGAGCTCATGCACATGCGTTATGCTCTGGAGTTTACTGTTCTTGCACTGGGAGCTATGGAAACGTTTATGATTGATGAAACAGGAAGCCATCACCAATTCGCTTCATGCTATTTGAAAGATCTACGTAACCATCTTGAGGCTGTCAATAATATTCCACGCAAGGTATTTTCAGCTCTACATGGCTTGAAATCCGTCTCTTCTGGAGGTCATTTTGGTGACGCTGTAGGTATGTACGTAGAAACTTTAGATCCGACTCAAAAGCATAGGCTATTAGGTTGACTGGAGAGGTTGGACATTCTATTATATCAGTACACATACCCAAGCAACTTTTTTGAGATGTGTCCTAATTTTATTTTAATATTTTTGTAAGTATCAAGATGTGGTCACGGTTGTTAATGGGGGCTGAAATGGACCTAGATCTGATGCCATGAATGACGTTATATTAAAGTGTAAAAGCTTAAGGTATTAGGTGAAGAGGACCCCCCCGTATATTTAGTGATCACTGATTCCATAGCCAAGTAGATCGTCTGGGTCTTGGACTTGCTATGAGCAGAAAGACATGGCATATTGCAGAATGCCAGAATTTAATCGAGATTTAGAAAAATTTATCTAAGTCTTAAGTTTAACTGCTCTAACCCATAAAGTGATACATTGACTGTCCTCCTGGTAGGTTGCCGGTATCATAAATGTATTTACTATTTAGTGAATCTGCTTTAGCACGAATCTCACTGTCTAAACTTGCAATGCTCTTTGTTAGTTATTTATGTTTTTTTGCAGTTTTGAAGTTGAAAAAGTCGTTGTTGCTTGTGTAATAGTCAATGTAAAAAATATGCAGATTTTGATGGTGAACATTATTATCTCGCTCTTACATATGGATGATCTTTCCATCAATCCCACAAATTGTGTTTCACATGGGAGCCATGTGTCATAGTCTACCATCTGTGGTGGGGATCATGCCGACCATGCAATATTTGAAGGGGGAAACAAGATGGTTGTATCGTTCATAGGGACGATACTTGATATACTGCACCAGAATCTACCATCCTCTGTGCTAGAATAGGACAATGCATCGACTGTCAATATGCCTGCTAGTGGGGTACAAGTGTTGGATTGGAGAATCTCAAATGCTAGGCGTTTTGTTGAAGACTGGGAATGGCGTTTGTCAATTTTGCAACGTCTTCTACCATTATCTGAACGCCAGTGGAGATGGAAGGAGGCATTGACTGTATTACGTGCAGCCCCATCGAAGTTACTCAATCTGTGAGTTAAATTTTATTAATAGGTTTCTTTTAGTGTGACAATCATCTCCTCATTTCAATGACTCCATTGCAGTTTTGCTTATTCTAAGTGATGCAAATTTCTCTACCAGTAATACAGGACAAATGTTTTTCTTGTAAGGTGACAAAGGCTGTAAACTTTTGTTAATATGATCAAAACTTATACTGGCAAGTGGCAAGTTTTATGCTATTGTTGTCAAAAGCTTGATGTTGTTTCTCTTCATTAAGTTCCGTTTCTGCCTTACAGTTTGTTGCACGATTGTTGCTTTTGTTCAATCGATTAAGCCAAAGGTGTTTTGGCAGTTGAACCTGGAGCTTCTGCTTGAAATTTGCCTAAATCAATCACCCATAGGGTTACCAACTATCAGAGGTTTTTGTTATTGTTGTACAGTTCACTAGTCCCTCCAATCACAAGTCCAAGAAAGAGAGATACAAGTCCTGAATTTTGATTTATCATTTTGCTGAAGTCCTCTTGCTTGAAACATACCGCTGGAGTGAAACTATTCTAGGTTTATGATACTGAAAAGTTATGCCTTAAAGGTTGAGTAAGGACTCTGGTGGATCCCTGGAAATGCACAAAATAGTCAACTAGTAAATCAGAGATTAGGAAGCCTGTTCAAAGGAATAACAACAGCAGAGCTTTTCAAATGACAAATGAAATGATATTCTACATAATCATGAAGTAGTGTTTGAGAAACGTAAGTTAGACATTTATTTGTTCTGTGGTAGTGTATAGACAACTGCTTTTTAAAGATTGTACATCTTAATTTTTTATTTTATTGAGGACTATAAGTCTTAATGTTATTTAATGTTGCAAGTTTCATTTCTGTTATAACTTTATGTATTGGCAAATTGGTGAATATCAACGCCTATGTGTGCTTCTGTTTTGTCTGTCATCCTTTTCCCCTCGTTTTATTCCTCACTGCCAATAATTGTGAGCAAATGTCACTTACGTTGACATATTTAATTGCGTAGTTGCATGCAAAGGGAAAAATATGACATTGGAGAAGAGGCTGTTCACCGATTTCAGTTGCCTCCAGAAGATAAGGCAACACTTGAACTAGCGGAATGGGTAGATGGTGCCTTCAGAAAAGCATCTGTATGTTCCAATTTTTTATCTTATGATTTATCTTGTAACAAAAACTGTCTATGTTTGATGCTCTATGTTTTCCACTCTTAAGCTTATTTAACTTACGCTAGTTAAGCACCAGAAGGATAGACACTTCTTAGATGGTTCCTTCTTTGTATCCGATACTTGTAGGATACTTCTTGACACATGTGAGACGTGTTTGTGTCCTTCAGTTCATATTTGTTCTATTTCCTGAACAAGATGTGATGCAGTTTTTTTTTTGCTCGGCAAGATGTCATGCAGTTGAGGCACGCCCTTGTTCCTTATTTGACAAATGAAGCACATGTAAGTATGACGAATTTTTTTTGGAGCCGATGATTCAAATCATAGCGTTGTGGATATGTACTCACCAATGCCTCATTATTTTGGCTTGTGTTAAGTGTTCTTATCCATAAAGCCTTTTAGTACAAATACTAGAACCTTGCATCCTAGGGAGGAGGAAGTAAGGGTCAAGTGGGGTCACTTGACCCAACTCACCTTGACTTCTCAGAAAGACTCAAATTTTGCTGTTTTTACCCCCCCCAAAATTAAATTCCACGTGTTCTATTTTTTTTTCTTCGAGATTTCATAGTCTTACGAATGAGACTTTTCAAAAGGGTGGTGATAATGCCACAAGGCCCACAACTGATAATGCCAAATTCTGGTGTATAAAATAGTTGTACCATGTACATGGTACAAGACTGTTATGCGCTATTGGCACTATCACTTTCCTTTCAAAATATTATAAGTCTACCTTATAATTAGGATCTGGATCCTCTCTAGTGCCTTTAAGGGACTGGATGGTCCTTGCCGGCCCATTTTCGGCCCTTCCCGTGTCTTTTTTGATGATCTGGACCGTTAATATATTAGACCTCGTTGAGAACATTAGGCACGCCAAAATTCATATTAATCGGATATCTTGTTATGTGTTTTCAAAAGTTCGAAACGCATTATCTTGAGAAAATGGGTAGAAAATGTTGCTACACTGGATAAAAACCCATTTTCTAGAAACAAATGTGTTTCAAGAACACCCTAAATGCTACCGATTAACATAAATTTTGTTGTGCATAATGCTCTTGCCAAGGTCTAAAATATGAACGGTCCCGATCATCAAATGACCCGGGAAGGGCCCTAAAAAGGTCGGACAGGACCGTCCAGTTCCTTAAAAGGGACAGAGGATCCCAGTCCTTATAATTAACCTCTCAATTATTTTTTGGTTCTTTGGATTAGCGGATAGAAGAAAATAACTTGCATATGGATTTAAATTTTGACCCCACTAATAAAAATCCTCGCTCCGCCCCTGCTTCCTTCCACATTTAATTACTAGTACGCACTTAACCAAACTAAACCTTGTGGCCAATCGATAAGGTTCAGCTACAAGAGTTTTTTTTCTCCATTCTGCTGTCGAGCTATGCAATCCACGGTAGGTATTCTTTTTTTTTTTCTTACCCCAATATCCCATCTCACTTTAGACCACCTCCTCCTCCCAGCATTTCGAGGGATGATAATTTTACTTTTATGGGAAAGAGTAATGTTGATTTTGCTTTTGTGGCAAACAAAAACAAAAAATATTTCCCTCAAGCATTAATTTGCAGTAGTTTGGGTTTGTTTCTGAAGGGGTGTGGCTGTGTTTGAAGCTCCAGCAGATGTTAAGGAACTTATGGGACAGCACGTTGAGGTTTTTCCTCAAGCATTGCGTCCTGAGTTATTTCCATCAATTGCAATCAACATTCTGTTGATTTGGTGCCTGGTTAATATCTTCCCACTAAACCAGCCTACCAGTTTTCACCAAGAGAAGGGGAAGAGCTCCGGAAACAAGTTGGAGATCTTTTGGATGAAGGGTTCCTATCCCAGAGCCTTGGTCATTGTGTGGTGCCGACTCCTCTAAATTTTAAGATGGAGAGTTTTGGCAAAGTTTAGGGATATGTGTGGTGGTCATTTTTGTTTACATCTTGGTTCATGAGAGGCATGCCATATGGGTGGCTTAGTCAGATCTTAACAAGGCTGCAGTTGATGTCCATAAACAAGAACTTAGATTGAAGAGGAGTATATGCTAGGCTAACAAGAACTTAGATTGTAGTTATCGGAAACTGCATTTCACGACGAACATCATTTTGCGCTTTCCAAAGAAGCGAATTTGAGTCTTCTAGCAGTGTTGAAGGAGACATTTTCCAGAGTGGGATTACTGATTCAGTAGTTAGCGCACATATAAATGCTTGACAGGTATCCTAATAACATTTGTTTTCTTTAGGTAGCAGGCTGTTTCTTTGGACTTGCAGGAGTTAGTGTAGAATGTGGGCAGTTCCTGTCAGTGTGTGCAGTTTTTAAAAGATTGAAATGGAAGTTGCTGAGTGTCAGTTAAGTTTTCTACACCTTCCGTCACCCAAATTGTGTAGGGATCTGCACAGGTATTGTGATCCACAACATTGCCAGAGGTCTGATCCAAGGATCCAGTACCAAAGGACAAAGAAAAGA
Organism: Vaccinium darrowii; assembly: GCA_020921065.1. Classification (NCBI taxonomy): domain Eukaryota; kingdom Viridiplantae; phylum Streptophyta; class Magnoliopsida; order Ericales; family Ericaceae; genus Vaccinium; species Vaccinium darrowii. The sequence goes on along the minus strand of CM037158.1, from coordinate 28,151,578 downwards.
ATTGCTGATGGAGATCATATGTGTGCCGAAGATTATTGATACCGGAATACATCCTGGCAACCCTATCCCATACTTGCTTGGCAGCATCAAGGTAAAACAGAGGTCCACTAATATGGGGTTCCATAACATTCCATAATTCAACACGAATATGACAATCCTCAGCTTCCCAGTCACTATATGTCGTATCCTCTTTCTTGGGAGGATCATTTGTCAAATAACGAAACTTTCGTTCACCCATATAATACACCTTGACAGCACGAGACCAAATAGCATAATTTTTGCCATTCAAAATAATGGAGGTAATGAAATCCTTCTCACGACGCCGAGAAGAGCTAGAAGAACTACCGATAATAGTAGAACCAGAACTAGCAGCCGAAACAGATTTTCCATCAGACATCTTGTCAACAAATCACAGAAAATCAATCCCTCGCAACCAAATCAATCAACACCAAAGCAACTACGAAAAAGTCAACCACCAACCACCACTGATTAATCTCTTGATTAACAAAGGAACATCTAACAGATTAAACCATAATAAATCTGCCACTGCTCACAGGAAATAAGCACCAACAACCGCTTGACAAACACCACAACTCCCATCAACAAAGAAGCATACTGATAATCGATAACTGGTACAAAACTCCAAATGGGGCAGCAACACAGAGTATGCAGTAGCGTTTGAATAAGAAGACAGTTAGCAGAGGAACCAACAGGTCGAGATCGAAGCTGACAAGAGGTTTCTGGCGCCGACCAATGCTGATGAAGGTCAGAGATCATTGGGTAAGGATTTTCGAACAGTAGGGTCTCGATTTTGACAAATTTCGAGATAGAAAACAACTGGGTAACCTTCGAAATTGACAGGGTGATGGTTTTCGTAGATTATTGACTGTCGTATGGGTCGTGTTTGAGAGTTCCAGAATCGTATGGGTTTTGTTTAGGGTTATTATTGGGTTTCGAGCATTTTTCAAGAGTTTTAGGGTGCTGGGTTCCAGGTTTGAAGGTCGTATAAAGGTAGGGTTATTATTGGGTTTCGATTAGGGTTTGGATAGAGTTGTTTGGGGATTTTCAAGGCTGTGTAGTAGTCGACTTAGGGTTTAGACAGGGCTGTTTGGATCGATTTACTGGATGTAAGGTAAGAGGTGATCGATTAGGGTTTTCAAAGGTTGAAGATGGCTGATGACGTGAGTTGATGTAGACATATAGGTCTACGGTAGTAGATGAGGGTTAGGTTTAGGGTTTAGCTCTGATACCATGTTGTTAGAGAAAGAAAAGAAGTGTATAGGGTGTTAACAAAACCCAACACGTAGTATTATTATTTATATTATGAGTGATCTCAGTGCAAGACTTAATTAGTCAATGTGGGACAAACTAATATAAGCTATTCTAACATAGTTTATAGAGAATGAATTTGATGACAGATCCCTCTGTCTCTCCCTCTTTTTTCTTCCTCCTCATTGTAGGATGTTGAGAATATAAATAATAAAATTGCTCCTCTTTCTAAGAGCTTAAGCTTTTAGATGAGTAGGTGGTTAACAATCTAATATGTTATCAGAGTAGACAAGAGATTTTGTGTTCGAACCTCACCGCCTACCTAATGATTAAAATTTACACGTGTTAGCCCGCTTAATGAGGAGAGTCTAGCTACAAGTAATGGGGCGTGTTAAGAAAATAAATTGTAAAGTTGCCCCTCTAACAGCTTAAACTTTTAGATGAGTTGGTGGTTGACAATCTAATATGGTATCAACTTTATATCCAACTCAAAGTCAATTGGCAATGAGTGGAGAGGTCCCAAATGTTATAAAGTGATCTCCCATTCCATACCCAAGCAATGTGGGACTACTCTTAACATAGGAATAATGCTTTCTTCCTACCATTAAATCCCTATCCCCACAAGTGTTCAATAGCCGAAGGTCCTTGGAGAGCTAGTGTTGTGGCACTATTTTTAGTGTTTCGCTTCATCAGGGTCACTTAAATCCTTTTCATTCTTTTTTTTCCCCCTTTTTTCTTTAAATGCATTGGAGGCAGATTTTTGTTGGCTAATTATCCTATCGAGTCCTTTTTTTCTGTGGCTTTTGTATTCCATGCTCTAACTTCCCACCTGATGTGATGTAACCAAGACTTACTATACCTTTCTATTTCATGATCCTGAAGTGAAATTTAGAGCTTTAAAATGGTTTGGTATTAGACAATTGGTAGAATTTCTTGTTTGCAGGCTCAGGTTATGCTATCTGAAATCTATCCTGGAGGTGCTCCAAAGATTGGTTCAACTTATTGGGATCAGATTCTTGAGGTTGGGATTATTTCTGTGACAAGGCGTGTCCTCAAGCGTTCGCATGAATTATTGGAGCAGGTAATATGTTGAGACATACAGTACGAATTGCTTTTTCTTTCACTTGAAGCCTCAACCAACAGGATTTATATTCATATCGGAGGTACATGGAGATCTATAATTTTCTTTACTTTTTAGGAATCCTTGTTTGATTTCCTGTCGAATGATGTTTCCCTCCTTTATATATCTCAAAGGAATTACTTTTATTTATTTGTTCAATCCTTACGTCAACAGCAATCAAATCCATAATTGTGAGCCCTTGTTTTGAGAGGGCTAAGATTTTTTTCAGAAGCTAACTTATAAGCAAGTAGAGGGAGTTGTTGATAATGCTTCAGTCCTGGAAACTGCACAGATTTATGATGACCATTGCAAGTATCTTCAGAAATCTTTGGGGAACTTGTAAAGACTAATATTGTATCATATTTTACAGCTTTTATGCTGAACTCTCAATAGAACCATATTCAGTTTTGTCCAAATCTTTTTATGTGTTGCCTAAATGGTCATGATGTTATTTGCATATTGATTTTCTTTTAGTTTCTTAGTAGATTCCAAATTAGCTTCCGATCGGATTCAAGCCTCTTCTTGCTTCCCATTTCCAGTGGTATCCTTAACCTTGATTTTTATTTTTATTTTTATTTTTGCGGTACTCCTGAAATTCCTTAACGTTGATTTCGTGCTTCCATTTATTGTCTTCTTTTCTTTGATCTTTTCATTTTTTGCGTACTTTGGTTTCCTGTTGAGGTGAACATTTATTGGTTGATGATATATTCGTTCTGTCAGATAGTAGATTTCTTTCATCTCTTTTACAATTTGAGGCGGTATGATAAGTCTAGGATTCCCCCTTCATCTCTTTTACAATTTGAGGCGGTTGGATAGGCCTTGGATTCCCCCTTCCCGATGGTTATACTAGGTTGTAAAACATGTTGACAGTTTAAGAGATTAGAACCTTTTCTTTTCAAATAGTATAGAGAGGTGTATGAGGGGCTTTCAAAGCTACTTCATTTACAATAGACAGTGTTGCGGACTAGTATAGAGGTCTTCTAAAGAAAATGGTTGCACCCACAAAATCTCTAAAGCAAAGATCAGCTTCAAATGTCTGTGAGAGAGCAAGAATGGATACCAAATGTTCGAATGACACTTGTAAGAGAAACTAGAGGATAGTTATGGAATGCCAATTATCAAATGCCATAAAGATTGATACGTACTGCATGATAACCCTTATTGTTCACTCCTTTTCAGGATTAAAAATTCATGTTGTAATTGACTTTGCTTTGTGAAAAGCTTGGGTACCTACTGTTGTGGAATATAAGTGCTACGTTGTTGCTATGTCTCATGTAATCCTTCCTCTAGTTATCTCCTAAATTGTCATGTTATTGGTTTTAGAAAAAACTCAAATAATTTTTTTTCTGCTGGTCTGCGGCTTGTTGAAGCTGAGATAGAGGCTTTCCAGTTGATCTTATTGGTTTTCGTCTGGGTAAATAATGCAGCTGATATTGCTGGGTAAACTTTTATAGCTCGTTGATGATGCATAAACCTCCGTCTATCTTGATTCAGGATATACCTCCAGCTCTTCAGGCCATTTGATCTGGGGATAGCATAAGTACATCATCCAAAGACTTTCCCCGACAAGGACATAGGGAGCGTGCTCTTTCTATGTTGCATCAGATGGTTGAAGATGCTCACAAGGGGAAGCGGCAGTTTCTAAGTGGTACCTGTTCATCTCTCTCCTTTCTTTTTTTCTTCTTGTTTTTGAGATGTTGCTTGGTGCACTGGTAAAGAATGGCTGTGACTCGTGCAAGAGCTGATAACATGAGTTTGACTCTTTGAGTGATCACTTTTCATGATAGGTATAACTCATAACTCAATTCTAGCTGCATTCAAAACCCATAATCAATGGGGACCAGCACTAGGAAATGTCCATTTCAGTTTTAAATAGTTATGAGAAAATGGTGCTAAAAGAGGTGCAGCTTGCGTAGACTTTCCAGTTTCCATATACAAAAGGGTGACATTAATGGAGAAAACAAAGGAAGAATCTAAACATTTTTATTGAGACTCTGAAGAAGTTCTTTTCAATTTTGCAAGTGGTGTCTCCACTTTTATGACATTAGTTCATTTACCCTCAAATGTGCTAGATTTGACTGAGGCACTGCTTTGTGTGCTTCTTTCTTTCTTTCTTCTAAAGTTCTATCTCCTAGCTAATTGTGAAGTGATTTCCGTGTCATCAATTTTGAAAACACCAAAGCAATATAACACATGGTGTCTCCTCTTAGCAATTATAAGACCAATCCGTGGTGACTTGTATTCCCCATAGATAATCGTTCATGAGATCCGTGCTATATCTTGCATGGTCATTCACCTCCTCCATGTGCTTCAAGCCATGCGTCAGCCTTGCAGGGTGCTATATCTTGGCGTTTGTCATGTTCATTGTCAAGACATTAAGGACATGTTAGGGTATGAGATGCCAATTTGGCTGGAATCTGGCCCAGACTGAAACATCAGCAGTTGGAAGGTTCAGACGATGGCGTTTTACTCCAACAAAGGCATGGTCATGCATATGGGGAAGGAGGGTGTGTGGATACCCAACGCTTTTGAGAGAGTGGGATTAATGGGGAATGAGGCTTGTATTCATGGGAGGGTGCCTATGTCCTTGAAATTGAAACAGGCATCAGAGCGGGTTTTTGGATATGGACAGGCAGAGCAGGTGATACGTAACAAAGAGGTCAGGGGTGGATTTGGGGTGGGTCTTGGAAGGGTTGGGCCACTTAGGTTCTTAGGGCTGAAAAGAAAATGGCCAATGAATGCCAAGTGAACCACTATAGCGAACGTGGGCGCAAATGGGCAGTCAACTCTTTATGTTAGCAATTTGGTAACAATGATAGCTTCATACATAGTAATCTTGCAATTTAATGTACAGACGGAGTTAAAAAATTTCGGAGTTAGGGCATCTTCAACCCATCTCCATTCCTCCAAAATGGAGGATGGATGTGACATATTAAGGGGAGATTGTGTAATATGTCCTCTCTTTTCTTTCACTTTTTGCACTTTATGAGAGAATATTGGAGGGGCCTATTGTACTTTTTCCTCCAAAATGGAGGAAGGGCCTCCAAGGGTCTCCAAATATGGAGGACCTTCCTCCATTTTGGAGGAAAAAGTACGATGGGTCTCTCCAATATTCTCTAATAAAGTGCAAAAAGTGGAAGAAAAGAGATGACATATTACACAATCTCCCCTCAATATGTCACATCCATCCTCCATATTGCAACTTGTACCTGATTAGTTGAAGTTAGGTATTAAGATAATTGTTTTCACTTGCAACGTAGAGTCGCACTACAGTCCCACTCTACTTCGACATTGATGTCTTTTCCACAATAAAAACTTATATTACAAAATTGGGTCATCTGACTCGTCCCACTCTACAACTTACAACAGAAGCAAGGGAGCCCATTTGATTCAACTCGAATATCTGAAATTTAGTTTTAGGCCCGAGATACCTCAATATTTTAGCAATATTTATTTCGGTTGTATGAACTGCGGCTCCTTTTTGCCTTCTCTTTAGTGCCTTCAAAAAATCCATGTTGAAATTGCCTAAGCATTGAACTCCATTCTCAATAACAGAAACTTTTCCAAATAGTCAGACTCGGATGTCTACAAAGCCCTTCTCCTCAATACGACGCTGATCTGTAATTTCTCTTCTATCCACAAACTGATATTCCACTTCCATGCTCCTCAGTCTTTCGTTAGATATATCAAACTTGGAAACTATCCTTCCCCATTCTTCACTGTGACTTTATGACTATTTCCTGGTCCTAATAGCTTAAGTTTTGTGGATGTGGTTGGTTTATATTTTTCGCATTTATTTTGTGTTCTTTCTAATAATTTTGTTGATATCGTTATTGCTTGGTTGATTTGTTGCAAAAGATGCTTTAACATTCCCTATTCTGACTTCCGATTTCAGGTAAGCTTCATAATCTTGCAAGGGCTGTCGCTGATGAAGAGACAGAAAGAGATTCTACAAAAGGGGAAGGTGCATATGCTGATAGTAAACCTCTAAATTATGACAAGGATGGGTTTCTTGGTCTTGGATTAAGAGCTCCCAAGCTGGCATCACCTGGTTCTGCTGTTGGTGAAAATATTGTCCAACCTCCTGGTTATGATGTAAAAGATTCTGGAAGGAGATTGTTTGGGCCATTGAGTGCCAAGACAACAACATATCTTTCACAGTTTATTCTTCACATTGCTGCAATTGGGGACATAGTTGATGGGACCGATACAACTCATGATTTCAACTATTTCTCCCTCGTGTATGAGTGGCCTAAAGATGTAAGTTTCTTGTCTGTGAATTGAATACCAAGTTTTTTGCGTTTTTAATACATACTGATACAGCATCTTCTGTGGCCTTGTTGCTGGAAGATTTCTTTAGGGTCTTTGCAGCTAAGTTATCTAATATATAGATATTTTGAAGTGGTAATAAATTTTATTGAAAATGTATCCTGGGATGCTACCTATGTAGCAACTAGCACGGACATGGACACGGGCACGGCAGGGGACATGGCAAAAATAAATAAAATAAATAAATATATTTATATTATACCAAAGGAAATATAGTTATATGTATAAACATGAAGCTTCAATATATACTCCCTCCGTCCCAATTTGTTCCGCCCTTATTGGGAAATGAAAATTTTAAGGAAACATCATGATTGCTTTGACTTTTTGATAATTTTACGATTTTACCCTTTTAACAGAATACAGTAGTACTCATCAAAAATTTTTAAAAAAAAAGAAAAGTGGGCCCGAAATGTTTAGTGCCAAAAATTGTGCTTTAACATGGTTTGGGTTTGTCGGTCCGATGGAGAAAATACATCAGGTTTCCATGTTTGCTCAAATAGAACATCAAGTTTCCGAACAAATCAAAATTTTAAATTTTGAATTTGATGCATGACTGGTGGGCCATATTTGCCACCATATATGCCAAAAATTGTGCTTTGACTGGTGGGCCATAGATATTTTTAAATGTAGAATAAATGAGGGGCAAAATGGTAAAATGGACGTCCAAAAATGGAAAGTTTTGAAATGAGCAAAACATTTTGGGACATCCCAAAAACGAATAAGGGCGAAACAAATTGGGACGGGGGGAGTATAAACAAGCATCATATATACATCATATTATGCTTTTAGCCCCAAACATTTGAAGTAATACACATTTACCTCCCAATTTTTTTTTAAAATTGCATATTCACCGTGTCTCCCGCGTGTCCCCGCCGTGTCCCCTAAAAAAAATAAAAATAAAAATAAATTTGTGGTACACGCGACATGGCGTGTCCCGTACATATTGAGCCGTGTCCCTGTGTCCGACATGGGGACACTCCAGCCTCTAGGAGTATTGGTGCTACATAAGTCATGCTACCCATTTACAAAAGAGTGCGAGGAACAAAAAGAAAGGTCAAACAATAAGAAGACCTATACACCACTCTAACTTCAGAAATATCTAACATTTCGAAGGATTTATCGAATTTAGGATTGCACTCCCTAGACTCCCAACGAAAGAAAGTGAAAGGATGTGCTATTTCCACATAAAAATTATAAGATACTGTAAGTATGATATTGATGGAAGTGCATGGAACTGCAACTGCTTAGGGTTATTTGTACAGGAGATGATGTCCAAATGGACAATACACCCTTCCAAAGTGCTGCAATCAGTACGGATCTTGCCGAGAAATTTGTTGGAGATATCTACATAACCAAAGGGAATACCTGAAAAATGGCTTTACCAGATTAGAAAATTTAGGGTATTGCCCAATGGTACTTTGTGGATAAGCCTCGAAAATGCTGGGGATAGGTTTATCCATTTCGTATTGTAAGAAATGGTTTCAGTTCTTTTGTGGCATAATTTTTTCTCTTCCTTTTTTCTCCTATTGTTTGCTTCGTATCTTAGTTTCCCTTACCAAGTACTTTAACCCTTACAAGTTACAACTTTTGTACTTCCTCATGTAATTTTATTTTTTCGGCAAATGTTAACACAGTACTCCTGGAATAAAAGTAATCTCTCTCTCTCTCTCTCTCTCTCTCTCTCTCTCTCTCTCTCTCTCTCTCTGTTTTGGTATTCCCCTTCTTCGTTTTCTACCTCCATTCACTAATTATGGATGCATGTAACTGTGAGGAATTAGTTTCCTTGGCTCTCTTGTCTTGAGCCAAGTTTTGGAGTTTCCCTTATTCCCTTAAGTTGAATGATTACAGTTCCAGAGCTGCAGGGTGGATAGTAAGCTTGATTGTTTGAGCTTAAGTATTAGAATTCTGTCGAGTACTCTTTCTAGAAGATTTCCTTCTTTTTTCTCGTTCTCTGTTGGTATTGTTCCCATAAGTTTATTGTTTTCCTAATTTTCACCTTAGCAACAATGAAATGTTTGATAATACTCATCGAAGGGCTTGTTCGTACACCTTGGCTGAAGCCAACGAGGCTATAATATGGTCATCATGAAGGACAGTAGTCACATGCTTTCCATTTTGGTGCGGAAATATCTTTTTGGTGTTTCCTTAAATGTGGATTAGTATCAAGGAAACATTACTGAAGACAGATTTCCTAAACGGTTTGTGAAATCAGTCTTGTTAAAGCAGAAACTGAAAAGGGTTACCAAACAGGTTACATGAGGTTTCCAGTTTCCTTAATATTGTCAACTGGTGTCACTGGCAAGGGATTTTTCTGTAGGCCCCAGTGCTTGATGGTTCATACAGGAATGAGTGTGGGAAACAGTTATAATGTACCTAAATCATATATACATAGTACATATCATGTACTGATAGTCATGCTTTTGACTATATTCTCATTTTATATCATCTGGCTTGCAGCTTTTGACTCGTCTGGTGTTTGGACGAGGCAGCACTGATGCAGCTGGAAAGGTAGCTGAAATTATGTTTGCTGATTTTGTTCATGAAGTAATTTCAGCATGTGTACCTCCGGTCTACCCCCCCACGTTCTGGACATGCTTGGGCCTGCATTCCAGTGACTCCTACATCTCCTAGAAGTTTCCCTGAGAGTAAACTCTTCTCCCCTACCTCTAAAGTTGCTAAGCCAAATTCCTACAGTCGATCCTCAGCCATACTTGGAATCGCTCTATATCCTCTCCAGCTAGATATAGTGAAGCATCTTGTTAAATTATCCCCAGTGAGGGCTGTCTTAGCATGTGTTTTTGGAAGTGGTATACTATATCATGGCAGTGATTCATCCATTTGTAGTTCCTTCAATGATGGATATTTGAGACAAGCTCTCTTGCGATACAAACACATTCTTTGTGCAGATGATCATTACGGCAGCTGGCAAGAGGTGACAACTCAATTCTTTGTTGAGATTTCATTGGGGAACAATTAAAGATAAAAAAAAAGAACTCTTCTTGTCGAAAGAGTTTAAGGAGTAATGATTTTACTATCTCATAGTATTCTCCATTCCACTCTCATGTAATTATCAGGTTGAAGCAGAATGTAAGGAAGATCCTGAGGGTCTTGCCCTTAGACTAGCTGGAAAAGGAGCTGTTTCTGCTGCTTTGGAAGTGGCTGAAAGTGCAGGATTATCGATAGCATATAAAATCATAAAGGTCAATCACTTTGTTCGGTTGGCTTCTCATGAAAAAAAATTTCGGAAAAAATCTGAAAAATGGGGTCCACCACCACCGCATGACTTTTCAAAGTCTGAACAATGGGTTCACTTGTAGTACGAAGTTCTTTTGACAGGGGGTATCGGGTGGAGCAGCGGGTAGGAAACGAACACGTGTTGGGAGGTGCGTTGATTGGTCAGTGGGGTTACGGAAGAATGACGACAGCTGTTAAAATGTACCCACGTGATGCAGTCCGGCGTGTCAAAGGACCCAGACTTTGAAAAGTCATGGGGTGGGGGTGGACCCCATTGTTCAGATTTTTTCCAATTTTTTTTTCAAAACTCTCAACCAAACACAGCGATTAAAATTTTGCTCATCCTTGTTTGGTTCTTGAAAACTAAGAGAGAAAATTTTAAATTCTAACTCAATTTTCCTCTATATTTCTCTTCAATTTTCCCTCCCACTTTCCCCTTAATTATTTTCTCTTATTTTCCTTTTCTTTTCCTAACTTCCAAACAGATTAGTGCTCCTACTCAATTCTTGAGTTTGGGTAGGACAATTGCTCTCGAGCTGGTAGGGACTGACGGGGGGTGAAAAAGCATTTCTCAAAGGTAAAGGAAAAATATGTCTTAATAGAAAACTTTGGGGGGTGTGAGTGAAATTTAACCTCAGTTTAGGTTTCGAATAGTTACTTTGAGCTTAACCTCAGTTTAGGTTTCCGAATCGTTATTTTGAGCTTGAACCAGTGAACCCAGGGCATCGGAGGAAACTCTCGCAAGCCACCATCTCTCTGCGCCGTAAAAATACCTGAAAATGCGGAGACTTCCGACGCAATTGACGTCGCAGAACCACCTTCGACTCCACCTCTTCTCCCGCTACTTCACTTCTCCATCTTCATCGCCACCTCCACAACCACTGCAGCTTCTCCCTCTCTCTAAATCGTCCCTCTCTCCTCCCCACCCACACCACCGCCAAGCTCTCTCTCTCCACCCTTCTCTCTCTCCTCCAGATTATTCTCATCTAATCCCGATCCTGACCAAAACCCAGATCAAAAAGATCTCGCCCTCGCCCAATCTCTCTCCTCCGAGCTCCTCAAAGACCCAACCACTGACCCTCTCTCTATAACCCAACGCCTCAACCTCAACTTCTCTCATGTTAATCTAACCCCTTCTTTAATCCTCCAAACCCTCAATATCTCCCCTGATGCTGGTCGTACTGTCCTGGGTTTCTATAATTGGGCCACGAGGAAGTCCGATTTCAAGGCCAGTGACGAGACGGTCTCTTACTTTGTGGATTACTTGGGCCGACGGAAGGATTTTAAGGCCGCCCACAATGTTCTGATCGACAGCCGCGGCGTTTCCGGGGCAAAAACACTGGAATCGGCAGTCGACCGGCTTGTTCGGGCCGGCAGGCCGTCTCAGGTAATCTAGGATGCTAAAAATGTTGAATTTGAAGTTGGAAAGTAGTAGCTTAGTTGTCAGTCGACCAGCTTTCCGCGGCATTCAATTTATGCCTGTTCCCTTGTCAAGGAAGTAGTTTGCTTTAGTGTGTAGAAACTTGCTTCATGCAAAATCTTGTGTTCTTTTGTGGGACATGTTTTGACGGAATGCTAATTCTAGTGAAAAAGTTAAGAGACGTAGGCCTCGGACTTCTTTGCTAACTGACTATATTAATAATGTAGGAAAAGTTAAGCATTCCCGTACTTTCCTTTTCTTGTAACTCAACATGGCCTTAGTAAATCTTGTACACCCACTCTGAATTGCGAGAAGTAGGGGAAAAAAGGGACGAAGAAAAGGGGAATTACAATCAGTAAGGTCGGAAATGAAGAGAAAATATGGGTTTTGTTGGTCTAATTTTGTTTCCCACCATATCTTACGATTTCTTGATACATTCAGGATAATTTTTTGTTACATGTATGTTATTGCTGCAAAAATTAGAATCTTGTGTCTGTCCGCGCAGGTAATCTCATTCTTCAAAAAGATGGAGAAGGATTATGGGTTTGTTCGTAATATTGAGTCATTGAAGTTGATTATTACAAAATGATGTGATCATGGGTTCGCGAGCTATGCAGAGAAAATGGTGAAGGACTCGGCCAATGAGTTCTTTCCTGATGAATATATATGTGATGTGCTAATTAAAGGGTGGTGTGTCCATGGGAAGCTTGAGGAGGCGAGGAGGTTAGCAAGGGAGATGCATAGAGGAGGGTTTGAGATTGGTGTTGTGGCCTATAATGCCATTCTTGATTGTGTGTGTAAGCTTTGTAGGAAAAAAGACCCCTTCCGGCTTCAATCAGAAGCAGAAAAGGTGTTGGTTGATATGGATGTTGCGGGTGTTCCTCGCAATGTGGAAACATTCAATGTGTTGATTACTAATTTGTGTAAAATTCGTAAGACGGAAGATGCGATGAATATGTTTCATAGAATGGGTGAGTGGGGATGTTATCCTGATGAGACAACGTATCTTGTTCTAATTAAGAGTTTGTATCAAGCTGCAAGGATTGGAGAGGGGGATGAGATGGTTGATCAGCTGAAATCAGCTGGATTTGGGGAAGCTCTTGATAGGAAGGCATATTATGAGTTTATTAAAATCTTTTGCGGGATAGAGAGGATTGATCATGCTATGAGTGTTTTTGCAAAGATGAAGGATGATGGTTGTAGCCCTGGGATTAAGACTTATGACTTGTTGTTGGGGAAGATGGTTGCTCATGGCCGTGTGGATAAGGCAAATGCTTTGTTTAAGGAAGCTGAAAGCAGTGGGGTTCCAGTAGAGCCCAAAGCATACAAAATGGATTCCAGATTCGTTAAGAAACCTCCTGTTTTGAAGAAAGAGAAGAAACGTGAGACATTGCCGGAGAAAATGGCAAGGAAGAGGAGTCGCCTTAAAAAAATTCGATTGAGTTTTGTGAAGAAGCCAAGACGGGGTATTCGACGTACATATTGATCTTCTGTGTGTTTCGCTTGTATCCTGTTGCTGCAATCTGAGTGTTACGACTTAAATCCAGTAGAGTGCCTTTTGTAGAACTTTGATTATTTACTTTATGTGCTGCTGCTTGTTTCAGTTATGCCGCTGGCAAAACTAGAATTAGAAATAAACCTAGTTGAGATCATTAACGTCTATGTGGTTGTCTAAAGAACAAGCAAATTGGCAGGGCATGTTCAACTGCCAAACCTTGATTTTCTGTAGATTTGAGCTTTCTCTTCTGCCATATGGTGGCAAATTTTGCAAGGCATCCTTTGACATCATTTCTATTCCAGTCATCGTCTATTGTTATGATTTGTCTCCTTATGTGGGATGTCGCACAATTTTTAGTTCATATACATTATCTGTTCTCTTCTTCTTGTATACTCGAGGGAAAATATGTTTTTGTTGTTGAAGAAAAAGATCTGGCTTTTATAGTCGAGGAAAAAGGTATGTTGAATAAAAAGTACAATCGTTGTATTATAACGTTGTTGCTATGATAAGTCTCTAAAGTTAATCTTAGCTGGTCTCATGCATTCTGAATCCATCCTTCTGTTTTTGCTTGTCTGTGTTCATACATTTTCTGATTGCTTTCTCCACTGCTGAATTTTGTATGGTAAGTGATGTAAATTTCTTTTAGAACTGCGGTGATCTTCCTAGGATACGTGCCTGAGATGGAAGATGTTTTTCTCCCCTCTTTGCTTTTTTTATCCATTTGCTAGTTGTAACAAATTCTAATGCATAGTAAGGACTATGGTCTTAGTCATGGAGACATATCCTGGATACTAGATGGACCTGGTAAGAATTGAAGAACAGATTGATCCACCAGTTGATTGAGTAAAGAGAATGGAGGTTCATTGATCCATCAGCTGATTGTTTTCTTTCCTTTTCTTTGTCAATAAAAAAGGTTTTATTTTCTGGGTTCATATTTTTTCTGAATTGTAAATCTGTATCAGAGTAATGGTTGTGACTTCTGTTTTTTTGTTGGACAATGAAACATTACATGTCTTTTAGCTGTGTTTTTCACCACAATTTTAGCTGAATATACAAACATGTGGTTAAACTCCCGGATAATGAGACACCACCTGAAATATTGAATAACAGAAGGTTTTACCCATTCTTCAAGGATTGTGTTGGGGCAATAGACGGAACTCATGTTCGGGCATCTGTCCCACTCGAATTGCAAGGAAAATTTCGTGGTCGAAAGGGTGAAACAAGCCAAAATGTCTTAGCTGCCATTTCATTTGACTTGCATTTCACATATGTCTTAGCTGGGTGGGAAGGAAGTGCACATGATTCTCGTATTCTTGACCATGCACTCTCAAGGCCAAGGGGATTTAAAGTTCCTGAAGGTAATGTAGAAAGTGGTTTCTTTTTAATTGATTAATATCATTCACAAATGTCTCTAATTTCATTGTTAAATTGCAGGAAAATATGATATTGGAGATGCTGGTTATGGGGTTCGAAGAGGAATTATCTCCCCCTATCGTGGTACTCGATACCATTTGAAAGAATTTGGCAACAATCCTCCTCAAAACAAAATAGAGTTATTCAATGTTCGTCACTCTTCCTTGCGATCTACAGTTGAAAGGTGCTTTGGAGTTTTGAAGAAACGTTTTCGCGTAATAGATGTAGAACCGTTTTGGTCCTTCAAGACACAAGTGGATGTGGTCCGAGCATGCTGCATCATTCACAATTATGTAAAGGGGGTTGATCCTATGGAAGAAGTAAATAATGAGATGGATAGAAATCCAAATCCTAGAGTCCAACAAACACAAAGGGAAGTTCAAGAAGAGAATAGAGAATGGGTTAGCAAAAGGGAGGAGATTAGTGATGCCATGTGGGCAGATTTTATTGCTAGGAGGAATAGATAGTTTTTTCGGTTGATGAACTATATTTGTTAGGAGTATTTATGCTTGCTAAGACATGTGAGCAAAACATATTCTTTGTTTATTGTTTGAGTTCTCTTGGATTTTGTTTCTATACTACAAGGGTATTTATGTCATTTGCATAGGTTATGTTGGATTTTTTTATCCTTTATATAGTATGGGTACCATTTCCATTTTTACAAGGATATTTTGGTTAGTTTGTCAATTAGTGATTTTCCATGCCTACCAAACAATGGAAAATGTTTTCTAGAAAATGTTTTCATATCACAACCAAACACTGGAAAACATTTTCTTTTCTAGAAAAAGTTTTCCATGGAAAAGGTTTTCCAGAAAACATTTTCCGCCCAAAACAAACGGAGCCTAAGTGTGTTTAATCCACACGCATTCTGATCATACTGTTTGTCCCTCTTGTTTTGGAAAGCGATTGAATGCTTTACTAGTTCATTGCATTTTCTGTTTGGTTTTTTTTTCTTCTTTCTCAGAATTAGATCCTCTCCGGTCCTTATTTTGGACCGAACAAGAGTCCACGAATTTATTCAAAGACTTTCTCACATATCATTATTATACTACGTACCAATATGTAGTCCAAATTTGAACTATTCCGTCCAGTCTAAAACTTAGACCGGAGATATTCCGAACCCTTTTATCTGGAGCCAATCTATTGATTGTTATGAATTACTTATGATGTAAGTACATCTTTATAGAACTTTATACCCTTTTTTAAGAATCAAATACTGTATATGGCGAATCTGAATAATATATCCCTGTTGTTTGTCCCTCATGATTCTCATCATTTTATTTTTCTCTTTAGAAGAATCTGAATAAAGTTTTCTCCTCTCTTTTTTTTTTTTTTTTTGCTCTCCTATGTACTGATACTTTGAGAAGAATCTTTATATTATCGCGCTTTTCCTTTTAGAATATACTCCATATAAAAAAAAAAAATGCTTTTTGAGATTTTTGTTGAACCCTATCTTAGATTTTATCCTGCGGTACATTTTCATCCCTTATTTGACCAATATAATCTAATCTTGGTATGCCAACAAAAATACCCTAATTAAAGTTCTAGGCATTATTATGGTCAAATATGGGTGGTGGGTACCACACTAATTTGTACGTAAATATTCCTTTGCTTGTATATCTATACTCCGTCTAATCATTCAATACTGTAAATCTATTCCCGGAATACGGTCATGTGGTGGTCTCTCTTAATCTATTCTCGAAACACGGTCACGTGGTGTTGGTCTCGAGAGTATTTTCTAGAAACACATGATCTTCAGGGGGATTGACACAGTGGCAATACTACTGGAATGGATACTTGCAAGTTGCAAGAATGGTTCTGCACCCAGAAATCCAAGCCAAAGCCCAATCCGAAATAGACTCCGTCGTTGGAAAAACCCGACCCGTAACCGACTCCGACCTCCCAAACCTCCCTTACCTCCTTGCCATTGTCAAAGAAACCCTCCGAATGCACCCGCCGGGCCCACTCCTGTCCTGGGCCCGCCTCGCCATCCACGACACCAACGTCGGCGGTCACTTCATCCCAGCCGGCACTACTGCAATGGTGAACATGTGGGCCATAACCCACGACGAGCGGGTCTGGCCAGAGCCGAACGAATTCAAGCCAGAACGGTTCGTGGAGGAGGACGTGGCGATCATGGGATCGGATCTCAGGTTGGCCCCGTTCAGGTCTGGGCGGAGGGTTTGTCCCGGAAAAGCCATGGGTTTGGCGACGGTTCAGCTGTGGTTGGCTCGGTTGCTTCAGAGTTTTGAGTGGGTGGCTGCTGACGGTGGCGGTGGTGTGGACTTGGCTGAGGTGCTGAACCTCTCTATGGAAATGAAAAACCCCTTGGTTTGCAAAGCTGTTGCTAGGGTTTTTTGAGTAAAAAAAAAAAACCCGGTTGGCGGGCGCGGATTGGTTTAGATCTCATCCAAAAATTTTGAAAAAAAAAAAAATCAGATTTGGAGAGATCCTAGGTTTTATTTTAAAAAAAAGAAGAAGACATGGTTGGTGTACGTTGTATGGAGCTTAAGGAGGGGTGGTTTTATTTTGGTCTTATGAATATAGTACTCAGTTCTTGTTGGACTAGAATTAAGTATTAATATGCAGGATTATTATTATGATTTTGCGTTACATTGTGTCTCTGTTCTTTTTTTTTTTTTGGGGAGTTCATTATTATTGTCATGCTTGGTTGCTATTAGAGGTGTCAAATGGGCCTTGCCGGCCCGGCCCGGCACGAAAAACTCCGGCACGGGCACGGTAAAAGTTGGGCACGGCACGGCACAACACGGTCTGAGGCGGCACGGGCACGGGCACGGGGCACAGAAAAGGGTGGGCACGGCACGGTAGTTGGCCTGGCACGACACGGCACGACACGGTCTAAGCCGGGCACGGGCACGGGCACGGCACGGTAGTTGGCCTGGCGTGGCACGGCACGGCACGACACGGACTTAATCAGGCACGACACGGCACGACACAGACTTAATCAGGCACGGCACGGGCACGGCACAGACTTAATCAGGCACGGCATGGTTTTAGTTTGGCACGGCACGGGCACGGCGGGCACGGCACAGACTTAATCAGGCACGGCATGGTTTTAGTCTGGCACGGCACGGGCACGGCACGGAAGTGTAAAGGGCACAGCATGGTATAATAACGAAAAGAATTAGGGAAAATAAAAATAAAATAAGGAAAATAAATTTTATTTTATTTCAAAAAATGAGGAAAAATAAAAAATGAATTTTTGAATAATAAAAGTGAAAATTTTGATTTTTGAATTGGTAGGTGAAAAATAATTTTTGTAATTACGCAAGAGAGAGAGAGAGAGAGAGAGAGAGAGAGAGAGAGAGTTTTCATCAAATAAATGGACTTTAGAAAAATAAATAAATACATAATAAATAAAAAAATACATTTTTATTAAATAAATGAACTTGTCAAATGCCATAATAATGAAAAAAAAAAAGATGGAAATAAAAAATGATTTTTTGAATAATAAAAGTGAAAATTTTGATTTTTGAATTGATAGGTGAAAAATATTTTTTTGTAATTACACAATATATCACGGAGAGAGAGAGAGAGAGAGAGAGAGTTGAATTTAGAATAAGTTTTCATTAAATAAATGGACTTTAGAAAAATAAATAAATACATAATACAAAAAAATACATTTTTATTAAATAAATGAAGTTGCCAAATGCCATAATTATGAAAACAAAAAAGATGGAAATTAAAAATGAATTTATAACTAATAATTAGAATTTAATAAATGGACTTGCCATAATAAGAAGAAAAAAAAATGAGGTAAAATAAAAATAAAATTTTGAATAATAGTTAGAATTTAATAAATGCACTTGCTAAATAAGGGTGAAAAAACCCTCATCCAAATCATGTACTATTTAATCCACCCTTCTTAAATGTGGGTTCACCCTTCTTATTTAATCACCCGGACTATTTTATCCACCCTTGCTATTTAATCCCTTCAAAACTAATACGTCATCCAAACGGGCTCTAAGAGCATCATCATCAGGGGCATCAAATCCCCCTGATGGCTAATTTGTTATGCCAAAGTAAAAAAAGACCCCAAACCAAGAGCATCAAATGCATGAAAAAATTTGCAAAACTTCTCACTTTGATACAGTGTTCACGCATCAAACGATCATCAATGCAACATTCTCCCCTTTTATTTATTTTTATTATGAGTGGGAGGACATCTGGCATCCTTCTGCTTTTTTTTCTATTTGTTTCGTTAGTTTTTTGAATAGTTTAATATAGTGAGGTTATAATAGAGAGTTTGATTTCGTAAGTTTTTGTAAAAGTGACTTGCTAATTTATAAAATGTGTTTTTGAGGTTAAATTTAGTGTTCTTTTTATTCGGCTGATAAGATGCCTATTATTTATGGACTTGACTATGGGTATAGAAATTTTGGGTATATAAAATGTACAAATGGCTTGTGGGGCCTATTTTTGGGTTCCACACAAAAAATCCGAACCGTTCTTTAATTTGAAAATAATATTCAAATGATCTTGCAAAAAATTAACTCAATTGGATATGTGTAACTGGTTTATCCAAATTTCAAGTTTTTATTTAGAGCAGGATTCTAAAGCAAAACTTGAAATTTAGATAAACTAGTTATGCATATTCAATTGAGTTGATTTTTTGCAGGATCATTTGAAAATATTATGTTAAAATTAAGGAACGGTTTGGATTATTTGTGTGGGGCCCAAAAGTAGACCCCACAAGTCATTTGTACATTTTATGTTCAGTCGTACGTCTGTGTCGAAGCATCTTGGTGGCGGCGGCTGTGGTCGCCGGAGGTGGAGAGGGACGTCGGGGAGCTGGGTTGCCGATGGTGGTAGGTGCTCGCCGGTCGGGTTTGCTGCTCGCCCACCATCTCTCTCTTTCTCTCTGTATTTGGTCGAAGCAAATGGGACAGGGAAGAAGCCAGTTGAGGTTTTTTTTTAGAACAGTTAAAACGACGTCGTCTTGGCTGTTGGAGAAAAGTGTTAGTGTATCATTTTTGTATTTATTGTTTTCGAGCATTTTTACTATTCCTTAGAGCATCCCCAACAATGCCTCTCCTCTCTAAAATGAGGAGTGGAAGTGACATATAGAGGGGAAGTATTGTAATTTATGTCAAAAAGTTGTACTGTTTGGAGGGACCCATCCACCTATTTGTCACATCCACTCCCTAAATTTTATTTTGGCTCCCTAAAATGCTTTTTGACATAAATTACAAAATTTTCCCTCAATATGTCACTTCCACTCCTCATTTTAGAGAGGAGAGGCATTGTTGGGGATGCTCTTACTTTCCAACTACTTAGAGCATCTCCAAGAGGCTCAACAAATGGAGCCTGTTAGCTTTAATAGCTAGTCTAGAGCACTTTCTTCACTCCAACAGGCTCTCTATTCCACTAGCTATTTTACATTTTTTCATTTCCACTAGCTACATGTAGCTAGCCGGCTCCCCTCGCCTCTCTTATTAGCCGAGTAGAGAGTAGTGTTGGAATGTGGTGTGAAAAAGTGAATAGGCAAAATAGAATTTGTACTTTTTTAATATTTTTGGCTCTCTACTTTGCCTAGCAGTGTTGGAGTTGCTTTACCTACTTACTATGGCTTTCCTGTTCCAATGAATTGACTACATACAGGAATATAAATCACCTACAGTAGACAATTTTCACTCTGCTCCATCTTTTTACGATAAACCTGAGGGTACCGAAGGGAAGGTACCGAAATGGTACAGAGCGCGTTCGGGGGCCCACTTTTGGGTCCCACACGAGTGATCCGAACCGTTCAATATTCTTAAAACATTTTTCCGAGGGGGCCCACAAAAAATCAGCTCAATCGGACGGTTAGAAGTGCTTGAACCAAACCTCCACCGTTTCACTTTTTATTTGATTTGAAACGGTGGAGGTTTGATTCAAGCACTTCTAACCGTCCGATTGAGCTGATTTTTTGTGGGCCCCCTCGGAAAAATGTTTTAAGAATATTGAACGGTTCGGATTACTCGTGTGGGACCCAAAAGTGGGTCCCCAAACGCGCTCTGTACCATTTCGGTACCTCCCCTTCGGTACCTAGCAGCGTCCATCTTTTTATGCATGACATTTATACAAAGTACATACAAGATCTTTGATGCATGCAATGCCAGTGGGAAAAAAATTTGTTTGAGTGTCTCGGGAATCTCTCCACTCTGGGTCCCAATTCCTAAAAATTCCATGGGTGTCTCCAGGGACGGAGCCAAAATTTTACCTTTGTAGTTTGTAGTAGTGAAAATATGTACTTAAAAAATAAAAAGACAAACTACATTATGAATATTCATCCACTCTATGAAAAACTATAGTAACACAAAAATCTAGTGGTGGCAAGTCTATATAATTTTGGGATAAAAATCCGTTTTTCTATATAATAATTGCATTTTTTGAAAACCTTGAGGTGACGAGTCCCTCCTGGCTCCATCCTTGGGCGTCTCTATCAAAGTTGGATGCGAAACTGTGTTGCACAGTCGCTTTGGATCTTACTTGGGTCTAGTTGTTTGATTCAAATCGTTCATTTTGTTCGTTTCATAGAGTATGTAATTCATGTAAAGTTCATGTTGATTGAATATCGGTAACTATTTAGCTAACAATTTTGTAAAAAATAAAATAAAATCACCTACAACAGTTTCTCGTAAAAGGATTTTCACAATGGTTTCGGTAATATTTTTTAAGGCCATTTTATGGGTGTTCAAATATTCTTTCCTGCATTATGTTAGGTATCAAGGAAAATCCATCTTGCCTTCGAAAGGTTTGTCTCTTTATTTTAATGAATAAAATTGATCCATGGTCGATTTCATAACATAGTTATCAAAACTATATAATCTATGAGACGAACAAAACGAACGATTCAGTTTAAACAACTGAACGCGGGGTGGGTCCCAAAACAACTGTACAACACGCATGCTGCGCTCCCATCAAAGTTATTAATCTCATCCCGTCCCGTAACGGCCTCTATATACTGTACCGTACTACTGTAGCAAAAGCGAAATACTTTGCACAACACTCCCATCAAAGTTATTGATCTCATCGTTAATGTTTCAGATTCTCTGAGGTTGGCCCATATATGTATGTCATCTTTTGTGCCAACAGATTTGATAACAATTAACGATGCTTATTCATTAACATAAAAACTTTTTTTTTTATTAAATATACTATATATATTGTAAAATATGTAACACCGTAAATCCGAAACCGTACCGAGATACACAATGACACCCATACCTACTGTTCCAGTAAAGAAGACGGTATACTGACCGGTACGAGATTGAATGATTGATAACTTTGGTCACTATAATGCGTAATTGCTCATTACAATAACTAAATTAACAGGTAAAGAAAAAGAATGGCCAACGGATTGGCGTGGTGGTAAAGACCTAGAACTTCGGAATTTGCTCTCTCCTAAGATTTAAGGTTTGAAACCTCTTTGTTACTAGGAATCAGTCCACACGGAGCTTTAATTGGACTCCCCGCAATCTGAGTTATCAAAACGAAGAAGAAGAATGCCTGTATTACCGTAGCTAGTTGCCTTATTATAGCAAGAGAGTTCAATACCGAGTGAAGAATGAAGAGAAAGACAATACAGCACCAAACAAGTGTTTGTCGAGAATCCAACTTTGAACTTTGAACGAAAATTCAAAGTGTGTACTTACAAGATGGAGGGATAACATAGATCCAAGCAAATGTCATTTTCCATTGAATTACTAAACTTCATATAAAATCATCGCTGAAACACAGGCAGGCATACAAATTTGAGCCACAAATTCACTCGTTTCTTCAACCGGATTCCTAGCGTAAAGGTCATCATCA
This sequence comes from Vaccinium darrowii, assembly GCA_020921065.1. NCBI lineage: Eukaryota > Viridiplantae > Streptophyta > Magnoliopsida > Ericales > Ericaceae > Vaccinium > Vaccinium darrowii. The sequence continues at coordinate 28,129,480 of CM037158.1, read as the reverse complement.
TCTGGGTTGAGGCCAATCTAGGATGCTAGCCCAACTGCTAATTTGGCACAACAGGAATACAAGACCTAAGGACTTTGAGAAAAGATCACTGGGTTCGGATTCTATCTACATTATGTCACAATTACTGATCCATTTCACCATCCTAGAGAACTATAAGAACACGCAAATGAGATATTGTTCCAAGAGGCACTTTAATGAGTTGAGAGGATTCGCTCATCAGCGTCTTCTAAGCTTTGATTCACGGTATGTTTACATTATCTAAAAAACTTCGGAATGTATCAATGAGAAAAACAATAAGAACTAGTATTTCCATGAGCATACAAGCTAGGATCGCCTAAAAATAAGTTGGAAGTTCACTAGAGACAAACGCTCATTAACAAATCCAGGTGTAGTATACACAAAAAAGGCTAGGAGTTTATATTATATTAACTGCTTAAGTACTCTGAAAATATCAACAACAGCGCAAATTCAAAGAATGGTCAGTTTACATTGGTAGGTGATATGTAGACAAAGCTGACTTTTAAAACAGCTAACTCAGAAGATGGTACGTTGAAGAATGTTGAATGCAAGAAATGCTCTTATCTACATAACATCGACGACCCCAAGCATTGTAAATTGTGTGAAACGATTACTAGGAGCCAGAACTTCACCTTGTACAATCCGGATGAAAAAGCTACTAACTCAGAGATTTACAATTTGAAAGGAATCAACCACGGTTTGCAATTTGTCTTTCATCTTGCCCCACCTCCTCTCGTTGGCACCCGTTGTCAAAGTGTAGAACTTCCCTGGATCAAATTTTTTTGTCCATGTAAAACACGATGTAATACTACGAAAGTAGGGAAAAAGCTGCAATGCATGCTTTTGCAGTTTGTTGATAAGAGAAATACAACACCCTCGTGGCAAATTTAACGCAATGCACATGACAAATTTAACTCTACTGCAGATATGTTTCATACCATTGCCGATACAGATTGTACCGAGAGTGTGGCGTGTATACGTTGGAGCTTGAGCAATAAATTCAAATGTGTAATAAGCTTTCCCATCTGCATCATGCTGTACACAACCGAAGGACCTTAAAATCATTAAGACTTAATTGCCTCAACCAAAATGAGTCAATGGGAAGAGGACAGACAGACATGAACATAGAAAGGATAAAACAGCACAATGATAGTCAGTTCCTACACTAAGAGGTCCACACTGGTATTCCCCAGTCTCCAGCATCGTGCCTTAGCTAAGGTTGCAGGTCTACCAGAAATGTTTTACTTCAGTTGTGGGCTACTTAGTGTCCGTGATCGCATTGCTATTTGTTACTTCGTCTTGCCTGCTTCATTACTCTGAGATTATATGCAAAAGCCAATAAACTCCCAAGACCAGCTGGCAGTTGTGTGATTTTGGATTTTGAGCCGTTTGCTTAAGTAGGGACACTCACTGCACCCATTCCTCGGTTACTTCTGTTTTCATACCAAGTTACACAGACTAGGATAGAACTAAAGATAGCTATTGGGGTAAGGTGCCCTTATGCTTATACTCTGCAAATCACTTTCATGCCCAAGGACTTCACTTGACAGTCCACATGAAGGGACACTTTCACATGTCATAGATATTTATCAAACAAGATGGAAAAAAAACACACAAAAAATATACTAGTAAATCCATTTCAAAGAAACATTGTCTACATTTGGAACTTTGTTTCTATGAATTCCTAATACAAGAGGTTCTACATTAATCAAAGCTCTGAGGAAAATCTGCAGAACACCCACCCACCCACCCGCTTACACGTACACGCAAACAAGCGCGTGCGCGCGCACTCTCTCTCTCTCTCTCTCTCTCGATTATGTGTTTGTTCGCAGTTATGATAAATTTGAATACTATTATAGAACACCCAAGGTACGAAAAAATCATGTGATTGTTTAAAAAGTAGGAGGGTTACACGAATAATAGCTTATTCTCTCGAGAAAAAAGACTTAAGAGCACACTGATTGCTGAAGGCAGCAAGCACCATCCACTTGCTTATCCCATTGGGAGGGAAATGATAATCCAATGACTTACTACAAAAAGATGCTACATGCAAAAATCTACTGCAAATAGCATAGGATGCACCAAAAGATGCAGATACCAAAATAACACTACATGTAGCAATCTATGTTGTACCCATTTTCCCTCAAAACCATAAACACGCGAAAAATTAAGTAGTAATGTACCAAAAGACAAAGATACCAAACCTCTGTTGCCTGAACAAGCTTAGTTTTCTGTGAAGGGGGAGCTAGAACTTTTTTAATTAGAGTTTCGGCAACCTGAGACCAGTAAACAATCAAAAGATGGTTTTCCATCTTAGTACTAAAGAGAGTATGTAAAAGGTTGAAGAAGGAAATGAAAAATAGCAAGACAAAACTTGGACAATATTGAGGCAACTAATTTACATCTCCAAAGCATTATGCTTATGCACAACCTCTTGAGGAGACCCAAGGTCTCGAATGTCCTGTTTGGTGGTTGGTAACATTGTTACGCTGACATTCTCTAGCGGTTCAATCACATCTTTGAATACCTTGTCTTGTCCTTCAATGACTACTTCCTGCCTCAAAACAGAGAGAAATAAATATCTATCATGACAAAAGCTAAAAAAATACAACATAATGAAGACGGCTATCCAATACCATCTCCTCACTGAAATATTTACATGCCTAAAACTAATAGTAGTGTAAACAAACTACAGTTGAGCACAGAGTTAAAGCATAAAAGCTATGAATGCTAACCTGCCAACCAAAGGGATAGAGAAATGAGTATCCATCCTTCTTGTCCGTCACTGGCAGGAATCCTTTTTTATTTTCTGCAGCAACTGAGCCATATCAAGGGTGCACACTTAGACTATGAACCATCATTACTACGGAAAGTAAAGCATTTAATGCCACTTGACAGAACGATTAACAAAAAGCCAAAAAAAGAAAAGAAAAAGGGAAATCTAGATTCTAGACTTCATGAACACAAATGAAGGTTAAAAATTTGGCTTCCAAAAAATGTGGAAATAATAGCACTTACATGACGCGTATTTCTCGTGAGATAGCAAAACCCAAGGTACAAGTGTTGTCCCCACTGCAATCAGTTGACGCCTCCCAGGCCTATCGGTGAGAAAATAATCTGGTCAAAGTAATATGGACCATTAAACAGAGGTTACAACAGCATAGAAAACAAACAAGGAAATTGAGGCCAAAAAAGGAGTGTTCCGTTAAGTGAGTAAACCCCATAAACACGTAAAGCCACACATATGAAACAGCCCATTGTCTTCTATTTCTATTTCACTTTAATCCCAGTATAACATGTCATTTAAGAATTCGTTACAACATCAACGTACATCAACAAAATTTCTATAATGACCAAAACTGGATAAGAATTATCGTATCATATTGCTTCAAATAACTACTTTTTTTTATCTGTTCATGAAGTAACTGAAGTAGCCAAGCTTTCCAATCATGCTGCAATCACAGTGTAAGCTAGTTGTCAAGAAAAGTAACTCTACAGTCATACTGAAATTTACATTCATGAATCACAAGGTATATGAGCGATAATATAATTATGCAGATTCATTCAACATCAAGAAAACAAGTTCCACCTTGATGAGATGAAGTTGGAGCAGCGGATATTTGCTCTGCCCTGACAAGAAAGGAAATGCCTCATCGTAAGTTGGAGCAGCGAAAATGGTCTTCGGTTTTCAATGGAAACACAAGGACATGGTGTTTCTTTACTATAGGGAAGTCTCCCCACCCCAGTACTGTGCATACACACTAGTATGAAGATAAAACAAAAGTAATATTTTGGAAACAAAAGTAATTACCTCATCGTAATATTTTGGAAACAAAAGTAATTACCTCATCTGACTGACTACCATATAGAGAAGACTCTTCCAGCCGCAAAACTTGTGACTTACTTGTCCACAGAAGTTGCATTAGTTTCCTCCTCACAGTTGTTTTGCCACACAACAGATCCCAACCCATGGCAGCTACCAGAGGTTGAAGTCGTGGAAACAATGAAAGAACCTATCTCACAGATGAAAAGAGGGTATTGGTGAAACTAAAAGAAGCAAGCAAACAAAAAAAAGTAAATATCATCATTCCACACATTAGAATAAACACATTCACTATTCTACTATCTCTTACAAAACGTTACACGGAACGTACAATGCTAGCCTCTTGAAGCTGCTCCTTCTTGACAGCAGACAAGGCAGTGTCCATGACACATTCCAGTACATGCAATCCAGAAACACGAGCATAATGGAACATGTCTCTCATGCAAGAGAATGTTGCCATTCTCAATGATGAAGCTCTTTCATCTGGATTCATCTCGGGTTCCAAGTTGGCCATAAAACTCTGAAGATGCTCAAGCGGAGGAGGAATCTGGTTGTTATCTGCCGCTCTGAACATCTCAATCTCTCCAGCGAGAAAATCATCATGAATAGACTGTAAAAGATCATTGATATGAATTAAGTTGCAACTTCAATATGTAAATACCATGGTTCTAACACTTCCATATGTGGTATACAAAATATAACAGCAAATCCACGTCAACCACAACAAAAGCATATATCAATTCTTCATACAGTGGACACATGCAAATTACTTAAATCTCGTCCCTAATTTTTCGCACTCCTATTAGTATAAAGTTGATGGCCAATTTAGAAAATAACATGGCGAAGATTGCGAATGTCCACATGAAAAGGAGGTATGAAGAAATAGCACAGATGCACAGAACCAGCCATTCTTGATGAAGAAATCTCCCACCCATATTACATGATGGAAGAGAAATAATAAAACCACCTGAATCATTTGAACAAGATTTGTGCAGTTTGATGAAAGAGCTTCCCCATAAATTAACAACAGTTTATTTCGCATGGCCAACCAGGTGTCTCCATATTCATTCTTCGTTGACAAAACTCTCTTGAGGAGATCTTGCAAAACCAAGCTATCAGAGACATCAAAAGAGAGTATAATTTAATATCTAGAACAATAGAAGAAAAGGAAAAAGACTATCTACTGCACGTTTTGAAACCAATAAAGAAAAAGAAGCAAGAAAACACAAATATATCCATTGTGACTACATGTATGCAGTGCCTGGTATATAGATTCAGCTTTGCCACAAGAAGATATTCAAATTTTAATGAAGATTATAGCTGCAAATAATAGGAAATTCTGACCATATCAGTCTATTCTCAAAATTCAAGATACTAGAGACGCCTTCAAAATGAAGGAGGTCGTTGTTCATTGAAAGCTTGAGCAGTGAGCACTTTTACCATTGCTAGGAGTTTCCCAACTATGAGAAACTAGAGTTAATTGCTGCTCTATTTAGTATTTGAGATTTAGCCAGGAGTGAACAGTTAAAAGTTGACAAGAAAACAAACCAAGAAGCAATAACCTTTTGCTTTCAAAAAATTCATTGACCAGAATTTACACCAGTGAAGAGGAGACGGAAGCAAAACATTTATATCATGCATGGACCAGCATTTAAGTAACTTCCAGCAAAGGAACAAAAGGTTTTCAAGAGCACGCCAAAGAAAAACCAGCCTTTAGAAAGTTAAAAAATATATGAGAGTATGGAGCAATTAGTTTTAATCTTATTCAGTAGATTGTGGCCAAGGACACGGATATTTTGAAGCACCATGATTTCTGATGAATACCAACTTACCAATTTGCCTGTTCAGAAGTAGCAAAATAGGAGCATTTCAGACTTTAAAAGCTCAAGACCACAAGTTCTGAACCATATTTGGAGTTTTTAAAGGACAAAAAAGCATAAAACAAAGATACCGTAATAGTTATCAACCAAACTCTTCGAGACCAGCTCTACATGTATGCCAGCTCACAAAGATGGTGCTGATTTTTCACTCTCTCAATCAAAAAACTTCTATGGAGGAGAAAACTCATAATGCAGCTCACTTCAAGACATATAGTGCATGAGAAAGACATCGCTAACTAGCTGAAGCATAAAGATATTTTGTCTGGTTAGCGGTCACCGTTATTAGCCAAAAGAGCTTGTTGATGTGAGGACAATGGGATAAGAAAACTAGTTAGGACTAACATTTTTCACACTGTATGTACAATGGCAAGGAAATTGTGTAATTACAATGAAGCTGGGACAATTTGATTTCTAGGGAAGTTGTTAGTAAACTCATCTTGCATGCAAATAGAAAGTGCGGACTACTATTCCCTCATCCTCTATTGCTTTCTATTAAGTAAACATCAGTCCTAAAGGCTTAAGCTATTAGGAAAGGGGCCCCCAACAACGTATATCAAGCTATCTATCACCCTCCCTTGCATGCAACTCCGTCTTGCACCTGGAGATGCAAATTTTCAAAGATAGAGCAGAACAAAATACGAATGGGAGAAACAGAATGCAAACAGAGAGCAAATGCAAACAGCGAGACTTGAACCCAAGACCTCTCGCAACCAGAGCTTTATACCAATATGTTAAGTTACCAACGGTCCTAAAAGCTTAAGCTGATAGGAAATGGGTCCAACAATGTATATCAAGCTATCTAACAGCTTCTAGACCATATTACATGCACAGCCCCATTCATCCTCATTTGGGTCACAAATCCCGACCGTAGCTCACCTATGTTTGGAGTCCATCACGGTTCCCTTATAAGTCTTCTTAAGAATCATATTGGCCTTGTTCGGATAAGTTCTCCAAAATGTTTTTTTTGGAGTCGAAAGTTAAAAAGCAAGTGGGTCAATGCGGGGACCCAATATTCCCTAAATCACCCCAGCCTTTGACCAACAATGACTGGGCTAGTGGGCCCCATTCAACCCTTTTTTTGCTTTTGTTTTGGTTTTCCAAGTACAAATCCCCTCTAGTGGGTCCCTCTCACACTTATGAATTGCCGCTCTAGTGGGTTTTCCGAGTACAAAGTTGTACGTCCCCTCTAGTGGGTCCCATTTAAGGAGTTAAAACTGACCTTTTTAACTTTCAACTCCAAAAAAACATTTTGGAGAACTTATCCGAACAAGGCCATTGTCTTTACGGATGGATCTTCTTGGCCTATCCTTGGAAAAGTTTCCTCGTCAAACTAAGGCCTTGTTCGTTTCCCTATTTAGTTTTAGTTTTAGTTTTGATGACATCATCATTTCCCTCATTTCTCTCTCTATCTCTCTCCACTCATTACACTTGCTGACATCATCAAAACTAAACTAAACTATCTAACCAAACACAGCCTAAGTAATTAACTTTACCTTCTATTTTTCATGTCCCTCTCTTTCCCTTAATATGCCTTATGTAATCAATTCTAAATGTTCAAGGTTGCTCCAAAGTATTTTCTCCAACTCAATGTGTTCTCCAGCACCTCAAGACAAAGATGATTGACTCAACATGAGAAGGACAACTTGTGATTCTAGATCCTAATAGCTCCTCTCCAATTCAGGGCCGGCCGTGGCTCAAAAAAAAAGGCCCCCAAATCTAAGATCATAATAACTACTGTCTACTAATATTTATGTCAGACTTTTACTAAGTAGTTGCCAGCTCAGTGGTAGGAAAGTGTTGCTTTAATCGAACCTCATTGCTACGTTTTTCTGTTGCTCTAAAAAGTCCTCCTTCAAAATATGTGAGGATAGATATTGTTGTGAGGTTTGAACCCAACATCTCAGGGCTAGATACTCACAACTTTACCACTGCTCTACCAGTGCCCTATTGCAACCCCTGCACCGAAAAGTAAACATATATATGTGTATACTGTTCAGATAAAAATATTGACTTTTTCTTTTCAATTTCTTCTCCCTAAATGTAACTTAAATCTTTCTCCTACGTATTTTAAAGTCAATTCGATTTATGAAATAAGAATATTATATACAGTTTCATATTAATCTAATCCAACCTTTTATTACTTATTACTAATAATTCAATTTATTCAAGTGATTCTCTCTCTTTTAATTGTAGTTACAAAATATTATCAAAGACCCCCTGTTGAATGTTCACTTTGGGCCCCCAAAATCTTAAGGCCGGGTTGCTTCAATCCCATCATCTGTTTTGACCACCACCATATAACCACTTTAGTGGAATTTTCACCTTGGACACTTCGTCTTATGGCCAAACTTACGTGTATCCTTCTTTGACTCATTACTCCATTTCAGCTTGGTCTATTTTAGAGTGCCGAGCTTGTGAACCTTATTCCGAAATTTGAGTGTAATCGCCATTGGTCTAAGTCTTTTGATGTGGTCCATCGAGGTCCTTTTGTGCTACTACGAATGGATCTCTTTTTACTTTGTTATGGTTGTGGACTTGAAAGAAATATATGAATTACCTCATTTGGTAATAAGTTGTTCTACACTCAAAAATTTTATTTATTTTGGATGCGTGTTAAGAGTTTTGATTAAATAATGCATAGGCTATATGCATTTTGGTTAACTGTGTTGATCATTCGGGAAGCTTCTTGAGTACGAACATCAGCAAAATGCTATTGCTATATGAAAGAATCTCCGTTCTTTAATGTTGCTCACACCTTTTCATTCAATATGAAGGCCCCCTCGAACATTTTTGGGACAGTATTTTACTTGTTGCATGCAATCTACCATATTTCTAATCATAATTTCAAAGGCTATTTGGCGTAATAAACATGGGGCTCTGTTTTCTCTATTCTCGGCATTCGCTATTTTTGCTCACTCTACAGTGTGTGCCTTTTGCTCATCTTCTCGATCGTGGCCAATGAAGCGCAAATGCAGATAAGGATAAGGATACAGATAGGACACAATACAGATCGTAATTATCTACTGATTACAAATGTTTGTATATAGCGTGTGCATGTGTGCCTTAACGTGTGATTTTGTGTGCCTGAGAGAGAGAGAGAGAGAGTACCAGTGCTTAGCGTTCGAAACCTGAGAAGTGAGAATAATGCTTAGCGTTCGAAACCTGAGAAGTGAGAATAATGCTGCAAAGACGACGAATCGTTGATGTATCGATTTACTGGTCAGGGTTTGTTTTCAGCTTCTGACTCTATTAGTATTGACTGATCCTTCAAGAACATTTGAATTTATAGTTTGCCCCTTACTAACGCTACTCAATTCTTTAACCAATTTCATTTAACCCCCACTGCAAGCCGAAAGTTTCCCAACGTATCTCATCAATTTCCCGTGGGTATCCGAAATGTATGTAGAATTTAAACACATATAAATACTGGATATTTATTTGTCATCTCCGATAGGTATCCAGTGTGCATAGCTATTCCGAAACAAATCCGGTATCCATACACGAATAGTTTCAGAGCCATGATTACTTATCTACTTGACCACGGAAGTGTAAACTTATTTGGCCCTATTGTACACAGAAAGACAACTGTCATTGCCATTCTACAACTTTGTTATTCCTTGTCGGTGTTACAATTCTCACTTGACCTCTTTTTCCATACCAGGTCAACTAATATGTGTCGACCTCATCATTGCCATGAGTATCTTCATTTCCACAGTGGACTCTGACTCCTTTACCAATTTCTCCCTTGACTAATTGTCCTTTGCAAGTTATCATGGATCTCGAGCCATGCTACTATGCTAGTGGTTTCTTGATTACTATTTTTACATCTTTCTGACATATGTTCTGGCTATTTCCTGCATTACTTATCCTAATTATTCAGCTTCAGCTATGTAGCAAGATACACTTGTATTCAATTGTACTCGGTGTTTCACATTGCATTGCTTTGCATGAAAATTGTCTTCTATTTCTCTCTCATCTTAATGTTGACTTTATCTTTATCTAAACGAAAATACTTATCAATAACAAATTCTTTATCTGAAAGAAAATAATTTAGGGGTAATGAAGCGCTCTTCAAAAGAATTATATCCTTGGCAGAGCTTTATTTGCTAAGGTGAGTTCTATGATTCAAAATGGTAATTGGCTTTGGCCTAGGCCTAGAAATCGCAGAATTCAGCAAATTCAGAGCTCTATTTCTGATTCTATGTTGCCTCAAGTTGAGAGGGATGATGAAGTGGTTTGGCTTGGCTCTCCTACAGGAAAATACATTACCAAATATACATGGGAAGCTATGCGAAGTAAGAGAGGGATGGTTCCTTTTGCTCATGTGGTTTGGTTCTCTAATAATGTTCCTAAATGGGCCTTCATTCTATGGTTGACTTGTTTAAAGAAGCTTTCAACTAAGGATAGACTTAGACGATGGGGATGGGAGTGGATCCAATCTGTGTTCTATGTAATCATACCGAAGAAAGTATCCAGCATTTGTTCTTTAAACCTTAGTAGCAATACATACAAACACTAGGCGTTGAAGGTTGATACCTTTTTGATATTGTTGCTGTTTTGTTTCTTGTAAAGGGAAGTATCCCATGTGTAACCTTGGTTTTTTGGTATATAATTAACATTTACCAAAAAAAAAATATACATATTCCCTCCTCTCTAAATTATTCAAACAAACCATCAACAATGTATTGCCCTTATATATATCGGCACCTTTATAATATCTTCATACTATATCCGACCACAACTAATCCGGTCAGCAAATGACCCAATAGTTTGTTGGTCAACCAACGTAATTTGCATAATAATGAGCACAAATCTTGGTTAAGTGGGAGAGCTCAGCCAGGGGCAACACAAGCTTCCTCAAAAGAAATAAGGTGTCGTGTAACCTTTCGCTTTCGATCAAGATCCTCTCGTGAGATTCCTCTACCCTCATGTGACGCACAATGGGATCCGTCACAATCCCACTGGAGGATCCAAGCTGTTCATTTTGGAACTCTAGATGTGTTTCCATGCCAAAATCCAGGTTATTCGGTTCTGTGGGTCCTGTAGTGGGCCGAACGATGAGGGTCCGAAGAGAAAAGGCCAGACGGGCCAATGGGATCAGATCAGCTAATAGAAGACCTATGAAGTCCATCCGTAGGCCAGGCCGAGCGATGTCAAACCCAAAGCCGAATAGCCCAAACCACTCTGTATTTAGCCTTGCTTTAGTTCCGCCCTTGCTCTTCACTCTCAAACACTCTGTACTTCCCTCTGTTGCAAGTGCTCACTAGACCGTGAGTGCCATCCCGGCCACATTCCGGCCGGGTTTGTCACTAACGCCAGGTGTCACTTGTGCAGGGAGAACCAGAGATCAGGGTAGTCTAATCGACCCGTTGAAGGGTTCACTCAAGAGGGTCAAATCGGACGACAGTCACCACCGGTGCGTGGACACATGAGAGCATCCACGAATTTGTCGAGCATGCATGCCCTGGTTTTCATCTAAAAAATATCTTCTGGGAAATGAAAAAATATGATCTCGGTGGGTGCGTGGGACACATGAGAGCATCCACGAATTTGACGAGCATGCATGCACTGGTTTTCATCTAAAAAATAACAATCCATCTTCACATAAACCAATGCTGCATCAGTGAAGAAACCCAGAAAAAATTAAGTACTGCATTAGCGAGGAAGCTTATCTTATATATAACCACTGAAGACATTATTAAATCACTAAAGACATTATTTAAAAAAAAAATGAACCATAGGCATTATTTAAGCCCCTTAATCGATTGCGACAAAAAGAAAAATCAAATTTGAAATACCTTCTTGGTGAGGTTTTTCTTGAAGAACCCTAGATTCGGCACCCGACCAAATGCTCTCAGAAGGAAGGTCCTCCAGAATCACAGAGAATGAAAACACAACCGAAAGAAGCATCAAACAAGCGACTAAAATCCCCATCAACTTCATTGGATTCAACCCATATCTAGTTTCCGGAGCCAGGGAAACGACCAGATCCTTGAGTGGATCATTGCAATTTCTATTCAACCTCCTCATATATAATCAAATTCTCATCTGGGTTTCTGCATAAACAGATTTAAAAGCAAAGTGGGCAGATATGAGGAGGAGGGGTTTTGGAGTGGAAAAATGGAGGAGTTCTGAAGCAGTAGAAGAAGAAGTTTATAGTTGTGTTTGGTCGTAATGAGTCCAACAATCAATGAATTTTATATATAGGTGGATTTTCTAGTCCAAATCTTCCGAAAATAAGAAAAAAGTGAGTTTTTTGTATTGCAAATTATTTTTGGAAAATCCGAGCCGTCCAATGTATTCAGAAGGTGTTTTCAAGGGTGCACGGGAGAAATCTTCAAACAAAAATACCGGGAAGGGCTTGATCCAAGCAGTTTTTGCAAAAACTGTAAATATAAAATTTTTGCGAAAATTGCTTGGATCAAGCCCTTCCCGGTATTTTTTTTGAAGATTTCTCGCGTGGACCCTTGAAAACACCTTCTGAACACATTGGACGGATCGGATCGTCAAAAAAAATTTGGATCATGGAGGTCCGGAAGTCCGGAGTCCGGAGGAGAAGCTTACCCTATATATATATATATATATTTGTCTTTTAGCTGCTAAAAAGAGCACTGCTAGGGGTACCCCATCTTCTTGCACCGAAAATGCACCCCACGCCTTCGGGGAGTTTTAATTTGAAACGGTGAGACTTTGGTTCAAGCATTTCTAACCGTTCGATTGAGCTGATTTTTGGTGGGCCCCCTCGGAAAAATGTTTTAAGAACAATGAACGGTTCGGATCACTCGTGTGGGACCCAAAAGCGGGTCCCGAAGGCGTGGGGTGCATTTTCGGTGCAAGAAATGGGGTACCCCAGGTTTTCCGCTGCTAAAAATGAGCAATGATACACGGAATGCTTGGGGTTAGGAAAGATTAAAAAAATTGATTACATATAGTAAGTGCATTAATATATGTACGAGGTTGTTCTGGTGGAGAAATGATTCCATAAAGTTGGGCAGCAGGACGAGATTCTTCTAACCATATGTTAATCCGAAAATGACTCCGTTGTCGGTGGAAAAGGACTACTCATTCGAATCCCGGACCTGGTGACCCTGCACTAGGGGTGTCCACGGATCGAATCCGGACGGATCGGATACGGATCCGATCCGATCCGATCCGATTCGCTCAGAGCGGATTATGGTTTTTAAAATCCGGAACCGAACCGAACATTCACGGATCGGTTACGGATCGGATCGGATCGGGACGGATCGGGCGGATTTGACAGATTAAAGAAGGATTATTGAGCGGATTGAGTGGATCGAGCGGATCCTATCCGATCCAGATCCGGAACCGCCAGATAAGAAATTCTCGATCCGGAACCGAACCGAACATTCACGGATGGATCAACGGATGGTTCGGATCGGTTCGGATTGGTCGGATTGGCGGATCGGATGATCCGCTGGACAGCCCTACCCTGCACAATGGAGAAATTATTTATACCTGGTGACCCTACACGACGGGCAAATTATTTCACCGCCAACCTTAGAGCATCCTCATCAGGCTCAACAAAAATTGGGTCAAATTTAACCTCAAAACCACCTTTTATAAATTAACAAGTCACTTTTTAAAAAAACTCACAAAATCAGACTTTCTATTCAGGAAGTCAGGAGAGATAATTGCTTTAACCCGTGAACAGTACCTCAAAGGATTTACCGAGTTATTGTAGCAAAGTTATAACTTTTGCAAATTTACAAAAAATTTGTTGAGTCTGATTTTGGGAGTTTTTTCTCCCTTTCACTCAACAACTTAGCCATCAGGGGGATTTGCCTCCCCTGATGAGGATGCTCTTAATGTTGCATTTTTGAAATAGCTACAATACCTACATATTAAGGATGTGTGTATTATAGCTTTTTTCTTGTATTTTATATGAATTCCCATCAAGCCACCAAGGTATCTTCTCCTTATGTTTTTGCATTAGCATTTCAATTACCTTGATTGGTTATTTAACCGTTAAATTAACTAGTAAATCCATTCCTAAATAACCATCCGGAAAGTTTGCAGGAAAGACAGGATAGGAATCCCTAGGTGAAGCTAACAGGGTATACGTAAGTGTGTGTGTGTGTAGGAACAAGCTTCTAGTCCGGACTCGGGAACTCCGGACCTCCACGTTCCCGATATTTTTTTTTATTTGAACCATCCAATGTGTTTAAAACGCGTTTTTAAGGGCCCTCGTGAGAAATCATCAAAAAAAAAATACTGGGAATGGTTTGATCCAAACAGGTTTTCACAAAACTGTATATGTACAGTTTTTGTGAAAAACTGCTCGGATCAAGGTCTTCCCGGTATTTTTTGTTTTGATGATTTCTCGCGGGGACCTTTAAAAATACGTTTTAAACACATTAGACGGTTCGAATTTTGCAAAAACAATTTTTAAAAACTTCAAAACACCTAAAATCTCCAGTCAGGGATCCCTAACTGAAAGCTTGCAGTATATATATATATATAGGGAGAGCTTCTCCTCCGGACTCCGGACTTCCGGACCTTCATGATCCGAACATTTTTTTGACGATCCGATCCGTCCAATGTGTTCAGAAGGTGTTTTCAAGGGTCCACGCGAGAAATCTTCAAAAAAAAATACCGGGAAGGGCTTGATCCAAGCAGTTTTCGCAAAAAAATTATATTTACAGTTTTTGCAAAAACTGCTTGGATCAAGCCCTTCCCGGTATTTTTTTTTGAAGATTTCTCGCGTGGACCCTTGAAAACACCTTCTGAACACATTGGACGGCTTGGATTTTCCAAAAATAATTTGCAACACAAAAAAACTCACTTTTTTCTTATTTTCGGGAGGTTTGGACTAGAAAATCCACCTATATATATATATATATATATATATATATATATATATATATATATATATATATATATATATATATATATATAAACACAACACTCTTCTGGGCCCCCTTGTGATGTTCTGAACCATTGATCTTGTTTAAATGAGCAAACTAAAAGGTCCTGCAAAATTTCAGCTCAATCGGATATCGGTAAGTGCTTGATCCAAACAATTTTGAAAACACTAGTTCCTGTCACATTTTTTGCAAAACTATTTGAATCAAGCACTTATCGATATCCGATTAAGTTGAATTTTTGCAGGACCTCCTATTTTACTCATTTAAACAAGATCAACGGTTCAGAACGTCACAGTGGGGCCCGTAACAAAATCGTGTGTTTTTTTATGTGTTTTTTTAAGTGTGAGGGGAACCGGCCCCTATATATATATATATATATATATATATATATATATATATATATATATATATATATATATATAGAGAGAGAGAGAGAGAGAGAGAGAGAGAGAGAGAGAGAGAGAGGGTAATAATGATAAATCACATTAAAAAATGATGAAAACATAATTTTCTAAAGTAAGAAGGATGAAAATCTATATGGTGTTAAAAAAAATGATGGATGTTTGATTACCTCTATTATTTTTTGCCTAGTGGACTTCGTTAATGCAAAACCCTTTTACAGTAATATTTTCTAGGTTTCTTCAATAATGCAGCATTGGTTTCTGTGATAGGTAAATAACGTGGATCTGATAAAAAATAATAATAATAACGTGGATTGTTATGTACAGCAGAAATCATAGGATCCTCTCACGTGACCATAGTGACTCCACAATGGGACCTCCAGTGATTATACTTGAGCATCCTAGTTAAGTAGACTTTAATGTGTTGATTATACTTGAGGATCCAAGCGTAGACTTTAATGCGTTGATCAACTATACAAGAAACCACGTGACCATTTCTTATATGTCCAATACTATAATGGAAAGGACATTTGAGCCGTTCATTTTGGGTTTTTTGAAAATGTCAAAGCAATTCCATTCATAAAGCCCAAAGGCAGTACAGATTTCATCACAAGATACGGAATTGAACCAAAACTATCCAAATCTAGACGCAAGCACCCGTAGGCTCAGTGACACCCCTACCAAAGGCAGACCAACAACTCGTTGCTGGGCTAAAAGCCAGTCATCAATCCAGTAGTAGAGATCCCGAGGGAAAACAGTCCAATCCCTAACACTAAGCACAAGATGAAAACCATGGTGGGAAGTACAGTCCGACAATCAATCACCGGCCGATTGTGAAGCAAACCAGAAAACTAACTGGCCTTCACAACCAAAGGACGCTTACTCCACGGCAAGTCCCCGCTGACACTCGAGACTCTGTGTGCAAGTAGCAGTGTCGACCAAGTCGACATCCCGCACAACACGGCGATCAAAGAAAGCACCACCACAAAGACACCCAAACTAAAACTCTACAATATAACACAAACCAGAAAATAACAAAAAAACAAAAAACCACGAACTAATAAAAAACCGAAGAAACTGAGGCAACCCGAGTTACCACCATACCGAGTCACCCAAGTTCCACCGGGTTAAGATGAGTCACTACTCCGGGGTGTAGATCCATACACCGAACCGCCGCCAGTTTGCCGCCAAAAGCTGTCGGAGCCTTTATTAGCCGGAGGGAGCCTGAGCCACCCTAATCTCACCATTGTTTCAGATCAAAGCCAAGTGAATCAGATGCAAGGTTGGTGTAATAACCCGAAATTTCGTAAATAAAATTTTCGATTTATTAATTCGAGTATTTAATTTTAATATTGCTAAATAAAATAATTTATTATTTAGTTTAAATAATTTGAATAAAATTAGATTTAATTTGTTTATTTTTCCGTCCCGTAAATCAACGCGTGCGCACCGGGTATTACACCACATCGCGTCTGGAAAGCCCTACAAATTCCCCCAACTCCTATTTTGTCTCCTTATGACTAACATCACCCTATTTATTGCCTAAATTGGATCTATTACTAATTTTAGAAAGCCTAAATTAGCCATGTGGTCAATTTTGACTTTGCTTTTAATTTTGACTTTACTTTTACTAACCCTAATTTGGAGTTTTGTGAATTATGAGAGCAAGAGAGAGAGAGGTCGGTTTGGGGGTGGAAAGGGGAGAGAAATTGCTTCCCTCGCCGTATAATTTTATGGGCGTGTATCCGCACGCCCGTTCACGCGCATTTTGACGCCGTTTTTCTTCCAAATTCCTAAGCGTTATATTTTTGGATTCTCTTAAGGCTATCTAGGAATTTCCTAACATACTTGTTTATTTTCTTAAAATAATAATTCTTTAATTATTTTTCGTGGTACACTAGTTTGTATTTTTCACGCACAAAACCAACCTTACGGAGTATTTTTCGCCCCAACGGAGGGGAACTTATCCCCCAAGTAATGTGAGACACATCTTATCCTATAGTACTAGCCACATTAGGCTATTTAAAGTTGACCCATAGGTTTACTTTTACTAAGTGTTATACGTAGGGGAGTCCTTCTAATCTGGAGCTCCCGTTTCCGGACCTCCATGATCCAAACATTTTTTTGATGATCCGATCCGTCCAATGTGTTCAGAAGGTGTTTTCAAGGGTCCACGCGGGAAATCTTCAAAAACAAATACCGGGAAGGGCTTGATCCAAGCAGTTTTCGCAAAAACTTTATATTTACGGTTTTTGCAAAAACTGCTTGGATCAAGCCCTTCCCGGTATTTTTTTTTTTGAAGATTTCCCGCTTGGACCCTTGAAAACACCTTCTGAACACATTGGACGGCTCAGATTTTCCAAAAATAATTTGCAACACAAAAAAAAATCATTTTTTTCTTATTTTCAGGAGGTTCGGACTAGAAGATTGGGCCATAGATATGTACGTATATTTATAACACTCCGTGACTAGTTTCGTGTGTATAACTAGTACCCAAAACTGCCCAACGCCCCAACCTAACGAACCTAGACGCTTTTAGTCATTTCTAACGAACCTAGCAAGTTGACCTTATCCTAAAACTAGCATTAAAACCTAAGGGGACAAAACCTAACCCTAGCTAGATATTTATTCCTCCATTTAATGGAGGAAACTGCCAACAATTTCCTAGAGAGAGGGGCGGCCTAAAGGGGGAGGGAGAGAGCTTCATTTGCTTGCCTATAAATAGAATTTGCCTCATTTGGAAAGCTCACACCAAAACCTTCCAACTTCTCTACTTTGTGCTTTCTAGTGTTCTTGAGTGAGTTCTTGAGTGTTCTTCCACATTCAACCTTCCACCACCACCCTCGACCACCCCTAGATCTTAGAAAGGTAGAAAAGTTAGCTAGAAAGTGTTCGAGCGGCCGTTACTCCGCCAGAATCTAATTAGCTTATCGGCTTCCGACTAATCATCGGAAATTAAGGTGGATACTTTATCTTAACCTTAGATTAGTATTTTCTAGTTCATTTTAAATATGTCATTATTATGCTTAAATGTGCTTAATTATATTTAAACGAGATTATGTTGGATGATTAACGGTTTAATGAACGATTAGACTTTGAAAAACACACTTAGTCGTTACTATGCATGATTTGAGATTGACTTATCAAAATGCACCGTTATAATGCCCGATGAACTTTTGGAAAACCAAATTATGCAGT
Source organism: Vaccinium darrowii (assembly GCA_020921065.1). Taxonomy (NCBI): domain Eukaryota; kingdom Viridiplantae; phylum Streptophyta; class Magnoliopsida; order Ericales; family Ericaceae; genus Vaccinium; species Vaccinium darrowii. The sequence continues at coordinate 28,111,275 of CM037158.1, read as the reverse complement.
TATAATGCCCGAATGAAAATTGACATTTCAAATTTACGTCATTATAATGCCTAACTGATTTCTGGAAAGTAACCGACTAAACTATTTCTTAAAGCGACTTCAAAATGTTTTTGACTATATTTGGACTATTGAGATAACCCAAGGCTAACACCCTTGAGGGTCTGTCAAAAAAGATTAGCCTCGCGCTATCTAAGAAAGGAATGGTGACAGTAATTGCATTCGTGTGACCATCCGGCCTAGGACTCTCCTGGTTATCTCATTTGTTTAAAGAAAGTCACCAATGAGATTTTATACCTAAAGTAACACGGTTATTGTGAAATGATTTTAAACGGAAAGTTTATCGTGAAACGATTTTAAACGGAGGATTTTTATGAAATTATGGCATGTGCACGTTTTCCGAGACAGTGCGACACAACACATTTTTCGAGGAAATGAACAATTGTTTTCACAAGCAGAAATAGAGATAAGAATGAAAATGATGATGTGATGAAAATTGAGACGATATTGCCATTTGAGTCTCACCTCAGTTCCCCGGGGTGAACTGGTGGTCAAAGCTCAATGGAACTATACAGTAGTGCTGTTTATGGTCCCACCTCAAATTCCGCGGGGAGAATTTGGCGGTCAAAGATCAAACAGTACAACACGTAGTGGACGGACTTTGTATCTTGTATGTGTGCGCCTTGATACAAGATAACCGGGACTATGTCATGTGTGATGCGGGGTGGACGAACCTTGTATCTTGTATGTGTGCGCCTTGATACAAGACAACCAGGACTTCGAACGGAAAGGTTGGTGATCGTTAGAAAGGGGTGGTTGAACGGGCCAATAACTTTCGAGAGATGTGAGATGTTGACATGGTTGAAATTTGAAAAGGAATGCCATTATGAGAAATAGATACGAAATATTGACACTGCACTCTGATTCTTGAAATGATACGAGACACTGATTTTGTAAAGCTACACTTTGATTTGATTTGACTCTGATATTTGAATATGCATGATTTTACTATTTACCTGCCACCTACAATATTGTTCTAGAACTGTTAGTTTAAGGTTGGGGTAGGGTATCTATTGAGCGTCCTCGCTCACGGTGTTGCACTTGTGTAACCCTGCATAATATAATGATGTTGCTTCGCGACTCCGACATATTATAATGATGTTGCTTCGTCCTCGCTCATCCTGGGGATGCCCGCCGAGCCAATGGGAGTCGGTGGAACTCCGAGCAATACTGAGCCGTTGGATCCAGAATATCATGCTTTCACCAAGTCTGTGGGCTTCGGTGGGATTCCTTCAGGCGCGGTGCTGAAGGGGCATAGGGTCTCTTGCGGAGTCGAACGATTAGGGTATCGGAAGCTTTTGCCATGGTCTTTGACTGATGTGACTAGTGACAAATGTGACTGAGGTGATGTCAGGTGGCGTCTGGACGGCGCGCCTGTGGCGTTTAACAAACCACGTGATGAACTGGGGAGGATTCCCAAAATTGTTGACTTATTGGACGTGCCAAGGCATGACATCAGCCAAAGCGGCTGGGATGCTCAAGGCATTCATGACTTGCCCGCGTGCTGTGTCAGGTCGGTGCGCGTGAGGATCACGGGAGACTTAGTGAGCTGGTCTCCTTTTGCCTATAAAAGGGAGACTCACTCACCCAATCCGGGATCTTTCTCTCTACTTCCTCTCTCTCTACCCATACCCTCTCTCTCTGTACATTTCCTATCACTTTCACCATTTCCGGTAATTTACTAGACCGTCAGAGTGCCTTCCCGAACTACCACCGTCCGGGCTGGGCACTAACAAGATGACCGTCCAGGCAGGTCATCTTCTCAGGCGTTTCTACTAGGGTTCAGGCAAGGTCCAGCCACTTCTTCCACCCCTACCCCCATTCAGAAAGTCCAAAGAGGTTGCGTCGAAGAAGTTAATCCCACATTGGGTTCTTCTTGCTAAAGGGTAGGAGCATATAGTTAGTATTAAAAATGGAACTATGGCAGCAGTAAAAGGCTTTGGTAAAGTGTGTATGTATATCTTTGTAATGGAAGGGGAGAGTATTTATGGGAGATGTGAGTGGAAGGTGTAATGATGGAGGTTATTAGGGAAGGAGGGGTCAAAGTGGATGATGGTTGCATATATAGGGGGAAGGAGGAGTAACCAGTGTTGGCCGCTTCCGTAGAGATATGCCAGATCCACCTCACAAATGCTCTGAAAATGGTCTGGTGCTTGCAGACGACCTAGGCGCTCAGTTCTAATTTGGATGTGAGCGCTTAGGTCAATGCTTGACCTGAGTGTTTAACCAACCCTTTCAAGCGCTTGGAAGGTGGTTTTGAGCATTGGGTAGAGGTTTTGAGCATCTGGCTCTGCTTTTTGAAAATCATTTTTATTTTGGATTTTTAGTAAAAAGAGCATTATTTCCCAGCTTCCGAGGCACATTTTGATTTATCTCATCATCGGGGACCTTACCGGCCACTGCTTAAGGATAGAAGGTCCAAAATGTACACCTAACATTTTGAGAGGAAGGGAGTAACAACTTCAAGAAAGCTTTCCTTGGTAGGCACTACCTACTCACTTAGACAATGCTCTGGCGCGGAAGTGTGAAATTCGGCCCCCTTCTCCCATGTTGAGTCAATGATAATGTAAATGCTTGCAAAATAGTAGTTTCTCTGTGATATCATGATTTAATAATGGTGTCAGCTATAGATGTAAAGTCCAGCCAATCCATTGGCATTCATCCTAGCTCCAAACAGACAAAGCACCAGAAATTTCAATTTCAATTGAGATAACCATATTAATGATTTTTCTCTTTGGCCATATGTAGCATTAATATGTTAGTAAGTAAAACTACAACAGCATGCAAATCGTAGCTCCATTTACTCGAACCCAAGACACTCTCCCTTGGACAATTACGCAGCTCTACATGCCGCTAGGCCGAAGGTCTGTTGGCCAAAAATTCATGATCATGGTGCATGGTTTACATAGTCTAGAGAGAACATTGTAATCCAGCTGGTTTTAACATGATAGTAAAAACTAACAAGCTCTAGACTACGATACAGTGTGGCCTTTTTCCTCGCCGGCAAATCTCAACCACGAGCAGATCATAAGGCAAGCTCAAATACCTGCTCATCATACAGCCGAACAAAAAATGATGACAAAACACATCCATAAGTTTTCTGATCCTACCTTTCCATAATACTAAAAGAACTCATCCCATCCAATTATCGAACCAAGAACAATAAAAATACTGTACAACTACATGCATGCTTATAACTCACTGTAATGATCAACCAGCTTAAGACCCCAACTCATGTCCTCACAATGTCTCACATGAGGAACAAGTGCACCAGTGTCAACCCCAATCTTCTTCTTACAATCATAAAAGGGAGGGGCATGGAAACAAGGCTCCATTGACATGGCTCGATGACACGGTGGATCGGGAGCTGTTGAATTCTCCGGCTTGTAGAGGATCCACGGTTTCAACCCTCCAAGACCCTGAGCCACATACCCAAAAGTAGACCACGAGCTCGTGACCAACTTATCAGTCATGCTAAGAAGATACATTTCTGCCCATGCCTTATTGTTATGCATCTGGTTTTCAGTCTGTTGATGGTGCTCGTGACTCGGTTGGTAAATTCCTATGAAGTCCCCGGTCGTCGTTGGATATTCCCAGTACATGTCCCGGATTTTCTCAAAATATCCTGAGCTTAATGACGTCATCAGTACAGCTTTACTCTTCTGCTTTCCGGGTGTGCCAATGACATGTTCTTGTCGGTTGATTTTGGGTAACAGATTTTCGTTCAATGTACAAGCGAGGATTTGATCTAAAACATGCTGAAATGGTCCCACGCCCGTATCGAAGACTCTGATCTGAATGCCTATTCTTTCATCTGATTTTGCTAAATATGATTGGTAGTACCTGGTAACAAGGCCCCACACTTGATTTGTTGGGTGGAAGAGGTAGCGACCCAAGAAGTGGAAAACCGTTTGTTTTTCCGGGAAGAGGTTTCTCAATTCTTCCTCGAAAGACGGGATTAAGAATAGGGATGGGACGAAATAGTTATCCGTTTTCATCACCAACCAGGGCACTCTTTCGAGAAAAGATTGATCTTGGTCACAGAAGAAAAGCTTATCGTGATCGCCATAATCATGGACCAGATGGAGATAAACAAAGGGAAGAGTTCAGTCCACTTCTAAAATATTATTCTTTACCATATTTCCATAACTGTGAACTGATTTTTGATCAAAATGACTGAACTGAGAAGCAAGAGGGAAATCCGTGGGTAGTAACCATGAGACATCAGGAAATGGTTCACAAAAGAGATCGGCGATATCTGCTCCACGGTCAACAAGTAGGACCCTGTTGGTAAGGAGAGAATAAAGAAACGTCGAAGCTAGGGTCAGTATCCTGTTCCCCAAACCACTAAAGGATATCCACACAACATAGTTACAATCAGATGGACCGGTTTGTTTTCCAGACTTTTTAAGTAGCTCTATGGTTTTGTTGTAGGGTTCTGTATGGGGTCCGCAGCGTTTGTGGAGAGCTTCGTAGCTTCGTAAACGGGAGATAAGGTAAGGAGAAGGATTGTGGGTTAATACCTTGCTGTACAACACTGCTTGGTACCTACTAACACAAGATCTCTCATCGAATCCGGTGGTAAGAAGGCCACCAAGTAATTTATCACCGGCCACCTTGAAATCTTGGGGAGAATCGTCTTCTGAGTCTGCAACTAACATTAAGAGAAAACTGTAGGTTTACATGGTATTGTTTTACTTTATACTGGCAACTGGAAAGTAAATCATTTTTAACAAAATTAGTATGTAAACACACAGAAGATCATGATTGATATGTATTCAGTCAGTATAACAATTTCACTAAGTTTGCAAGGGGAAGGAAAGCTTATATGAAATTTTGAATTCACATTACATCAACTTCTGTAACAAATGTGTTCTGAAGTTCTTTGTAACCTTGTCTATAGGGTAAGAACTAAGTTTCGTATCTGTTTTTCCAGTCATAAAGACAATGTCGGAAAGCTCCAAATTATTATTATTATTTTTTTTGAAAACCGGATGTCCGGGAAAGCTCCAAATCACATGCCACACCAGATTTGAAACTGAAAATTTTGCAGAAATTCATAGTCTGAAATTATGTCAAGAGTAGCAGAAACAAATAACATATAGTCTGTAATAGATATCCCAGAAAAAATATAAATAAAATGAGGCATCAAAAGGGAAATAAACTCATCAAATCTATCTTCCAGAGCTTAGAACCTTCAGTTGATATAAACTTTTGGCTCCATTAAAGCAGCAAATACCAATAGAAACAAGTAAAGAACGTGACAAAGGGAGAGATCTAAGCATTCCTCAGGACCACTAAAATACATTTGACCGAACTGTACCAACTCGTAGCGTACAGGTGAATGATCCCCAGTAACTGCAGAACCCCACGAATAGTCGTGAGATGGTCTGCAAGAAAAGGATGGACACCTAATGTTCGTATATGTTGATACTAAGGTTTATTTGTAGTTTTGTTTTCTAGTTTTAAAGAGCTGATAACAGGACACATTCTCTCAACCAAGAGGTTACAAAAAGTGAGAACCCTAAGTTGGTAGGAGGGCTATGGATTACTCTATCCCAGAGTCTATCCCTCCCTCTGTCTCCTTTTTCTTCTCCTTGTGCACTCAAGGCCCCCTACAAGTCTAGAGTGGTTTTCCCTGTACAATAATACACATGCATTGTAGTTCTCTCTCCTCTATTCTCCTTGTGTGTATTCAAGGCCCCTAGTGGATCCTAGGGTTTCTATCCATTCTTGGCTCGCTTTCTATCCCTCAGTCTTCCATCATTCCATCTAATGTACTCAAAGTACATACTAAAAATTACAGACAGTGTACACAAGGAGAAACTTCCGCTTCTATGACGCAATGAACAATTACTACCAATCCTTAGGATATTTTGCCAAGGAGCAATACTTGTGATAGTTTATACAGAGAATTATGAAAATTAGCAGCACAACAAATTTCGAGTTTGGGTATTGTTGCAGAAGCAAAAGACTATTAACAAAGTAGAAGTTATGTGCCCCTCGAGGTAATTCAGAAATTAAATATTGACAAGTACAAGATGATACAAATAATATACATATCCCCTCCTCTCTAAATTACTCAAACAAACCATCTACAACGTATTTCCCTTATATATATCTGCCCCTTCATAATATCTTCATACTTTATCCACCCACAACTAATCTGGTCGGCAAATGACCCAATAGTTTGTTGGTCAACCAATGTAATTTGCATAATAATGAGCACAAATCTTGACCAAAGTGGGAGAACTCAGCCAGAGGCAACACAAGCTTCCTCAAAAGAAATAAGGTGTTGCGTAACCTTTCACTTTCGATCAAGATCCTCTCGTGAGATATCCTCTACCCTCGCAAATTGGGATCCATCACAATCCCACTGGAGGATCCAAGCCGTTCATTTTGTAACTCTAGATTTGTTTTCATGCCAAAATCCAGGTTATTCGAACGTCAATAAGAGCTTGATCAAGTCAAATTGGACTTCTAAGAAATGGCGTGACAATTATGTTTCCAACAAAATGAATGGCTCGGTTCTAATCTCGGTGGCTCCTGTAGTGCGCCAAACGATGAGGGTCCGAAGAGAAAAGGCCAAACGGGTCAATGGGCTCAGAACAGCTAATAGATGAGCAGGGCCAAGCGATATCAAACCCAAAGCCGAATGGCCCAAACCACTCTGTACTTAGCCTTGCTTTAGTTCTTCCCTTGCTCTTCACTCTCAAACTATTCTGTACTTCCCTCTCTTGCAAGTACTCACTAGACCGTTGGAGTGCCATCCTGGCCACATTCCGGCCGGGTTTGGCACTATCACCGGGTGTCACTTGTGCAAGGAGAACCAGAGATCAGGGGAGTTTAATCTACCAGTTGAAGGGTTCACCTAAGAGGGTCAAATCGGACGACAGTCACCACAGTTGCGTGGACACATGAGAGCATCCACGAATTTGTCGAGCATGCATGCCCTGGTTTTCATCTAAAAACTAACAATCCATCTTCACATAAACCAATGCTGCATCGGTGAAGAAACCCAAAAAAATTAAAATACTGCATTAGTGAAGAAACCCAGAAAAAATTAAGTACTGCATTAGCGAGGAATCCCAGAAAAAATTATCTTATATATAACCACTGAAGACATTATTAAATCACTAAAGACATTAAAAAAAATGAACCATAGGCATTATTTAAGCCCCTTAATCGATTGCGACAAAAAGAAAAATCAAATTTGAAATACCTTCTTGGTGAGGTTTTTCTTGAAGAACCCTAGATTCGGCACCTGACCAAATGCTCTCAGAAGGAAGGTCCTCCAGAATCACAGAGACTGAAAACACAACCGAAAGAAGCATCAAACAAGCGACTAAAATCCCCATCAGCTTCATCGGATTCAACCCATATTTAGTTTCCAGAGCCAGGGAAACGACCTGATCCTTGAGTGGATCATTGTAATTTCTATTCAACCTCCTGATCATATTTAATCAAATTCTCATCTGGGTTTTTGCATAAAACATATTTAAAAGCAAAGTGCGCAGATATGAGGAGGAGGGGTTTTGGAGTGGAAAAATGGAGGAGTTCAGAAGCAGTAGAAGAAGAAGTGAGGTTTTTAGTTGTGTGTGGTCGGAATGAGTCCAACAATCCATGAATTATGTAAATTTTCTTTTTTTGTTGTTTAGCTGTTAAACGAGCAATTATTTTTATTAGATATACGGAATGTTTGGGGTTAGGAAAGATTTTAAAAATTGATTACATATAGTAAGTGCATTAATATATATATACAAGATTGTACTTCTGGTAGAGAAATGATCCTTATAAAGTAGGGCAGTAGTACGAGATTGTTATAACCATATGTTATGATCCCATCGTCGGTCAGAAGGACCACTCACTCGGATTCCGAACCTGGTGACCCCACACAATGGAGAAATTATTTAAGTGTCGGGCAAATTAATTCACCGTCAACCTTGATGCTTGCATTTTATATGGAGCCAAATGGTACACGTCAGGGTTGCCACTCCCGTGTACACAACCGGGTCTAAAATGACATCGTTTTGAACCCAAAACTCAAAAAATAATAATAATAAATAAATTTGCACATGTGAAGGGGAGCAGCCACAGCCGACCACGAACCCCACCGCCGCCACCGCCGACCACGATCCCAGGCGACCATGATCGCCACCGCCGACCATGATCCCAGGCGGCAATGGTTTCTTCTCGATCTTGATCAGTGCATGAGCGATTTCATGTTTTTCGGGTTCTCCGGGTCGACTCAGGGGAGTATCGCCGGCGGCGGTGGGGGGATCATGGTTGCCTGGGTGGGTGGTTCTTCGCCCATCTCTGCTGCTCCCTTCTCCTCTGTATCAAATGGGAGGGGAGAAAGGGTAAGAGATGTGCAGATTCTTTTTTTTTTTTTTTTTGAGTTTGGGGTCCAAAACGACGTCGTTTTGGATCCAATTGACCCGGTTGTGTACCGGGAAATGGCAACCCGAAAGTGTAACTAGCTAGCAGCTCTCTTCTATGGATTCCCATCAAGCCATCAAGGTATTTTCTCCTTATATTTACATTAGCATTTCAATTACCTTGATTGGTTCATTTGACCGTTAAATTAACTAGTAAATTCATCCCTGAAACTTGTATAACAGCAAATATATCGTTAATAACCTTTTTTTTTTTTGTTAAAAATAACTTTAAAAATACTAATATATGTAGGGGAACTTAAATAATCATCTAAATACGTGAAATCCGCACGGAAAGTAGGATGGGGATCCCTAGGTAAAGCATACACACACACACACACACACACATACGGGGCCGGTTCAATGGACACATAAGAAAACACATAAAAAAAAAACACAATTTGTTTCGGAGCCCCAAGATAGTAATCCGAACCGGTTCAACTTATTTTCAAGATGTTTTTAAGGATACCTGTAAAAAATCAACTCATTCGAATGACGGTAAGTGCTCGATCCAAATAATTCTGAGAATACCAATTCCTATAAAGTTTTTTGAATAACTGTTTGCATCAAGCACTCAACAATATTGGATTGAGCTGAATTTTAGCAAGATAGCTTATTTTATCCATTTAAATGAAGTGAGCGGTTTAGATCATTACAATATAACCCGGAACAAAAGCGCGTGTTTTCTTATATATATATATATGTGTGTGAGGTATTTCAAGGTATTTCTACTAAGGGCTCCCTTATATAGGCTACGGTGTTGGATTTTTAGTTTGGGATCGAATTTTGACGATCCGAATCGTTAGATGCTTTTAAAACATGTTTTTAAGGTGCAATGCGAGGATTCGTAAAAAAATAAAACTTGGAAGGGTTTGATCCGAACAATTTTCGATAAAATGTACATATACATATTTTATCAAAAACGGCTCGGATCAAGCCCTTACGGGTTTTTTTTTTCTTTTTTGACGAATTCTCGCGTTGGACCTTAAAACATGTTTTAAACACATCTAACGGTTCGGATCGTCGAAATTCGATCCCAAACAAAAAATCCCGCACAATAGAGTTTAAGGGAGCACTTATTGGATATTTGTTGTATAAGTGTATATATGTGTGTGTGTGTGTAAAGAAATGGTAATAATGATAAATCACATTAAAAGAGGATGAAAACATAACTATCTAAAATAAGAGGGATGAAAATCTACATGGTGCCCAAAAAATAGATGGATATTTAATTACCTCTATTATTCTTCGCCTGGTGGACGGAGGTCAGCAAAATCCTTTTACAGTAATATTTTCTAGGTTTCTTTGCTAATGCAGTACTTCAATTTTTCAAGGTTATTTTTTTTATTTTTTAAGCTTCTTCAATAATGCAGCATTGGTTTCTGTGATAGGTAAATAACGTGGATTGTTATGTATTGCAGAAATCATACATTTTTTATTTTTATTTTTTTGTAGATGAAAACCAGTACAATCATGCCCGACAAATGTTGCAGCTGGTTTCCTAACGTTCAAATAATGAAATAAACCAAAGCCATAGTGCTTTGGTTCCTCTCACGTGACCCCAGTGACTCCCCAATGGGACCTACCGTGATTATACTTTGAGGATCCTAGTTAAGTAGACTTTAATGTGTTGATCAACTATTGAAGAAACCACCCGAACCAATCATTATTGTCACACCATTTCTTATATGTCCAATACTATAATGAACAGGACATTTGAAGATTTTCCTTGGCAAATTAGGTTGGAGCCTGGAGGTGGATGGAGTGGAGATAGAAGTCCCGGTGGAGTAGAGATAGAAGTCCCGGAAGAGGGTTTTTTTTTTTTGTTTTTGATCTGGTTCTTAAGGGGGGTTGGCAAGCTGCTTAATGGTCTATAATGGTCTCAAACAGGGTTGGGTCTGAGTTTTTTGGAACTCAATGTGGAGTTTTTTTAATGGGGGCTCTTTATATAATTCACTACTAATATAAAATAGTTAAAAAAACTATTCAAGAAAATAGTACATGGAAAAGGAGGGTGACAGTGGTGGTGGTGGTGGTGGAGATCGTGTGCGGTGGTAGGTCAGGTGCTGATCATGGTGGCGGCAAATGGTGGTGTGTAATCGTGTGGTAAAGACGTGAGTGTTTATAGCGGTGATGGTGGAAGTGGGGCAGCAACGGTGGTGATAGTGGTGGAATGGATGTAGTAGTGGTTGGGGCGGTGGGGTTGCGGTGGGGGTCGTGGTCGAGTGGGGGCAGTGTTGAGTCTGTTAGCAAAGTGGTTGGGTTTTAGTGGAGGAGGTGGAGTGATGGTGGCGGTGATGAATTGGTGGTTATGGTAGCAGCGGCGGAAGACGAGATGGTAACATGTATAAATAAATTCAACCACAATTAAGTAGTAAGCTACTCATTTTTATGAATTTTTTAGTGTACATATCAAAAGTCACTCTAAATTTTAAGCAGTGTGAAATATAGTTATCAAATCTACTTAATTGATTACTCTCCCCTTCCAAATTTTTGGTCAACCTTTCTTTTTTTTTTTGGATGCTCCAATCCTTGTCCATTTTTGCAAGTCAAAAAGAAAAATTGAACCATTGCCTTTGTTACCCTTCATCCAGATATTTGAATTCAAAAAAAAAAAAAGGGTGGAGGGGAAAATACACTCGAATCTCCAAAGTAATCATTGCATTTTACAAAGAAAGGTAATTTTAAAAAATTTCAAGTTTTGAAAAGTAATGAATGTACTAAACGTGCATGTGACACTTTTATAATAGACGAGTCTATCCATATATTATTCTGAAATTTAAGTGGTAGTGCCTTGTATACATTTAGTGAACTAGTTTGGAGTAAGGAGAGAATTGAGTTTTCCTAGCTAGTACACTACACAAGTTATAAATACAAATGCATACACTCTTTGCATGTTCACACAAAAGTATGTTTGGAGACATTTTGGGGGAGAATTAACCACTTAGATCATCAACAATCATCAAATGATCTACTCATTCGACGATCGATCTAAGTGAAGTAGATGCCTATGCACACAGTGTATGCGGAGCCACACTCGGTCAAGTAAGGTCGCTTGGTCCCATTAACTTTCATTATATTTTTCATTGCTCAGTTAAAATTTCCCTAAACATAAAGCAATCCTCCTAAAATCGTAGACTTGGCAATTTTTTGAACATATGCTGACCACCGTCTGATAAATAACGACAAATAAGTTAGCATTTCAATACGTATCTGCCATATACAAATACACTCTGACAAAATTATATGGACTTTTTAAGGACATGGGTGAGCAAGTCAAAGAATTGTTGGGCGTCGAATGTATATAAAAACTGCATATAATTTCCAAATTAATTTATATTTTTTTAATATGTTTATTACCTGACTTACTTTGGAAATTGGGCTATTTACTTGTAGCTTACCGGAGCCATTACATGAATTGGGTTTTAATTTGGAGATTTAAGGACACAAAGACGGACCGGGTTGTCATTTCTTAAAAACAATACTTGGTCTTTTTTTTCCTGTTCTACGAATCAGTAGTTAACTTCAACATTTCATGTTAATTCCTCGGCTCCTACCCAACATTCCTAGATCCATATATGCACATATACTGTAATGCGAAATTACGAATTGTTAAATATAAATATCCAAAAAATGAGCATGCACAAAATTCAGGTACACGTGAGTGGAAAAAAATACAGTTGAACAACCACACGAAGAATATACCCGTAAAATAAGCTCAATTAGATATCGGTAAGGGCTTGATAAATTTGTCAAAGTTTTGGTCCGCTTGATTCAGGAACTGAAACTTGAACGAATCAATCGAGCCTTTACCGGTATCTGAATGAGCTGGTTTTTCACACAGACCCTTAAAAAAATATTCTAAACAACTTGAGCGACTCCGATCTTGTCTCCCACGATGAGGCGTGGTCGGGGTGTGACCCAATGGGTATATGTTAATAGACTTATTGTAAGCTACCACAACCACAGCAGGGTTACACGTACAGTAAAGGCTGACTATTAAGTTAACATTTTAATTTGCCTTTGTTTGAAGTAACTGCAAATAGCTGTAGGGACAGACTTGGAAAATACCTACACTTTATCCATTCATTCCCCCGTTAGATCATCTCCAACAGCCTCAGCTGAATCCTCAACAAATTAACTAGAAAACGTGTTATACCAACATATAGATAGGCAAAAAATATCACCTCTAGCCAATAGACTTGCCATTTAACTCAACAAAAATACTGAAAAATAAAAATAAAAAAAATCAAAAGGCTCAGATCTGTATCATCATCGCCACATATCACCGTCACCACCACATACCACCATTACCGACCCACCACCACCATCAGCGACCACACACAGACCACCATCACCATCACCACATCGCAACCACCATCACCGGCCCAAAATCGACCATAAATCCGGCCAAAATCAAAACACACACACACACACACACACACACAAAGGCTCAGATCTGTAAATATCATCATCGCCTCCCGCCATGGCTGCAACCACGGTTACCTGTAGGCCTTCCGGGTTGCCCCGCCATGAAATCCGACGTTTTTTCTGACCAAAACCCACCATTTACTGTTGATTTTTCACCGGTCGGAGGAGTCGAATGACGGCACCGTTGCGGCGGTGCTGGGGCGAAGGCTACAGTCCCTCGCTGGAAAATCTTTTCAAAGGAACCGAGGCTTCTTCATCTTTATTTTGAAAATGGTGGGGGATTGTTGGAATTTTTCAAAATAAAATGGGTTTTTAGTTTGGGGTTTTATCAAAATATTCCTTAAGTCTTGAGAAAGCTTCTAAAAGAGTTTTGGGTTGTTGGCTACTTGATGAAAGGGTGCAACCTTTGGTGAAAGGGTGCGACTTTTGGTGAAAGGGTGCGTCCCTTGGTGAAAGGGTGGAACCTTGGTGAAAGGATGTGACCCTTGATGAAAGGGCGCAACCCCATGCAAAAAGGTGCGATTGGGTCTATAAATAGAGCCCTAGGCACAAACATTTTGCACAGATTCTTAATGTCATTACCCTAGCAAAATACTTTCTAGTTGCTTTCTTGTTTTGTTACACCGTTACTTTGCAGAAACGGTATTAACAAATCCTTGGTTCATTTGATCACAAATTCGACTCGGTATTCTATCTGTCCTTCGTTTGTGCAGGCACAGGCAGAAGATCGTTGAATTGATCGGGTTTTGTTGTATCCTCGAATAGATTCGCTTTCAACCCGGTGCACACCAAATGGTGGAGGCGAATATTGTTGTCAGAAAGCCACTCAGTAACGTGCCTCAAAGCAAGTTTTAACAGGTTCCATCATCAAGGCGTTTAGATTTCTCGAAGACTCCCGGATTTTCACCAACAGGGATTTCGCTAAATGTACAATCTTCGACCCCAAAGAATTTACACAAGCGGTGATATCTATGAACAAAAATCCCACTGTCAAATAGTTCACAAATGGAAGAACTAAAATGTATGAAGGTACCAGAAGAGCCATGTTTAAGTCGGAGTGCAAGAAATTGGGGCAGCTACAATCAAGGACAAAATCAATGTTTTGAAGTTTAAGGGATACAATATTCTAGCAGTGATGATTTAAGGTTCAACATGTGAAGAAAACTAGTAGAGAATTCATATTGCAGACAATATTGTAGTGGTTGCAAAGGTTTTCACAAGAGACGTGGATAAATTTCAACAAGGTTCAAGAATACATTATGAGTTTCAGTGATGAAAAGCCAAACTAAATATTTGTCTTGAAACCACATAGGCTGAATATGTTTCCAATCAAACATCTAAGTCTAGTTTTTCATGAAAGTTTCAATTAGGGAGGTATACAAAGGGTTCACAAGATCATTCCAGCAACAGAACCTTCTATCGCAATTTCAAAGATGATCTTATTAACACAACAAAGTTAAAATGAAATGATTGTCAAAGTTAAACAACTCAAAGAAAGAGGAGTCTCTTAAAGGTTTAAACTGTTCAATGAACAAGAATTTCAAAATCCGAGTTCATGTTTAATTTTAGAATTTAGACTTCCGAAGAAAAGAAGAGGTACTTTGATGTGCTATTTGGAAACTTAATATCAACACAAACTAAGGGGAAAACAAAGAGAGAGTTACAGGTAAGAATGAAGGTTTATATGAGTGTTAAAATTAGCATTGGTGACAAATATAGTAGAAGTAGAAACATTTCGACTCGAAGTTAAACAGACCAGAAGCCACCAAGATCTGGAACCAGTTTAGGAAGAAACAAAGAGAGGTTGAATGAGATAGACTACTACTATTAAGCATACTAATCAAGCGAACAAAACTTTATAAAGATGGCGTTGCTAGTCTCGACAACAATAAATAATAGAAGAGTATGCTAGCGAGAAGTAAGCACATGAAGCAATAATAGCAGAAACTAAAGCATTCTATTTGAACTTTCTAAATTGGAGGCTATTAGATAGAGGCTATTTGGATTTTACAGCGATTTACGAAGGGGTCAAAAGAGGTTAAATGCGACCAATAGGTACTAAGGGTTGCTAAGGTGACTATCGACGTCTACCCCCCCGTAAAATGGCGGTGCCGTTCTTCTGGAGAATAACTCGTCGTCGCTCTCGTAGTAATTGATATTCGAAGGTTGTAAGGTGTTCGTAAATTGAAAGCTTCTAGTTTCGGATAACATGTAAGCTCGAACTGAATCTGCCCACCCATGATGAAATGACGTCATAGTCGCCTTCGAACAATACTAAATCCAATAAAATATATTATTTTTAGTCCCCCCGGTCCTTATTACTAATATTTTTAGGTTGTAGTTTGATAAATACTCAAGTCTAGACTTATAAGGTATATTAAAAAGAAATTTATAAAGTGGACATACTAAGTAAAATGCACTATAAAACAAAAAATAAATAATAATATTAATAATATATATTTTTTTTTCTTTTTTTTTTTTTTACACAAAATTAACAAGTAATATTATGTAGGATATACACCTAGACATTACACATAGTAGAATCAGTCAATCCATTACCCACGGTCTCGAGGTAAACGCAAACCTAGGCTCTGATACCAAGTGTAACGCCCGGAAAATTAGGTACATTAATAAATTAATTTTATAATTTATTTAAATGAAAAGCCCACTTTATTAAAATTTCAAAGAAAAATTAATAAAAATTTTTTTAATAGAAAGCTAAAAGTTAGCTAACTTATTACAACTGAAAGGGAAATTAATTGTTTAAAACATTTAAACAATACTAAATGTTCAATTTAAAACAAAGGATAGAGCCATCTAAATAAAGAAACTATTGATAGAACCACGGCTCCGCCACTTTGTATCCTTCTTCCTGCTCCATCACCTCGAAATCAGCAAGCGGTTCTTCCTCTCCTTCTGTACCTAGCGTTGGGGACGCTAGAGCCACAAAAGTAGCACCGTGAGTGATAAAATTACACTCAGTAGGGCGCCCTAAGCCACCCCTTTACTAAAGTTACTCATGCAGCAGGTACAACATAATTGAACTTTAATTTGGTATGAAATACTCAAATTTTCACGTCATTCCTCAACACAATGGATTCACAAGATTTATTAATTTCATCATCAATCTCAAGCTTTCACAACCCAAAACCTCATGCACCTCATGAATTCAATATCTCATACTGATTCATAAGGCTATCCGATATCGGTTCCCATCCACAATATAAACAATCTATTGGGCTCCCGTCCACCATGCCTAACTCTCCAGGCCCATGGCACGGCTCAATGCCCCTGAGAGTATATTGCGATAATTGGCTTAAGACCCATATCGGATACAACGTCCCATTCCCCAAATCTGATAAACAAACCACACATCTTTTATCCGGCACGATTCCCACCCATAGTATACTTTCGGCGCCTGATCACATAGCAAAGCTACCTAAAAGTATAAACTGCGCATGGCTCAAGACCCATACCGGACACGTCTCAACCCCAAATTTCGCGAAATAAACACCTCTTTATTTATTTAATCACTTACTCAATTAATCATGATTTCATAAATTTGGGATTCATACATCACGTGAGCCCAATCATCCCAAAAGTCCAACAAAGCAAACTGAAGAAGTAATAATAACAATAAATCAATATACTCAACGTAAATTGACATAACAAGCTCAATCTTCTAAAAATATTAATCTAATTCCAAAATTTACAAAATAGAGCGGTGAAATAGATTAATGAATTCTGAATAACTTTCAAGTTTTATACAAAGTCAAAATCTGATGTGAAATGGGGTTAAAGTATCTTTTTCCACACATCAGTAAAATTGTCCCGACAAATTACTTCAATTACTTAATAAATTCGTAACAAATTCCCTCAACCTCGTATCGGAACGATTGACATATGAAAGTTTCGTAGAACTTAATTATCTACAACTTCTATGTTTTACTCAAAACCCAATTTCGTCATTTAGAAGGGTAAACACAGACTCGAAGTTCGTTCATAGAATCTGTCCCGAAACTATACCACATAGTCGATTTCGAAAAATCATAACTAACTCTACGGATCTCGGATTGAGACGAGTTCTATATAAAATTGACCTAATTTTTCAAGATCTACGACTTCACAGTTTTAAGTTTTCCCTCTATCCAAACAAAAATACCCAGAAAAATGGAAGAACAGAATCTTTGCGCAACCGAAACGTTCTTCAACTATTTAAACTAATACACGCATGTAGTGAATATACACATAAAATTATATATTATAAACCCTGGTAAAAGTTAGGTGCAAGATGCCCTACCTTTCCTCCGTCGATTCAAGCGCGTTAACGAAAATTAGAAACGTTGAAGATTGTGAACAATTAAATTCCTGAGAAAGTAGAACCTCTCCGATGAAAGGAAAATAAATAAATTGCGAGGGAGAGACTTGTACAACTTTCATAAGAGAAAGAGAGAAATAAATTAAAGAAAATATACAAACCAATAGTGCGAGAGAGAGAGAAATCATCCGTGAGAGAGAGAAGAAGAATTGCTGCAAAAGTTTGGATTGTTTATAGGGGAGAAGAAGAATTTGAGTGGGAAAGAAATTTATAGAGTTATGGGAGAGTTTGAAGGGAAGTGGGTAGTTATAGAGATAGGAGAGAGAGTTTGAGGAGGAAGAGTTTTATGAAGGTGGAGATAATGGTGGTTAAGACAAATACAAAAGTATTCTCTTTCTATTTTTTTTTTTTAAGCAAACCAACAGATGGATAATTGTCTCTATCTCTATTTTATTTTTACTAGATGGTTATCTAGATGTTAGGAACAATCTAAAGGGAGATGTTAATGTCACGACTCATTATTATAGTGCCACGACGCCTTAACCTCGTCTGACAACAATGCCCTTTTAATATCGTCTTAACTCCTACTCTCTCTGTCATAGCAAAACCCACTACTTTTTTTCTCTCACATCAGTCATCTTGTTCTTCTGTTCCATACTTCCATCTACTGATCTACTCCTCTCATAGTCTCATATGTTCTTCTTTATACTCCCCCTTGCAAATAGTATTTTTCTACTTCCTGAATTGATCTTTGATCGAAACCAATAGTGGGCCACCGCCACTCACCCTTCGTACTTCCTCTTACTTAGTGGCGGAGCCAGAAATTTCATTCAGAGGGGGCACCGTATCACAATAAAAAAAAATCATAGTAAAAGGGAATAAAGAAGCTTCAAGAACAAAAGTTCAAACATTCTTCAATTAGACACAAAAGTTTGTAGCATAATATTTTGAAACATTTCTAAATATAAGCAAAATAATAATAATAATAATAATAATAATAATAATAATAATAATAAATATTTGTTGGTAATTTTGTTTACAATTGACCCCGACAAGTTTCATTTTTCAAAAGCTCTGCATAATTGTTTCGTTACTAATCCCCTAAAAACATCTTGCTTCAAGTATATTGCCAATGCTGGCTCAAAGACTCTAGATAAGCTCATTTTTTAAGAAACCATAAAATTATGATAGCTTGCTTAACTATTTAATTCTTAATCTTTGAGACAAAAAATTAAATCAATTGTAATAAGAACCACCAAGATTGCTTTCAATTATTTTTTGTTTCAACATTAGTGAGTTCGGGATCAATGTATGTACTCTTTTTCTTGTCCCATGTGGAAAAAGAAAAAGAAAATGGTAAAAATCCATCAAAAAGGATTCCAGCACACACCATGAAGGCTCAAACCCAGGCATTTTGGGAGGACAGGCATGCACTTGTTCCACTGAGAGAATGGACAACTTGTTATAAAATGAGATAATTACATTATAGGTAGTAAACTTAAAACGAGTTGTAAAAAAAAAAAAAAATTAACAGCAGGCGATAAAAATCCAGTGGCGGCACGTGCTCCCCTGGTCCTAAGCTGGCTCCGCCCCTGCTCTTGCTGTTGTTCACGTTTGATTACGCATAACTCCATTTCAGTGATTCACCATTGACTTAAATCATATTTGTTTAATCCAACGAACAAGGACGAAAAACTGGTCCTATTGACTATATACTTGTGTAGTATAGATTGTGGGTTAGAGGGATTTCTTTTGGTACAGGTTTGGATTGAAGGGAATCGAAGAATGGAGGAGAGGAAACTAGTCTCGAGACAGGAGAGGAAACTAGTCTCAAAAATCCAACGGTTCAAATTTTCCCATGTCCGATCGTCCTAAAGACTAACTTGTAAGAACAACGTGCCTTTGGGATGCACGACTCATCATCGGGCCAAAGTAACCTTCTACTAACTGCCGGGGGGCCTAACCTATACTGAACTAACAGTGCACGGTACGTGAGTGACCATATGTATAGATGCAAGTGCATGCATGCGTGCAAGATGACAAGATGGGTAAAACAGTAACACTTAGCACATAAACAGGATGGAGCACGTAATCCTAACATGTGGGTCCGCCTCCTAACGTGGGGTTCTATGGTTATCTATATACAAAAGGTTGGTTTTGGTTTCAAAGGGTACCCCGGACTCAAAGCCAAAGCTGTCTTCCACCGCCAAGGATACTGCGAGGCGATGGTAATAGGGACAATTATGACTTATCACAGTCAGGGGGTGTTGAGCATTTCGGGATTCCCCATCACCGACAAGCCGGGCGAGATTGCTAAAACACGTCAACGAGGATAGTAACCATGCACGTGCAATGCAAAAGTCGATAAAAACAACATTTTCAAAATCCCTTAAACATCTTTCAAGTTTAGCTCACGATGATTAATACATATTTTAATAAAATTACACAAGTGTAATTAAATCAAAATATATATTAACCAAAGTCCCCAGTGGAGTCGCCAGCTTATGAACACCCCGCGGAAGTTCACGAAAACGATTGCGGTTTGGAAAATGATTTGATTGATTGACAGGAGTCGCCACCCGGGTTTGAGGACCGTACCCGAGAAACCAATTGAAAAATGACTCATTTGCCCTTGTAACGGAAAATATTTCACTGGCCATTTAAAACGAGATTTCTTGGGTCTGGGAGCTAGGTTACAAGAGGGGAAGGAATTTAAAGCACCCCTCTCGCCCGGCACAACCACCGGTCTCTATTAAATGCTTAGGGGATTTTAGAAAACATTGTTTGAGGTGGACTTTATTCACGAACAAGATATAAGCACGTAAATGCATCAATTAGTTTAACATGATGAGCGTGGATGCCTGTGCCGTGTTATGAATGCCTGAAAATGATATTTCTTCCACTAAAATGCAAGAAAGCGTGACTAAATGTCTCGAAAAGATCCCAAAATGGAGCCACAAACACCATACTATGCACACCTGGACTATAAACTGGGCACCCGCACTAAGCAAATCCAGGTACTTGGAACCAATATGGGCACCTGGAATAGGGTAATCCAGGCACCTGGATTAGGTGAGTCCAAGCACCTAGATTAGGTGAATCCAGGCGCCTAGATTGAGAATGGGCGCCTGGATTGCTCAAATACAGGTGCCTGGAATGTATTCCAGACAGACATTTTCATATTTTACGTCTCTTTGAACGAAATAACCCCAAAATCAGATCCATGAGATGATTTATACTTGAAAAGCCATGATTTGATGATGTTTTATGGATGATATGCAATGAACCAATTTGACTTTCTATATGATTTATGACTCTCTGACCCCATTATGCATTTATGAATATATGAGATGAACCTTTGTTTGGAGGAGATGAGAACAAGTGATATGACTATTATGAATCTTACGTAGACATGTGAAAAATGCAAATGAACTCAAAAGTTCCATTTTGTCTGCTTGAATGTTTATGATTCCACTAGAAATTTAACAGTATGCACGATGTAAACCATAGACATCTCATTATTCCCCTTATTCACTTGATTTTCATATCTAAAATGCCATGGATCATGCTTTACATTGATGTTTTAGACCATAGGAAGTGAAAGACCACTATGAATGACATGCAACAATGTTTATGCACATGTTGAAGTGAAAACAAAGCAGAAAATTCAGGGAAAAGGGAAAGAATCCAGGCGCCTACACTGAACAGGTCTAGGCGCCTGGACTTGATGTGGGTGCGTGTGTTTTGAGCTCTTTTGATATAACTTCAACCCTTCCAAAGCCTCAATCTAGTATTGTGAACTGGACAAGGGTGGGTGGTATCCTTCAGGACCCTATTTGAGCACTTTTGGTAAGCAAACTACCTTTGAAAGCTTTGATTTATGAACTTGGATGATTGGTTTAGGTGATTCTTGATGGTTGTAAGGACTGAAATGTGCTACTGGTATAGTATGAGTTTGGATTCAAGCATTTGATTTTTGATGAACAAAGGATTAAGTGATTCTTAGTTGGGGGATGATGGTGAAAATTGATTTATTGGCTTTGAGAGGAATGAGAATGGAGAGTAGCTGGATTAGGATCAGTTTTCTGGAGAGAGTTGGGCAGAATAACAGTAGGGAAAGGAGTGTGGTTGATCATTCTCCAAAATGGAAAAGAGGAGGTGGTATAAATAGGAAAAAATGGGGTAAAAAGGACCATTAGGGTCACTTTGGGGGTCAATTAGGGGGTTCACCCGGATACTCTATCTTCCCTCCACTATTATGCTGCAAAAAATCTCTGCAAAGATCCTCCAAGACGCTCATCCCCGCCCATTTCACCTTGGGATGCAAGTATCTGGAGTGAGTCCGGGCGGGCGCCTGGAATTGGGAATCCAGGCGCCTGGAATTGTGAATCCAGGTGCTTGGACTTGGAGACTACACAAGATTCTGAACTTCATGGGGCTGCTCCGGGTGCTACCGAACTCTGTTTTGCTCATTGTTTGAAGCGTTGGAAAGCTTGTCAAGTCTAATTTCCAACCCAAGTGGTTTGAACCCAAAATGATTTGTACATAAAAATCTATGACTATTTTACCCTCAGAATTTTAAGAAAACAAGTCGTTTTGGTAAGACGAGCACATCTCCCTCATTTCAAAATGGATTAGGACATATTATATATCAATAAAGAGGGTTTTGAATTTACGAGAAGGTGGTGTAGGCTCAGGTTAATTATGAAGAGGTTTTGGAGGGGTTTCAAGTACTCAATCAAGCTTCGCGTGCTCTTATCGAGCCATTTTCATCATCGGGAATGCCAAGAATTTTCGTGGGTTCAAATTGGGGTATCTACAAGTGACTGAGATCAGCATTTGTATTTGCGTCTGCCGCCCCGGAACTGGTGCTTACATGGCGACATGAGTCACTAGAAACGTTTTGTTCCCACCAGACCTCAACAATTATATTTCTGACGACTAAATAAAAAAAATAGTTGCGGATATCACCATCGAACTGATTGTTCTGGTGGAGGTCTTTGAGATGGTTGATAACCCCATTGAACAGCTGGAGAAAAGTACTAGACATCTCGATAATGATTGCCTTCGATGTATACCAAACGTCGCTGTGAGTTCTTGCTGGGTTGTATAACTACTGATCGAAGGTTTCCAGTAGATTTGCCACTGGACTTCAAGAAAGATAGAAAGAGGACAGTGTGTGGTGGATAGGGTTTCCAAACAACATGGTAGATTTTGAGAAAGATGACGGTGAACAAAGTTGGTGGTTTGGTGGATATCACCGTCGAATTGATTGTTCTGGTGGAGGCCTTAGCTCCTCGTAGACAGACCCAGCCAATGTCATATTGTGGACACCCCGCCCGTGCACAACAATAATCCTCATGTAAATCGGAAACCCAAAAGGGCGAAAGAAACGTCTTTGGATTTTTGGAACCTTGTTGGGAGGTCTATCATATAAAACAGACCAGAGTGGTGGTTGCTGAAGGTGATGGTGAGAAAGATTAACATCCGATAAAATCCAGAGGTGCCAATTCGACATGTTACAAGATGGTCGTGTCGCATTCAAGCACATATCCCTGTTGAACTGCAATGTATTTCTTCCTCTATTCTCATGCACCTTGTGAATGAAGTTACAAGAACGACCTTTGTTCAAAAAGATGGGGTGTGAGTAATTATACAATGCCATCCTTTTAACGTTTTGCAAGGTAAGACGACTCAGCAGCCGCTGATATACAGCTCTGGTGTGAAAGAGCGTCCAGAGGGGTGTTTGTTCTGGGAACAAATTCACCACATCTTCCACCATCGAACGCAAGTCTTAAACGTCCTTCAATATGCCTCTGCATTTGTATCTGCGTCTGCCGCCAGGAACTGGTGCTTGCATGGCGACATGAGACACTAGAAACGTTTTGTTCCCACCAGGCCTCAACAATTATGTTTCTGACGACGAAATCAAAAAAATAGTTGCAGATATCACCATCGAACTGATTGTTTTGGTGGAGGCCTTTGAGATGGTGAATAACCCCATTGAACAGTTGGAGAAAAGTACTGGACATCCCGATAATGATTTCCTTCGATGTATACCAAACGTCGCTGTGAGTTCTTGCTGGTTTTTATAACCACTAATCGAAGGTTTCTGGTGGATTTGTCACTAGACTTCAAGAAAGATAGAAAGAGTACAGTGTGTGGTGGCTTGGGTTTCCAAACAAAATGGTAGATTTTGGGAAAGATGAGGGTGAACAAAGTTGGTGGTTTGGCTATTTTCCTCTGAACGCAATGTTACGTTGACGAGGGTAGCTGGTGCGGGTTAGCAGCGATTTAGAATGGATTGTTGTGGAAGAGAGAGGGAATGGGATAGAGATGGCGAAAAATGGGATGTGGTGGCGACATCGGGGAGTGTAGGTCTTGGAGCCGGAGGTTGGAAGGGGTACTTTGACTTGATTTCTAAGAGCGAAGTGGCTAGGGTTTCATACAAGTGTTAGATTTTTGGAAAGATAACAGTGAACAAAGTTGGTGGTTTTGATATAATACTCTCAACGGCAATGTCACGTTGACGAGGGTAACGGGTTAGCAGCAGTGGGTTAGCAGAGGTTTAGAACGGATTGCTGTGGAGGAGAGAGGGAATGGGACAGAGATGGCGAGAGTGGGAATGTGGTGTGCGGACTGGGGGGGGGGGGGGGGGGGGTGGCCACATCACCCTGCGGTGGGAACGAACGACGTCTTGGAGCCTCGAAAATGAGGTTGGAAAGGGTATTTCGCGGTGGCAGCGGGTTTGGGTTAGGGACTTAAGTTGGGTGGGGCTTAAAGGCGATGTTGAAGATGTTAAGAATTGTGAAATTTGAGTAGTGAGAGGGAAATACTTTTAAGAAATAATAAATAAAAGTATTGGACATCCCGATAATGATTGCCTTCGATGTATACCAAACGTTGCTATGAATTCTTGCTGGGTTGTGTAACCACTAATCGAAGGTTTCCAGTGGATTTGCCATTAAACTTCAAGAAAGATAGAAAGATGACAGTGTGTTTGGCGACTAGGGTTTCCAAACAAAATGGTAGATTTTGGAAAAGATGACGGTGAACAAAGTTGGTGGTTTGGTTATTATCCTTTGAATAGCAATTTTATGTTGACGAGGGTCGCTGGCGTGGGTTAGCAATGGTTTAGAATGGGTTATTGTGGAAGAGGGAGGGAATGGGACAGAGATGGCGAAAATGGGATGTGGTGTGCGAATGGGGGGTGGTGGCGACATCGGGGAGGGTACGTCTTGGAGTCGGAGGTTGGAAGGGGTACCTTAACTTGATTTCAAGGAGGAATGTAGCTAGGGTTTCCCTACTAGTGTTAGATTTTTGGAAAGATAATGGTGCACAAAGTTGGCGGTTCAACAGCAATGTTATGTTGACGAGGGTAGCGGATTAGCAGCGGCGGGTTAGTGGCGGTTTAGAACGGACTGTTGTGGAGGAGAGAGGGAATGAGACACAGATGGCGAGAGTGGGAATGTGGTGGGCGAATTGGGGGGGGGGGGGGGGGTGGCATCACCCTGGGGTGGGAACAAACATCTTAGAGCCTTGAAAATGAGGTTGGAAGGGGTATTTCGCAGTGGCGGCGGGTTTGGGTTAGGGACTTAGGGTGGGTGGGGGTTAAAGGTGATACAACATCATTAGAGACTTAGGGGTATTTTGCGGTGGCGGCGGGTTTGGTGTACTTGTATGTTTTTAAAGGTCCCCGCGAGAAATCGTCGAAAAAAATTATCGGGAAGGGCTTGATCCGAGCAATTTTTCATAAAAACTGAAGATGTACAGATTTTGTGGAAAACTGCTCGGATCAAGCCCTTCCCTGTATTTTTTTGACAATTTCTCGTGGGGACCCTTAAAAACACTTTTTAAATACATTGGACAGTTCGGATCATGCGAAAACATGTTTTAAAAGCTTCAAAACACCAAAAAAAAACCTCCAGTCCGGTAGTGGGAGTATACATATATACACACGTCATCCTACGCATTTTCAATAGAACATTTATTGCCAAGTAGTCTCAAATTTATATATTTAAAAAAGTTAACTTAGGTACTTACAGAATTAGAGTCTCTTCTATAAAATGTGGTATTTTTGAAAGGAAAAAAAAACTAATATTTAATGCGATAAATACGTTCGACAACGTGAGATAATGAGGTCACTCTCCCCCAATCACTACTCACTCCAGTCCCTCCGGGGTTTTTTAAGAAGTTTGAGCCTTGTACGGTTGGAGGGACTTCCCCAATTTTCTAAAAATACTAGAAAAATGCCACGCCGAACCAATTTTCGATTTCAAGCAAAAAATGTATTCCTCACCTACCCACAGTGCCCATGTCCAAAAGAACTTCTACTATAACTCTTACTCTCGCTACTCCAACTAGCCTACCAACCCTAATGCATCCTAATTGCCCGAGAGCTCCACCAAGATGGAAACCCTCACCTCCATGCTATGGTACAATGCACCAAAAAAATTGAAACGACAAACCCTAGGTTTTTTGACCTAACAGCAACAAACGGTCGAATCTACCATCCTAAGGTGGAAACCCTCAACTCACCAACAACAAGTCGAAACTACATACAAAAAGAGGGAGACTTCATTGAACATGGAGAATTCTCGTCAAAGGGGAGGGGGCCCTCAAAAAATAAAGACGCCCTGTGGAGGAGTATTTTGGCTGAGGCAGAAACAGAAGAGCAATTCTTCTCTCTTTGCTAAGAGAGATGTCCCACAGATTATGTTATAAGATATCCCCAGTTAAAAACATTTTCTAGGGACCATTACAGAAGAGAAAGGCCCCCATATACAAGTCCTTTTAATTTATTTCCTTTTATTCCTAAAGAGCTAAAACATTGGGCTGAACAAAATATTTTGTTCATAAGTACGAATTTCGTACAATATGAACTCTGTCAAAATTGTCGGATCTCACTATACAGTGAAGACGACTGGATTAGATTAAAACTACACAAAAATGAAATGCCAGATTTTTATGCTAACGAACCAATGCTATCTGATTCTGACAGGAACTAGAACAACAGCCAATCCACCCAATCTCCCTCTACCTCGAAGGATCGTCAAGAACTGGAAAAACCGCCTGGGCCAGAAGTCTTGGACGACACAACTACTTCTCAAGCAGAATAATTTTCAAGGATTACGACCAAGAAGCATGCTACAACGTCATCGACGACAACAAATACTCCACAATCCAAACTGAATTAATGAAGAATCTAGTTGGCTACCAAAGAGATTTCAACGTCTTCATTAAGTTCCAGCCAGACCTATTAATTAAAGGCGGAATACCGTCTATTATCTTAATTAATGGCGACAACAGTTGGTTAGATGCAATGTCCCCAAAAATGAAAGAATGGTTTGATGTTAATGTAACCACGGTGATGATTAATGAAAATTTTTATTAATCTATTATTTCTCTGAATCTCTCATTTAGTTACAATATTTCCCTTGTCATCAACTATTACATCTTTTGAATCATCACACTTTTTGACAGTCATTATTACATTCCGTAAAACATCAGAAAATTCCTAATGATCCATAACAACAGATCCTCTCCTATCAACTTCATCTCTTCTAGAACCAACTTCCGAAACAGATGGTTCAAGATCAAGCTCTGTAAAGCTAACACCACCTCTACGTACGTCAACCTCAGATACACTAAGACGACCTCTACGTTCTTCAACAACTGACCCACTTTCTCCAAAACCTCCTAATAACATATCTCTCCTCTTTTTTGGCAAACCCAATGACATAGTTCGGGCCAAAATTGGAACAACTTTACTAGGAGCACAATGCCATACATCAACATTCTCTCTGGTGTATTTTTTGGAAACACCACAATAGATGGCGGTCTCATAGTTTGCTCATCCGGCATCTCGCTAGTAGAATACTTCAAATACCCCTTCATTTTACAATAGGTGACACCCCTTTTAATATTAGAATTTTCTATGATTACCCACAGAACCTGCTTCTCGTTAAGCGAACAATATCCATTCCCGTAGTAGATTAACTCGCACTGACAATCCACAGGGAATACAAAATACGCCTGTAGACTATCGTTCCCATCTAACCTCCGATCATAAACATTGACCCTAACAAAACCATTTGCATTGGGGGCACAAAGGGGTGAATATTTTATCAATATTTTATCCACTTTAATACTGTTTTTACCCATTCTTAACCTCAGCTGCGAAAACAAATTAGGCAACGCAAGTTCGATACAACTGAAATCACTTGTTGAAACACCTTCCACAACACCCGTTCTTAGATCCTCGACCTCCATTAGCCTGAACATTACAAAATCAATTCATTCGTTAAACACTCCATTACAAACTGATTACTATACAGTTTTAAAATGCATCTGACTATATGAAACGAAAATTAATCCAGAAACAAAGTTTGGCAAAATGGTAACACAATAAAGAGCAAGGAGTAGTAGGAATACTTTGGTATTATAACGTACATGAAAATTGGGTTGGACACCGGTTATAAAAAAAGGTGGGTTATTGTGCACCGACATAGACAAATCCCGTTTAATACAGATAAATTTGGTTTGATGTCGAGTTCATATTGAACAGTTGCACTTGCTCTAGTTAACATCTTCAATTTTCACGACATACTTGGAGCAAAAGCTTGACCTCAGACTTCCTTATCCTTGGGCTTCACGGCCATGCTGATCACGTAAGCGACAACAAGAGCCACCCACAGTCCTTTTCAAATTAGGCCGTAGTAATGTAATTATGACGTCACGGTTCGATAGCGATTCAACTATGGTTGAACTAGCAACCCATCCACCACGGTTCGATAGCGGTTTAATTGTGGTTGAACCAGTAACCCGTCCACCCGGTCCTTTTTCCAGTTTGCTCACTGGTCTGGTTTTAAAACATTGGTTAGGATAACTGCCAAAACGGCCATCATGACCCAACTGATGACAATCCACGCCTAGCATCTTCCTCCTGTACAGGTAACCAAAATGAATCGGGAATGACGACATGGTGAAAACAAATGTACGACAACAAGATATGAATGTATATGCGACAAGAGATGAATTACCAAAGAGCAATGAATATTGACTGTCGTAATACTTGTGTCACCGAACTCGACGACCACCGCTGCTGCTTGCGAGCCTCGGTGGACATATATATCACGGCTGAGGTATCCGTCATGATTAGCAGCCATGTGTAGACCAATATACAGAGAAAACACGGTTGAGGTATCGGTCATGATTACGATGAAGATGACAACGTCTAGCGCATTATATTTTTTAACAAGAGTTTTTACCATTTTCGGGTCGCGTAGTGTACTCAATATTATATGCAGTGTTGTTCCTCAAAAGAAAACCGAATGATCAAAACCGCTTAGAATTTGAAGCAGTTAATCAAGAACACACAAAACTGTCTTTCGTAGTAAATTTGTAGTAAATTTTTACGAGACATTATTTTCTTACAACCCATCAACCCAAAAAGCAAACAAAAGACATTTTGTTACAAAAGACACGGAATTGGTATGTTGTCAATTACGAGAGGAATAACAAAGTTCTCGTGTTTTACTATCTATCAACAGGTAATAGGTTTAGCAACAGGTGATAGGTAATAGGTTTAGCAACAGGTGATAGGTTAGTTTGTTAGGGATTTAAGATTCTAAAATTATGGAGTAATACAAGGCGACTAAGTCAATCTCACAAGGTTACAATTATCCCACGTTTTCTAACATTACTTTGACTTGGTTTGCTAAAAATATAAGCCGAGTTATTGGCTGTTTATTTTGCCAACTAGCCAAACTGAATAGGTACACTGAGAGCATGTTTGAATACTTCCTTTTTGCATTTTCTATTTCTCATTTGTGAGTTTAACTGGTTGGCTCCCCACCCACAAAATGCATTAACAAATTTTGATGATAGAGGCGAAAATCCAAAAGTAGAGAAGCTTTTTGACTTATCGTTTTTCACTTTTCACATTTTGGTTTCAAAAAGACTTGCACATAATGCATTTTGCATATAACTTTCCAAAAATTACTCATGTTGTATATAAAATGTATTTTGCACGTATAAATCAAACACTTTTATAGATTCATAACGCATTCTGGCTATAATCTAAAAGTCCAAAAATGTAAAAAGTAAAATTTAAAAGCTGTAAAAATGAGGCTCCCAAATACTCCTGATTCGTTCTCTTTTTAGATTATTGACTTCTTGTACACTAATTCAACATTCTGTTATATGGAGTAATACAACGCGACTAAGTCAATCTCAGTAGGTTACAATTATCCCACATTTTTTAACAATACGTTGGCCCGGTTAATTTGCTATTTATTCAATCAATAAGCCGAATTAAATAAGTACACCGATTTGTACTCTTTTTTGGGGGGTTCTTACTAGTCGGCCCCAATTTGTCTTGGTGTTCCCATCCAACCCCACCGCATGTCAATATCTGTTCATTAAAGTCCTTTCCACGTGCGCATCAACATTATTTCTCTCCAGATTGACGCGCGTCATGATCTCTCTCTCTCTCTCTCTCTCTCTCTCTCTCTCTCTTCTCCGCTTTTAAGCTATCATGTGGGACACCTTTTAAGTCTCTCTCTCTCTCTCTCTCTCTCTCTCTCTCTCTCTCTCCATTGTATGTTAGAAATATCAAATGTGTGTACTTAAAGCAATTACTTGAAACCATTTTTTATTTTAGACTTTAAAATAAAATAACTTTTATCATATACATTCATTTTTTTTTATAAAAATTACATATTTGAAATCTACTCGATGAGATCTTTGAAACAAGATCCATTTTGAATATGAAATTTTGTAAATGTAAAAAAAAAGTTATTTTATATCCATTAATTAAGAATTCACAACCATTCTGAATAATTCACACCCTCCAAAATGAAAGAATTCACACATCACAACTCACTCTCCAAAATACAAAATACACAATTCACACCCCAAAAACAAAAAATTCACACCCCTAAAATGTAGAATTCACACCCTCCAAATAGAAGAATTCACCGCTCTTAAATGCAAAATTCACACATTGCAACTTACTTCTCAAAATACACAATTCACACCCAAAATAAAAGAATTCACACCCCTTAAATCCATAATTCACACATTCCAAAATGGAAGAATTCACAACCCTTCTGAACAATTCACACCCCTCAAATACAGAATTCACATATCACAACCCACTCTCCAAAATACACAATTCACACACCTCAAATGCAGAATTCACACCCTCCGAATAGAAGAATTCACCCCCTCAAAAAAAAAATATTCTTTTGCGCATAATTTCATATCTAATATGGGTCTTGTTTGATAGATCTCGTCGAGTAGGTTCTAACAATTTTTTTTTTTCAAAATCGGATATATAAATTAAAAGTTATAACTATTTAATGTTTCAAAAAATAAAAAGGATAAAGAATAGAGAGGGAGAGAGAGGAGAGAGAGTATGCCAGTAGAGAGAGGGGAGGGAGGAGATTATTATAGAGAGAGAGAGAGAGAGGGTGGGTATTGGGTAGTAATGATTAAAGAGAGAGGGAGAGACTCTGGGCAATTGACGTCATTGACATCTCACGCGCGGCAGAAGGAGTGAAAGTCAAAATTGGGTTTGGATGAAAGCCCCTACAAAAAGTAGGGGCGACTTGGGATTTCCCACTCTTCTTTTTTTTTTTTTTTTTTGCATTATTAGCTTCTTCTTGGCCCAACTGGAAAAAGTTAATTGTCAATCTCTAGCTATGCCTGTGCATGTACATGGGCTTCTTTCACAATAGCCCTATTAACCTAGACAGTATCAAGAGATTTACTTTTTTTTTTTTTGTACAATCATCAAGAGATTTATAACAACTAATAATATCCGCTAAAACTAAACTTCCAATCGTAATTAAATCATTAACCAAGACCAAAGCATCCATCTGAAGCTTGACTAGGAGAAAACTATTTTGAAAACAACATGATAAAGCTTCAAAACACGCCTTATACTCTGCTAGCAACGCTGAATTTACCTTTAGAGCTAAGCTATCCGCTCTAATTCCATCATTGTTTTTTATCACCCACGCTGCACCCCGATTGAGTCCTCCTGGATCCCACGCACCATCCACAACAATCTGAACTTCGTATCTGTCCTTCGAAAAATAATATGTATCGCACCTTGTATCCCTTTTGTATAAAAATCTTATGATACGATCGCGTATCTTAAGATTACTTATTGAGAAAATGTTTGACCTAATTTTAAGAAGTGGAATCCGAAACGCATTAATATAAGCCATTTGATCTTGCTAAAGCATCCAACTCAAAACCAATTGGGAATGAGTGGAGAGATAAACAACGATTCACTATAAACGACAATTATCAACCATCAATGACAAACTAAAAGGGAACCAACTATCAACAACATAGAGTCTTGTCCAATGGCCTTTGAAAGCCAAGCTCTGATACCATGTTAAAGCATTCAACTCAAAATCATTTGGCAGAGTGGAGAGGCCGCCCAAGCTCGTATACTAGCTTTGGAGTTTATAATTAACCAATGTGGGACAATCTTTAATAGATCTAACTAAAATGCTGCATGGGAAGTTGTTGGGAGTTAGGAGAAATGCACTGTTAAAGAAATGCCACGTAGTTAGAAAGAGGCTTAGCAAGAATTTGAAAGTTGGGATGGAGCCTTTCAAACAATTTGATAGGAATTCAAGCTTGATATTAGGCTCGAATAAAAGAAAAATCATGCTTCAATTGTGTTTTATTTGAAATTTGATAGAAATTCAACCTTAATGTGATAGACCCCAGTTGAGAGACTTGAAATTTTGCATCTTAATTTTTTTTAAAAAAATGTATGCATAGTTTGTTGGTGTCATTCGGTATGACTAATTTTTAATTGTATATTAATTACGATTATTGTTATTGAAGAATAAACTAGATTTAGCATTTTGACACAAAAAGTAAAGTCCAATAAGCCCAATTGACAAAACCCAAAGATAAAAGATATTGAATGGGATACAAATATCCAGTTTTTAGAAACTCTAGTTTATCTATATTCTAGAAGTTCTAGAATATCTTTGTAAAATATCTAGATATTTTGTGATAATTAGTCACATGTGTAATTCTAGAATCTACCTCAAAATTTATCTCATATGAAAATATCTTTGGACTAGAGCCTTCCATTGAGTAGTATAAATATGAATGAGTTCTAGCCATTTTGTGCCAATCTGAAAAAAGATTTTTGAGTTCAAGTGTAATACTACTCTCCTTCCCCACTCTTGTCTTTAAGTATTTCTCTCTCTTCCAAAATCCTATCCAACTAAACATTAGAAACTCCTACTCTTCCAAATAACGTATCTTAAGATTCGCGATACGTATCCCGATACGATTTATACAATAGAAACACGGTACATGCTATACATCCCGATATGAAAATACTGCTCCTTCATAGCAGTGGCTTGCTACTCAGAGTTATTGGCCCCACTGCTTCTTGATCAAGTAGATTGGTTCTCGAGGGGGGGTCCAATACTTTTCTCCAGCTGTTCAATGGGGTTATCGACCATCTCAAAGGCCTCCACTAGAACAATCAGTTTGATGGTGATATCCGCAACTGGTTTTTGATTTCGTCGTCAGATACACAATTGCTGAAGCCTGGTGGGAACAAAAGGGTTCTAGTCACCCATGTCGCCATGGAAGCACCAGTTCCTGGCGGTGTACGCAGATACAGATGCAGAGGTATATTGAAGGACGTTCAAGACTTGCATTCGATGGTGGAAGATGTGGTGAATTTGTTCCCGAAACAAACACCCCTCTGGACGCTCTTTAACACCGGAGCTATATATTAGCGGCCGCCGAGTCGTCTTAACTTGCGAAACATTAAAAAGATGGCGCTGTATAATTGCTCACACCCCTTCTTCTTGAACAAATGTCATTCTTGTAACTTCATTCACAAGGTGCATGAGAATAGAGGAAGAAATACATTGCAGTTCAACAGGGATATGTGCGTGAATGCGACACGACCATCTTGTAACATGTCGAATTGGCAACTCCGGATTTTAACGGACGCTAATCTTCCACACCATCACCTTCACCAACCACCACTCCGGTCTGTTTTATGTGACAGACCACCCAATAAGGTCCCAAAAATCCAAAGACGTTTCTTTCGACCTTTTGGGTTTCCCGTTTACATGAGGATTGTTGTTGTGCACGGGAGGGGTGTCCACAATATGACATTGGCTGGGCTGTCTTCCGGGAGCTAAGACCTCAATCAGAACAATCAGTTCGAGTGTGATATCCACCAAAACACCAACTTTGTTCACCATCATCTTTCCCAAAATCTACCACAGTGTGCGGTGGCTAGGGTTTCCAAACAAAACGTTGGATTTTGGGAAAGATGACGGTGAACAAAGTTGGTGGTTTGGTGGATATCATCATCAAACTGATTGTTCTGGTGGAGGCCTTAGCTCCCGGAACACAGACCCTGGCAATGTCATATTGTGGACACCCCTCTCGTGCACAACAACAATCCTCATGTAAACCAGAAACCCAAAAGGTCGAAAGAAACATCTTTGGATTTTTGAGACCTTGTTGGGTGGTCTGTCATATAGGTCTGTCATATAAAACAGACCGGAGTGGTGGCTGGTGAAGGTGATGGTGTGGAAGATTAGCGTCCATTAAAATCCGGAGGTGCCAATTCGACATGTTACAAGATGGTTGTGTCACATTCAAGCACATGTCCCTGTTGAACTGCAATGTATTTCTTTCTCTATTCTCATGCGCCTTGTGAATGAAGTTATAAGAACGACATTTGTTTAAGAAGAAGGGGTGTGAGCAATTATACAACGTCATCTTTTTAACGTTTTGTAAGTTAAGACGACTCGGCGGCCGCTGATATATAGCTCCGGTGTTAAAAAGCGTCCAGAGTGCTGTTTGTTCCAGGAACAAATTCACCACATCTTCCACCATCGAACGCAAGTCTTGAACGTCCTTCAATATGCCTCTGCGTCTATATCTGCGTACACCTCCAGGAACTGGTGCTTCCATGGCTTCATGAGTGATTGGAACCCTTTTGTTCCCACCAGGCTTCAGCAATTGTGTATCTGACGACGAAATCAAAAAACGGTTGCGGATATCACCATCAAACTGATTGTTCTGGTTGAGGCCTTTGAGATGGTCGATAACCCCATTGAATAGCTGGAGAAAAGTATTGGACATCCCGATTATGATTGCCTTTGATGTATACCAAATGTCGCTGTGAGTTCTTGCTGAGTTGTGTAACCACTGATTGAAGGTTTCCGATAGATTTGCAACATCATTAGGCGCCGTTGTTTTGATATTGAATTCTGTAGGTCAATTAAAAATGATGCTATTTTTTCTATCAAATATATATTTACATTGTATTTTGTTACCGTGTGATGATGACTTACCATGCAATGCTATCATAACACCCACTGACCCACTTATGCATCCACTTCCAATGGACAGAAGGAATTCATTGTTCCTTTTGCTTGGGCCATGGATGACTCGCTGGCAAATGCGAATGTCGTGGATATCTAGTGGGCTGAGTGGGAGAAATTACTACAGACTCAGGGAATTAATGCTGGCAGGTGGGAAAGGCAAGACGTTAATGCAACTCGAGTGCTTACTGACTGTGTTTCGACGGAGACGAGACTTGCATTCAATTTGGATGTGAAGTTGGCGGAAGATAACAATGATGAAGTCCAGGTGGATGGCAGGTGCTTTTAATTGGGAGGAAAAAGTTGAATTGGCCCTTTCCGTCAACCTTTTGGATGTGCCTGTAGGCCGATCAACCCAGACCCACTTGTTATTAGAGAACCCTCCCAGCTCGCTAATGACGAAACTAGGCCGAATGACTATGGGCCAAGGTAATACAGTTTTGAAAGATTTAGTTGCAAGAGGAGACATAGGCCAGGAAGGTTTACTAAGCCTAAAGACAAAGATAAAGGCAAGGCCCAATTATCTCCAAGCCTTGTCCGCTTTTGGGTTTTGGGTTTTGGTTGGAGAGAGAAATAGGGGTAATGATTGGAAATGGGGGTAATGATTGGAGAGAGATAGAGCTAGGGAAATGATTGGAAATATGAGTAATGAATGGAAATAAGGATAGTGATTGGAGGAAAATAAGGGTAAAAAAATTTGGGTCTCAAGACCAAAACCAAAATAGGTGTTTGAGCCTAGCTCATCTCCTCTTGGTAAAGAAGACTTCCGCTACAAATTTTAGGGGAAGGCCCATTTGGGGTTGCAACCCATTCTTTAAGCCCACCAAACCACTCTTGCTCTTTTTTTCCTCCAGAGAGGGAATCAGGTCACGTTTGAAAAGTAAATTTTGCTAGGGCAAGAAGGAGATCCAGAAGAAGAAGAGCATCATCACAGTGATGCGGCCTAGGGTTCGGGAATGACAACCCCCACCGCTACGAAGGAGCAGTATTTTCAAATCGGGATATATTGCGTGTACCGTGTTTTTATTGTACAAATCGTATTGGGACATGTATTGCAACTGCCCTTGCTCTTCCTTTTGTGAGAAAATACTGGACAACCCTTCTGCACATATAAAAAAAAAAAAAAAGGTTCGGTGATAGTGGATCCCCCTGCCGTAATCCACGCGTTGGCTTAATGAATCCATGATGCTGCCCATTTAATGCAATCGAGTAAGTAACAGTAGATATGCAGTTTATAATCCAATTAACCCACATATTATCAAATCCCATATGTCGCATTACTTTTTCCAAATATTGCCACTCCACACGATGATATGCCTTAGCTATATCCAGTTTTAAAGCCATATACCCCTTCCGTCCGTACCTTCTATTCTTCATCCAATGGGTGACTTCTTGGGCAACCAAAATATTATCCACTATTTGTCTATTTTTCACAAAAGCACTTTGATTGACACTAATAATGGATGGCAAAAGGTTTCTCAATCGATTAGCAAGGGCCTTGGAAATTATTATATAAAAAAACATTACGCAAGGAGATTGCTCGATATTGAGATACCTGAACCGGCGTCTTCACTTTTGGGATCAGAACAATTCTTGTATGGTTAAAACTCTTCAAAATATAACCTGTTTGAATGAAATGCTGCACAGCCTTTGTCACATCTTCGCCCACCACATCCCAATATTTCTGATAAAAGCCCATCGTCATCCCGTCAGGTTTCGGAGCTTTCGATGGATCCATATCAAACAGAGCTTTCTTTATCTCCCCAGCACTGAATATCCTTGTGAGGTCCCTATTCATTCTCTCATCTCTCTCGCCTTTATTGCCGAAATAACCTCCTCATTTGTTATTCCCTCAGACTGAAAAATGTTCTGAAAGTACCCTTGAAATTCTGCTACCACTTCCTCGTTATCTTCGATCCAATCCCCATTCTGTCTCTGAATGCTTGAGATCTTATTTCTCTTGCGTCGTCGTGACACGGTTGCATCAAAGAAAGCTGTATTGCGATCCCCTTTTATGCGCCACTCCTTACGGTATTTTTGTCTCCAATATGCCTCCTCTTGTTCCCACGCTTTCCCCAGCTCCGTTTCCAAATGTCGAATTTCCCCCGCCATCCCAGGACTGTTATTTTCCCCAATATCCTTAAGCTTAGCTTGAAGCTCTGTAATTTTCTTCTTAGCATTAAAACTTTTAGTTTTACTCCATTTTCGAAGTCCTTGATGGCAGTTCTTAACACGATGAAACACTTCAAACATCTTTGAGCCTCTGATTGCACCTTGCCAACTTATTCGTATCACTTCTTTATTCTCCGGGTCAGTGGCCCATCGATTATCAAACCGAAAAGGTCTATGGCCAGTAGATGGTAACGGGTTAGTGTCCAGTAAAAGCGTCGCATGGTCGGACCCAACTGCAAATAAGTGTTGAACCTGGGCTTTGCCATATTTAGCCCTCCAATCTGGTGAAACCAGCACTCTGTCCAGCCGTTCCTTATTTAACCCATTGCCAAATCTCCAAACATTTTCTTAAGCTCAGCATATTCAGGTCCACACGAATTTCAACAAAGGGGTGATTCTATCCGCAACCCATTATTTACTCCATGTAACCCATTTTTTTCATTTTCTTCATGCAACCCATCATTTACTCCATACAACCCACAAAATACACCTAAACTGCCCAAACTACCCTCGCGACTAGTCTTCGTACTTTAAATGTCGAAATACACACTCATTTTCGACAACAACATGTCGATTTATATTGAAGGACGAATTTTCAAAAATTGGACCCTGTCTATGTTCGACATCGACATCCTCATGTCGAAATATATGTCTATATTCAACTTCCGAATGTCGAACTAGATACATGTGGATAAAATATTGTTGTTTTCGACAATAACATGTCGAAATATAACCATATTTTCAGCTTCTTAATGTCGAAATTTGTGAAATCAAACATGTGAATTTCTCCGGTATCGTTTTTCGGAATGTTTCGGGGTATGAATGTTGAAAAAGTTCACATATTTCAGGTTATGAATGTTGAAAAAAACCGCAGTTCGGGGGCATTTTAGTCTTCACACAATAAATGGAAATTGAGGAGTTTTTTGTGGATTACACGGAGTAAATAGAGGGTTGCGGATAGAATCACCCCAACAAAATTATGAGACTACTCTTTGAACTAGATAGCGAGGGCTCATTTAAACGGAAGCGAGGCCCTCCAGAGTTGTAGTGAGCCACATCAAACTGTCCATCTCAGCACCGACGGCTCAAATTTAATCTAAATTCTAAATGATTTGAGCCGTTCATTGTTTGGATTAAAATCCGAGCGTCTATTATCGAGATGAACGGTCGGATAGGTTCACTACAACTCTGTAGTGAGCTGCTCACTACAGAGACCCGTACCCCATTTAAACAACCAAGACAAAAATTCGTATGGGAAAACATTTTATTTCCACTCGTCTTTCACTAAAGAACCCAATTGGTTGCACAAAATCCTCTCTCCATTGCGTTAGCATTCAACAAACTCAATCCCCATGTAACGAAAAGTGAAGCTTTTCTGTGAAAAGAAAAACAAACTATTTGTCTCAAAAAACATAAAAATAAAAATAGAAAAAAAAAATAAACCATGTATATAGGCCAACCATTTGAGATAAGCAAGCCTCCCCCACCATCGACACGTGTCAACCGCAAGTCATTTTCAGTCATTTTCCTCAGAGCTGAAAGATTGGTTAGCGGTAGAGCGAGCGAGAGAGGACAAGAAAACCCACCAAACTTTCTCTCACTACCTTACCGTTAACGCCTAACCCACAATTCTAAGGGAGAGAATTTTAGAGAGAGAGAGAGAGAGAGAATGGCAACATCTTCTTTGGGTTCGTCAACTCTCGTCCAGTCGCAGGTCAGTGGGTTCGGTGGGGGTCTTCGGCTTCAGAAGCAATCTCTTTCTCATTGCAATTCTTTCACCTTTACAAGGTACTATTTTGGGTTTTTCGAAGGGCTGCCGATTACTTTGACTTCCGTTGAATTGCTCACTTGGTTAATTGCAGTATGTATTACGATTATTTGGTACTAATTATGCGAAAGTAATCTGCTTTAATGGGGTATTGTTCTCAATGAAAATTGATGTATTGAGTTCATGATTTTGGAAATGGAAAGCTTTGTGCTTGTAAGAATTGAGTTCGGATAATGTATTTGACCTGTTTCGCGTTTGATGTTTTTGTGTGTTAATGGATCAATGGGTTTCCCCCTTATTTTCCCTTTTCTTTTTTGGTTCTGCTCATCAATTGTTAGTTAATATCTTCAATTTGAATTGATAGAATGACTGGCTCATGATACACAGGAAAACGGTAGACAGAAATTGCCACAGGCTTGCTAATTTTACTTCAAGTCATCTCCAAATTCTTATTTCAATGAGAAGTAAATATACCTAAAAAAAGACATAAATTTGGCTCCTTTTGGATATAGGTGGATTTCGAATGAAGTGATTGTGTTCAGTTACAACAAATATATCGTATTACCAGGTGTTCTTTTTGTTGGGTAATTTAATCTTATCTTACCCTTAGATTTTAAGATTCACGATGCCCAATACGTGCCCCATAAATTAAACGAAGATGATGGCAGTGCAAACCATCATAACAGGAGATAACTAAGCCTGCAACAAGAGACCCAAGATGTTTGATCGTAGGTGGCTGGGAAACTAGAGTGGAAGATGAATTGGAGGTAGAAGGCATGTATTTCAAGGTGACCCCTGTTTAGCTTCAATCTTTGATGTGAACTATTGTAAATCACTGCTTGTAAATAGTCATTTCAAATCCGTCATGATAAAACTCTCAAACACAATATCAAAATCCTTATGTCAACAATCAAATTTTAATTGGAGCTATGCTCATTGAATGATTGGGTCAAATTCCTTCATTTGAAATTGAGGTCTATCCATATGAAGCCTTGAGTATCAGCTAGTGTATTATCATATATATGCAATATTTGGGTGATTAAGAAAGATATGTGGAATGACAGGTCTATAATTTGCACTCAACATTTTTCCCAACTTCAATAGGTTGTTGAGTGCAAAAAGTCTTGCGATTTGGCTTTACCCGTGCATTTCAAAGATATATACAGTTATAGGATGCAATTCCATAAGTCTTGTTGTGCACAGAATAGTAAGTTCAAACTCACATTGAGTCCCAAAACATGGTGCTTGCTTCTGGGGAAACTCATATTTTCCATGCACATACAAATTCCACCAGCGAGAATAAGTGGTTGGACGAGACAAAAAATCCAGTTGACCCGCTTCATTCACTTAGTGCATGATCCTTGCCTGCTCGCTAGAATAACAAAAATCGCCACTGCTTACTTAAGTGGTTACTAAATGAACTTTCTTCTTTTCTGAGTTAACATATACTTTATCTCTGTCCCAGAGGAAACTGGGGTGCTCTTAGATATTACAGTGCCTTTGAATGTTACACATTCTAGAGTCTATCACTTGAAAGAAGTTCTTCTCTTAAAGGAACGGTTTGATGTTCTGAAACTAGTTCTCCTCCCATTTCTTTAGGTCCACCTAATTGTTGTAGTATCATTTTGTTGCTCCTTACGTTAGCAGGCCATGTCGAGGAGGAGTTTCCAGGATCTTTGTTTCCGTGGTGGGTGTATTTTTGCTCTCATACAGTGTCATTGATAAGAACTGCTAATTTTGTATCTGACCCTTGCTTAGACGTGTATGTAAAGGTTATAACCCCACATGCATTGATGTGTTTGTAATTTCTTGAACCTAATGCTTCCAATTATTTGTGCCTGATCTTGCACCACATTTCTGACATGGTTTGCTTCACTTTCTTTGTATAAATCCAGGAAAAAGTTTAGGAACATAGTCACGGCAAGCTCTCGGGTGGATAAATTCTCAAAAAGCGACATAATTGTTTCTCCATCTATTCTCTCTGCTAATTTTGCAAAGTTGGGAGAGCAGGTTCTATTTCACATATCTGATCTTTGCTGCTATAAGTGCTTACTTAGGGTTTAGGGCCAGAAACATCATTTTCATTTTTAACAAAACATGATGGTCATTTGTTATTGTATATCATAAGCAACTGCGTGTTTGTGCGCGCACGCTCTTTACTTTTTATGTTGGCATTTGGAAATTGCTAAAGTTCTTTCATACAATCCTCAAAAGTTAATTTCCAATTGGCAATTGTGACATGATTCTTCCCAAATTTTCTGGTTGTTTACTTTGGTCGATTATGCTTAAGATAGTCTTTTAATTTCAATGTATGTTTTCATCCTCCAGTTATTCTTTGAGATGTAGCTTAACTCCCATATAAATCTAGGTAAAAGCAGTGGAGTTGGCCGGTTGTGACTGGATTCATGTTGATGTAATGGATGGTCGTTTCGTACCAAATATAACTATTGGACCTCTTGTGGTTGATGCATTACGCCCTGTTACAGACCTTCCATTGGATGTACATTTGGTATGCTTGAATGTCATGTTATTTTCAGTTTCATGTTCTGGTTAATTTGTTTTCTGGCCTACATTTATTCCTACTGTGTCTCTAATGCGAATGAGAAACAATGCAGATGATTGTTGAACCTGACCAGCGAGTTCCTGATTTTGTGAAGGCAGGAGCTGACATAGTCAGCGTCCACTGCGAGCAATCTTCCACCATTCATTTGCATCGTACAGTTAATGAAGTAAGATTTGTCTGAACTCCGATTGAACAATCTACTTGGACTGTATTTTAATGTGATTAATGTTAATGAGGTTCTGAGGAAAGAAATGTGAGGAATTATGCATCTGTGTTTTGACAATCTAAGAGAGGTTCCTCTTCTGTTCATGCAAAGAATGCACAAGAAGGTAGGATATCCTTGTAGGATTCTGTTTTGTCCAGTAAATTCCAAGAGAGCATTAGACTACAGCAGACTTGGTGGGTTGTCATGATAAGACAAATGAGGGTCTCACATCTTCATGGTTTACTACTGCTCCAAACCATAGACAACTTGTTTGTATATTACCATTGGGCTTCTTTGAATAAAAAATCTGGCAGAAGTTGCACATTGAGCTATACTGATTAGCAGGTGTAGGTTATTGTATATTCGACAGTAACTTTCAACTTTATACTCATAGGCTAGTTCTTTTTCAAATCGTGGTATTGGGAAACATAACGGTATCGGTACATGGCCATATATCCGCCTTATGTTGGAGGGCATCGGCCGATACATAGGTAAATAACGGTACTGGAAGTCCAAAATCCCATTATATAAGGCCAATACGATACCTAACGGCCTTCACTTAAAACTCTGGTCATAGGCATTGTTGAACTTATCCTTATTTTTACATCACCATTTAAAGTTCTTTCAGGTGCATTCGAACTTTCAAAGACTCTCATTAGAAGTTAGAACTCTCATGACAAAAATAGATAATTATATTTGTCAGGATGTATAACTGATTCTTATATCCAATCTCCTGTTGTTGTAATGCTTGGGAAAATATGGAAATTGGAAAAAAAAAAATTAATAAATGAAGACGGGGTTCGCTTTTGTCCAAAGTAAGTAGAACCAGTCTCTTCTCTGTTTTGGGAAGTAGCACTTTTTTTCCCTTGGAAACAAGAAACTTCCTAAATAGTGTGAATTTATTTACGCCTCAGAATAGGAACAATTTTATATTCATCAGTTTTCCTTCAAACTACAAAACAGAAAACAGCCGGCTCAAGTATTTCTGTCCCTGATTTACATATTGTACCCAAAACATATACTGGATTAAGGTTGTTGATGAGGACGGAGGAACACCTAGAAACATATCAAATGTTTGTAGTACCATAAAGGATGTGCAAAGCAAGTCGAGTTTTTGAAGCCTTGGGATGACTGGGGAAACTCTTCTACTTTGATAAATTATCACTATAAGGCAGACTCAATATAACTGGTTCAATTTGCCACTGCTAAAGGTAATAAATGATACCAGCAGATTTCACAACACGTCTTGCAATGATTCTAGTGGATGTTTGAGGCATTTGTTTCTTTCACATGAGTCATGGATTTGGCTCAAAGTACTTTATATCCAATGCTTTCCTCTGTAAGTGGAATAAGCATTTACCCTTCCACTGTGAAAGCAGCAATGAGAGTAGTGGGCAGCCTGTAATTTTTCACTGTATAACCTCCCGACAGAATGACAAGCTTTTTAGTCTGTGTGTTTTTTACCCATGGTTGGTTGTAGTAGGGTGGAGTGGAGAACTGGCTCCGAATTCCTTCCTCAAATATGGTCACTGCACGCTTTGGTGGAGCTACCTTTTGGTTCGTCAATAGCTATTCTATTGGTGTGCCATCGGTTTGCATGGAATTTGATGTGAAGCATTGGCCACCTGATGTTCTGAGTGGCTACTGATAGTTCTGAG
Source organism: Vaccinium darrowii (assembly GCA_020921065.1). NCBI lineage: Eukaryota > Viridiplantae > Streptophyta > Magnoliopsida > Ericales > Ericaceae > Vaccinium > Vaccinium darrowii. The sequence goes on along the minus strand of CM037158.1, from coordinate 28,068,269 downwards.
TGGTTACTGATAGTTCTGAGTGGTTACTGGTTTAGGATTCAGTTAGTGAGTATTATCCCAGATGTAATTATGTAAGCGGAATATTGCTGGGCATCTTCATCTTCTTTTTCTTTTTTTGATAACTGGCAATCTTCATCTTCCAACCTGTTCTAGTTGAATTTGCATTGGAAATGTGATTATTTTTTTCTTTTCTCTTGAAGGCATAAAAATCAGGTCATACCTTATAAGTGTCCTACAGATAATGATCTGCCCTTCCCTGTCTGGAGAAACTTAAGATGAATCTGGGATGTTATCTACAATGTCAAAGCATTATTGGCCATTGCATTACATAGAATATTAGAGGAAACGAAGTGGCATTTCTGGTAGAAACTAATTCTTCCTTTTATTCTGCTTCAATGCTTATCGCTCGAGGTTGGATCAATTATAGTTACTCTTCCAGCTTGATATACTTGAAGAACTCTTACAATTTTTTTTTAATCAAGGTGCATCTGATGCTTATGACACAAATTATAGCGATCTATTCCAGCTTTGGGAGCAGTTTCCCGTTTTTGCTAAACAAGCTAAAATTGCTAAACATAGTGAATGTATGTGAGGAGAATGACCTGTCTCGAAATCCGTGTTTAGCACTTTCAACACTTTTAGCAAAAACGGGAAACTCACCCTTGATGTATTCAACTCGCGTTTAGTCCTAAATAGGGATTGCTTTCTCTATTTTGTTTCACCTAATATTTTCTTTGACCACTCTAATTGTTCTTCTAATTCAGATAAAAAGTCTGGGAGCCAAAGCTGGGGTTGTCCTAAATCCTGGTACCCCGCTAACTGCTATAGAATATATCCTTGATGGTAAGATCCGTGTCTTTGGCAAAGTACTCCTTGTGCTATACTATTCACAGACAACTTCAGAGATGGATTTTCTCTTGTGATTGTTCTTTTCTTGATAGTTTATTCCGTCTTCCGAGGCATCGTTTCAGAACTAGAAATAGACTTGTTGGACATGTGTTCTATTCATGATTACTAGCCATGTGTTCAATTTTTAACCAAAAAAGCATCCAGATGAGTACTGGCCGTGCTAAAAATAGACTTGTCGGATATGTGTTCACTTAATGGGATAATAAGGTGATAATGGGGACTGCGGGTCGCAAAGACGAACTGACAAATTGGTTTAGGAATGAAGAGATCTGAATCCAACAGTCATCAGTGGAGCAGAGTACAATAAGTGTTCAACTTGGACATTCTAAAATGTTGTCCTTATTGCGGTCCTTCATTCTTATATAAATTAGCGGTCATAATCCAACTTGCTAATCTATTGTAGCAATATTCTTTACTTTTGGTGCGTACTATGGTTGATATTGTAGCGACCACCCTACACTTCTAGAACAAAAGCTTCACCGAGAAGATTTGAGTACCTGAATGTCTTCATGTTATCATCTAGGTTCATGAGCTCACATGGAATGGAACTGTTAAAATGATCTTCTTTTGCTTGTTAATAGTTGTTGATCTAGTCTTGATCATGTCGGTGAACCCTGGATTTGGCGGGCAAAGCTTTATCGAGAGCCAAGTTAAGAAAATCTCGGACTTAAGAAGACTGTGCGCAGAGAAGGTATTAAGTTCGCATTTGTATGTGCAGTTCATTCGGGGGAATGGAACTATAACTTTTTGTCTTTGTTTTGCAGGGGGTGAATCCATGGATCGAAGTAGATGGTGGAGTTGGCCCCAAAAATGCGTATAAGGTTTGTCATTCAGAAACCACATGGTCCTTTCTGTCATGATATCTGACCCTAAGTAGTGTAATATCCACTTGGAGGATTCTTCTATTGCCCAAGAGTACCTATGTAGCAGTTACCCTTTGTCCATTTCAGTCTCTTTTTTTTTCTCTGAACAGCGAAAAAGAGATTTATTAATTCAATTTCAGTCCTTAAACTCTAGATGGCTCCAATAATTTCTGGATGGTGTGTTAATCTCTTGATTAGCACATTTTATGGGTTAAACACATGGTCCAGCAAATGCTGCACCATGTTACACTTCTTAAATGACATTCTTCCCGTGAATACATTTGGAAGACCCATTTGGATCTTTCGTGTTTTCTTTTCTTCTACAGTGAACACTTGAAAGTTGTGTGGTGCTTTTTCAAGGCTAAGCAAATGGTTTTCTGTTTCATCTATTTGAACCACTTCTGCGGCTGAACAAAACTCTTCCTGTGACATCTACGAAACCAATCCCTGGGTGTGATGGAACGTGTTACCAATCATTCTAGCTGGAGAGATGCTCAAGCCCAGATCTCTTTATTAAGATAGGACATATAAAGTCAAGGCTAAATGGAAGAAGGAAATCGCTTACGGCTAAGGAAGCAAGCACATCTTACGGAAACCTCACGATCATTGCTAAACACTAAAAGTGCATATCAAAAACACTTTCTGTGCGATTAGGAAATTGGCCACATAACACAGGAAATTGTTTGACACTCATTGTTTGTATTTGGCAGGTTATTGAGGCTGGTGCCAACGCTTTGGTTGCTGGTTCTGCGGTCTTTGGAGCTAAAGATTATGCAGAAGGCATGGGCAGCTTTTAGGATAAGCTCAAGACATTTTATAGTACTTTTATTGCATATTGTATTTTAAGAATTATTAACAGTTGTGTGTTGAATCTATGTGTTACAGCCATAAAAGGAATTAAAACCAGCAAAAGGCCCGTTGCTGTCGCAGTATGAAGTTTGAAATCAGAAAGATTTTATTCAAGTCAATATGCGGCTCCCCTGCCCTTCCTCGGGTATGTTATTGCTCGAATTTCTCTTTTCCCTGTCAAAGGCAGTGAGCTCTTCGGCATTAAAACAGAAAATCCTTGTCAAGATTTGGAATCAAGCCAACAAATGATGATGAAAACATCAAGGAGATGTGTTGTTTAGAATAATAAGAGAGAGAAAAATCTCAGACATTGATATATGGATACTAGAGCATAGACTCCCTTTACAACTGCTTCAAGGAAAAATCAAATTAGAATCATTTTAAGTATTACTGGAAACAAAGTTGTTATTTCTCTGGAATTCTTCACTTAATAAATCCCAGTTGAGTTGTTTTCCTGATGGTTCTACATGTGCACGGTCACTACTATCCTCAAATAAAGGAAGTTGCAAAGTGAAGCCGGTGAAAGTTGAATCAAACGCATCATTAAAATACTACACTTGTCGGCATAAGTATTTGCATTTTCGCAAAACGAAGGACAGTGTTCGTACTCGCATTATTTAACTGCTACTTGTAATATTTCCTTAGCCTGGTCTGATGATGATAATGTTCGTACTCGCAGATAACATGCACAACCAGCTGAAGCAAGAAATTGCTGGCATCTTCTTGTAGTCGGATACAGAATCAATTTCTCTGCTGTAAGTGAGAAACTGGAATTCTGAGTGCTAGTGCAATACAAATTTCTGGTAACATATGTTCATAGGAATACAATTTGAAGTTGTGCTCACCCCTGTATTGATTTTATGCATCACTGTCCAGCTAATAAAGCGTTTTTATATTTGAACTGCGCATTGCACTTTGACGTTTGTATTTTCCCTTGAATATTATGTTGTTTTTCTGTTCATTACATAAATTATCCACTCTTAGTGCTTACTACAATAAACTAACGGCATCATGATGTATGATATCAGATATCAGCTACTGATAGACCCATTTAGCTTCGTGCCATGCCATGCCGCACTATTTGCTAAATCGTCCCTTGCCGTGCCGTTTTCTTAATCGTGCCATGCTGGTCCGTTTACTTAATCGTATCCCGTCTTGTCGTGCCGTGCCCATGCTATCACATCTTTGAGTTTCGTCGAAAAAAACTTTGTATAATCTAGCCGAGTTTCGTTTAATCTAGCTGAGTCACGTTTAATCAAGCCATGTTTCTTTGGAATTTTTTTTTGTATAATTATAACTACAGCTATATTTTTTGAACAAACATCAAGAAGAATTTATAAACCTTTGAAATAGTACAAAAAGATTAAATGGATAAGGAGAATGATGGCATCACAACGAATAGGAAGCATCTTGACAACGTTGGCACCAACCTACCCGATCGAGGCATTAAAGTATTACAGTAATCATCTTAACTCCACGCAAGTTTTATTTTGGCAATTAGAACGATCTATTTTTTAGATATTACGGAGTACATCATTCATGCCAAAAAGTAAAGTTGATCGGATATCACTATACATCTAATTAGCCAAAAAGTATCATTCAGAAAAGAAATTGTATCCCGATCAAGGAGCTTCCTAAACTTGATCAAGCCAAATATTTACGAGAAAGATTCAATAATCAATAACAATGAAAAATGGACGGTCTTGACTTGGATTAATAAATAATAATAATAATAATAAAAGGTTTTTGTTGTGCCATGCCGACCCACTTCCGTGTTGTGCCGACATTCGTGCCCTACCCGTCTAAAACCATGCTCGTTTCGTGCCATGCCACGTTTAAACGTGTCCTGCCACGTCATACCTGTGTCAACCCGACCCGTTTAACACCTCTAGCTACTGAACTAGTGAACTGGTTGTAGTTTGACCAAAGCCGACAGTCTCCTCATGGAAAGCCAAGATTTTTCTTACGATATATTACATTGGATTAGATTGCAGCAAGATAGGTAGTCTTCTCTTGTAAATGATAAAATGAAAATTTTATATTCTTGTGCACGAGGATGTGTAATTCTATCATTCTGGATAACCTTGCCAGTGTATTACATATTTACATTGAAACTTACCACTTTCTTTCATTGCGGGTACTTTAGACACATGCAGTTTCTTGCCATTTACAAAATTCTTCATTTTTACTGCTGCAAGAATGCTTTATTTTTCCAAGCATTCGTACCCATTGTAACTTCAACTTGGACTGTGTCAAAAAGGAGGAGCAACTTACTTCCTCATCTTGTTTCAAAAAAAGATGATAACTCCCATTTTTTCTGTGTTTTTAAAAACTGGTTAACATAAAGAGGCTCATTAGGTCAGGTTTGAGGTTCATTACATGACTAAACAGGTGAATTACATCATTTGGAGGCCACAATTGGAACATGTTTTGACAAAATTGCAAGAATGGCCGAAAGTTCAAAAAAACATGTAAATGGTTTGAAAAGAAAAAAAACCTAACCCAGGATCACTAAAAACCAAGAACAGCCAACAAAGAAAATGCGGTGAAAAAAATGCATCACTGAACAAGACGCAACCTCCCTTGCAGACGCAACCTCCTTTGCACCATCACAAAACTAAAGCAAAGAAGATAATGCACCTAAAACAGACTGCATTCGACAAGAGCTCTGTGACAAATATGGGAAAATGTAGAGTGGTATTGTCGTATTTGCATGTACAAGCCCCAGATTGGATTAACAAAACTAACCAGCATTGTTTGCAGAGACCCACACTCTTATTGAAAAGCAGAGATTTGCTACTAATGCAGAGAAGAAAAACGGACCCAAATAAAAACAGAAAAAGCATTTTGACAAAAGAAAAGAATAAGGCTGCACATTGGGTAGCTAGATATTCACGAAGTATTGGGACCAAAGAGATATTCACAAAATAAATAAATATATAATAATAAATAAAAACCTAGCAGCAGATCAATCTACTAGAAACTGACACTTAAAAAGCTTAAAACTTAAACCTAGTAGCAGATCAAGGCCTTGTAAAAAAAAACTGGAACTTAAACTCAGACTTCAATATAAACATCAACCTCAGTCTGCCCCACCACAATCACTGGGCCCATGACGATGACCTGGTGGCCGATCTGCCCCCCATCAAAGAGTAGAGGATCAATGCCCCCTCGTGCCTCCGGAGCCGTCCTCTGCACCTCCCACTGGTTGATCCTCTGCCAAAGCAAACAGCCACCGAAAATTAGGAGGGCGACACCACATTGTCACACCCTCGATTTTCAACATAAATAGATAAACATTTCTCCGATAAAACTACAATAACTTCATACATTCATCCTCAATAGTCTCACCACAACGTCTCAAAGGCATCCAAAGGGTGACGTCTATGATATGTACCCATATCCCATATGAAAACCATAAACGGAAGTCGTTATAACATTACATTCTTCCAAATGTCAAAAGAAAGTGTAATAAATAAAGTTACAAGTTTATCTTCCAAAATAATGTTTATGAGATAAGCAAATAACTTTTCATCTAAGCTTTCAGAAGACCATGCACTTCAAATAATGCTCCTTGGTTTGTACCTGAAAATGTTAGGGTGAGCTACACTAGCCCAGTAGAGAAATCTCCTACTATTTCTAATGCATATGAGATGGCATGAGCATATGAATGCCAAAGAAATAAGAGAAAACACCAACAGAAGCAATATAAGGATATGCATTCACATATTTGATCAAAAGACTCATACATAAACGGTGTGTCCCATTGGTGTCCAAATATTCCGTTGGTGCCCAACATGTCCCACAAGTATCCGTGTGTCCCACAAGTATCCTTGTCCGTTCATTAACTCCTTTCAAACTCATTTCATTCAGTATATTAACATTTGAATACTTGAGAATTTGTAATCCTTTTCCGAGTCCTTAGGCCTCGTGGAACCCCTTATTCCGAGTCTAATAGGCCTTGTGGAACCCTTATTTCGAGTCTTTCGGGGCTCGTGAAACCCTTCCTAGCAACATACTGATCGGTGGTCCTAATGACTTGCCTTATGACTTTGTCATTTGACTTCTCATTCCTTTCAGTTTGCCAAGTGTCCGTTCACATCGTTCTCAATTGTGTCGAGTATGTCCATCGTACCATGCCACTACGTGTCAACAAGTATCCATAAAGTATCATTTCATCATACTCCGTTAAGGTGAAGTCAAGTGTATAACGAAGAATTTTGCAAAACGGAGGCCAAACGAGTACCAAGGAAGGATCACGACCGAAAAACAAAGACTGGGGAGTATGCAGTAAAAACCGTCCGGACGGTCTGCCTCCCATCCGGACGAGAATTTCTGCAAGCAGCAGTCACGTACAGCAGCAACAAATTTTCAGATGGCTTCCAAACAAACTCAATAACTAAGGTCCAAAACCAGGATTTTATGCTACCAATGAACAAGACACACATGGGGGATATGAATTTCAAGCCACCCAAGAGAATTAAACAATCAGGGTCAAATTTATCATGAATCCAAATCAATACCCTAGAAATAGATGAGTTTTTCAACACAACCGAGGGAGAGAAGTTCAAACTAGAAATTGATGGCATAAATACCCATTTACAATTAGAAAAAGGAGAAAAATCCCTACCTCAAGGTGTTTGAGCTCCAAATCAAAGGCTTGATCAAACCCCAACCTCTCCAACTTGAATCCCACCGAAAAATGGCTTCCCGGAGCTAATACTCATGAAAACCGAGCTCCAATGGCAAGAAGATGAAGGATCCATGGTTGATCCACAAGGGTTTTGACTTTTGAGTGTGGTTGATGAATCTGGTGAGGGGAAGAAATTTGAGAGAGAGAGAGAGAGAGGGCCGGCTCACTTAGGGGGAGGGGAAGAAATGAATTTTCTCTCTCCCCACTTGCTTATATAGTGCCAATTACACTCACACCCCTCCAATTACCAAAGTGCTACCATTAAGTCAAAATTCCAACATTTAAATGCAATTATATAAATCTCCCCACTTTAATTTTTGAAAAATCTCAGGAAATTACGGATCTACATCCATGGCTGTCTTTAAATCCATCTGTGTGTGTGTGTGTGTGTGTGTGTGTGTGCGCGCGCGCGTGAAGTGAATTTGGGTAGGAGTGGGTGGGGGAAGGGGAGAATTTGTAGGAGGGCTGGAAAGAAGTCAAGAGTTTACTGCCAAACCCCTTATTTTGTTGCTTCCCCTCACTTCAAAAGCTTCAATAGCTGTTCAAAGTTGTCCTTAAAGTTAGAAAGTAGAGGTGTCAAACGGGCCGTGCGGCGCCGGCATGGCCCATTTAGCTTCGTACCAACCGTGCTTTGTGCTGGCCCGTTTACTAAATTGTGCCATGCCGTTTCTTATTATTTTCCCCAAAACCTACAGTCTACAGGGGCTCGGACGTGTATCTTATCCAACCAAATTTGAGTTTCCACCACTAGGCCATCGCCCCATTAGTCCGTGATTTAATTGCTACGAACAAAGCCCAGACTTAGACAACAAGGCATGAACTTAGGCCTAACAATGAGCTACGAGTCTGACTCAACAGAACTTGACCCAGGCCTAATTTTCGACTTTATCGAAGGAAAAAAATAAAAGTTTTCATGGAGAGTATAATAGTACGAAGAACGAACATAACACCCCAATCATTTCGTCAAGTGTTCAGGACTTAAGAAGTTTACTTCTTTATGTCTCTCAAGTTCTAAATCTAACAATTTTCACAATATTGCAAGTACACATGTTGATTATATTATTGTAAATTGCAAAAGTATCGATTGAGTCATTGCTTGTACACAGCCATTGATGCAAAAAAACAAAACAAAACGTGGGTATAATGCTGAGATTTAATCCAGCCTCTTCAACTGGACAACTGGTTTGTGCTTTAATATTGACGAGAAATCTCCAGTTGTACCAAACAAATGGGTTGGAAGCCAACGTACACCCAAGCCCATGGCCACACAAATGCTTGAAATAAAACAAAGGCTAAAAAAATAATGTGAGGTGTTAAACTACAGTCTCTCCAAATCAGAACTATGGTTTGACTTGATTTCAATTTTGGTAACTCTGGACTTTCCAAATTGAATACATAGGCAGTACTCAAATGGGTTCAGCCACATATATGGTGAACCCTAAATGTTCACTAAAATTCAATCCCCAAATTGGAACAATATTAAATTCTAACGTAAATCAAGCTTATTTCATGCAAGTTGAAGTATAAATACATGTCTAGCTAGTATCCACAGATGCACCATTGTTCGATTTAGGGGGAAGGAAGTGTATAAGTCTATAAGTCTTCCTGCACGCGCAAAACTCAGTCACAAACATGCGGGATCACAAAAACCACTCTGTTCACTTCACACTTCTAAAAAAATTTCCAAAAAGATTCTTTCCCCATCTCTCATCTCTCCAATCATTAATCACATTTCTCTCTCTACTCATACCCCTCTCTCCAATCATTATTCTTATTTCTCTCTCTATCGCTCTTCAATTATTACACATCTCTCTAATTATTACTTTTTCCAAAAATCCATCCAAACACTATCTCAAAAATATTTCTCAAAATATTCTTCTCAAAACTCTCAACCAAACAAGGTGACTCTACATCATTGCACCACTTCATAGCATTATTCTAGATCTACATCATAATTGCTATCTTATAAATTTCTGCTTCACACACTTTACTTATGTTTTGAATTTTTTTTATAAATTTCTACTTCGCACTGTTCTAATATATATAGTAAAAATATGAAAATGAATTTGAGAAACTCTTTCGTAAAAGCCGTAATTAGGAACATTGAGTTGTCTCTGACCTGTCTATGTCTGATAAAACCTCGACATACCAGTTTCTATTCAAATACTCTATTCAATCTGAAAATTATTAACTAACCACTGCTTTGATTTAGGTTTTCTATGCTAAGATGTTATCATAGAAGAAAATAAAAATGCCCCATAATGTAAAAACCGGGCTAGGAGTTACCTTCACAAAAATTCTTCCTACCCCCATGGTGTCAATGAACATGAAAGAAAATTACTAAGAATATCGAAGGAAAGAATTCTACGTCTATAGAGAATTCTGGTTGGTGAGTAAAAAGACACAGAAATATGAAGAAAATCAAAGGAAGATTAGAGGCCTCTTAATTTCTTATTATATTGATGTTAGTTTAAAAAGAACAGTCATTTCAAACTTACCCCAAAGGGAAAAACTGTCATTGAAGCAGTCCTACTTGTAGAGGGGCTAGGAACTAGGAAGATTCAACGAATATAGTGACAAACTGTCATTTTGATAATTCCTCGGAACACTTTTGAGCTGATTCAAGATCTCCAACCTCTCGATAACCTTTAGCCAAGACGTGAAATATGGTTGCATTTGGCATGATACCCCGCTTTAACATGTCAGCTTGCAACATCATCACATCAAACTTATGCTTAGCCTGAAAATGACCCTGAATAATGAGTGCATAGATGAGCACATCCGGTTTCATGCCAACATGACGCATGTCGGAGAAAAACTTACTAGCTTTGAAAATCCGACCATCCTCACACAGAGCTTGAATCAAAGCTGTATACATAACATGGTTTGGAGCACAATCACTCCAATCCACGTGATCCATTTCACCTTTAGTAGTGCCGGATCTAGTTTGCTCCAACAAATGTTTAATTGCATCATTGGTTCTTCCCTCCTTGCATAGTCCATCAATTAAACAGCTTAGAGTAAATGCATTAGGTGTCAGGCCAATTTCTAGCATCTCCTTGTACAACCGGAGGGCTGCTTTTGCATTATCATCTTTAAAATGTCCATCAATCAAAGCTGTATAAGAGACCACATCAGGCACAAGGCCTTTGATTACCATCTCAGCGTGAATTCCCATGGCAGCATCCATTTTCTTTATCTTGCAGTAACCATCTATGAGGATAGAAAAGGTGAGCAGATTGGGCTCTATACCCTTCTCAGTCATTTGAGAGCATAACTCCAGAGCCTTTTCCACATAGCCGTCTTTACAATATCCATTGATTATTGTATTGTACGTCACAGAGTTTGCCACAATTCCCTCTTTATTCATGTTCCCCAACAACTCATATGCTTCTTCCAATCTACCAACCGCACACAGACCCTTTACAAGAATGCTGTAAGTAAAGACGTCAGGAGAAATATTGAGCCCTTTCATCTCTGCATACATATCCATTGCAGCAGACAGATTGTTAGCACAAAAATAGCCGTCAATCAAGCAATTGTACACAAATAAATTAGGGAGGACACCAAACTTAGTCATACAGACAAAATAATTTCTAGCAGCCACCAATTGCCCCATTTTGCAGAGCGCATCAACCAGGACACCAAATGTAACAACATTAGGTAGCAAATCATGACCCCGCATTTCTCGATACAAGTCAATTGCTTTGTGCAGATTGGCCACTTTGCAGTACCCATCCATTAGAGTATTGTACGTATACAGATTGGGAAGTACACCAGATTCTCTCATAATCCTGTACGTTGCTTCCGCTTCAGACATTTTACTCTCCTGGCACAGACCACGTATTATAGTCGTGTATATAACCACCGTAGGTTTGGTCCCCTTCTCAAGCATTTCATCGAACAACATGCGTGCTTTTGGCATATCTCCTTGATTACAACATGCATCAATCAATACACCATAAGTCACAACACTTGGCAATGCTCCTCGCGACACGATCTCCCCGTAAATTTCCCACATCAAATCAAACAAACCCATCTTGACAAACCCGTCTAAGAGTGCATTACAAGCCTGCATTGAAGGCAATTGCTCAATTTTCCTATAAACCCAATACGCCTCTTCGACAAGATCCATTTCAGATAACGCTATTATTAGCACTCCAAACACATTGGGAGCGAATTTGGGGGTTTCCAATCGACTAAGCACGTTGAAAACCGACAAACAAGAGCGATGTGGTTTTCGGGTCTGTAGAAGGTTTTCAATGAGGTCTTTCATCAAACACCTTGCCTTCACGTACAGTTTGGCTCTGGTTAAGACGTGAATGATAGCAGAGTAGGCCCAAGGGTTCCTAGCTGGGTGAACTTGGTAGGAAGCTCGATTGAAGATTTGGAGCGCTTCATTGGGGTTGTTACAGTTAAGGATAGTGTTGGTGAGATTGAATACGAAAGGAGAAGAAGGTGGAGATGAAGAAGATGACGGTGAAGATATGGGTCTTGAGATGATAGGAGGTCTTCTGGTTTTGAGTGGGGTTTTCGGGGGGGAAAGCCTCAACATTGCTCAGCAGAGAAGGTGTCTTCCACTAGAGTTTGGCAAACTCCAATGTTGACCAAATATCCAATGACATACATGTAAATAAGATAGAGGATCAGCTCCGGCGAACTTCGGCTATTGATTGAAAGGATTTGGGTTGTTTCGATGAAGCTCCGGCGAAATTTCGGTGACAGGTCGAAAGGGTTTGGCTTTCTCCGACGAAGTTCCGGCGACTGATCGAAGGGCTTTGGTTGCTCCGTTGAATATCCGGCAACTGATCCAAAGTCTCCGGCGAAAGTCTAGAGTTTTTCGGCGAGCTTTTTATGAAAGTACGTTACAACGTTGTTTTTTAAACAACTTAAAAATCTACTTGCCTTGTTCATTTTCCTATTTAGTTTTAGTTTTGATAACATTATCATTTCTCTCTCATTTCTCTTTCTATCTCTCTTCACTCATTACACCTGTTGACATCATCAAAATTAAACTAAACTATCTAACCAAACACAACCACTGTTGTTTTCAAACTATCTAAAAAAATTTCCAAAAAAAATTCTTTCCTCGTCTCTTATCTCTCCAATCATTAATCACATTTATCTCTCTACTCATACCCTCTCTCCAATCATTATTCTCATTTCTCTCTCTATCTCTTTCCAATTACTACACCTCTCTCTAATTATTACTTTTTCAAAAAACTCATCCAAACACCATCTCAAAAATATTTCTCAAAATATTCTTCGCAAAACACTCAACCAAACAAAGTCCATTGTTTTGTACTTCTCATTTTGAACCTGATATCTTTAACGACTTCTCAGTCTCAACCTTAGAAGTCTCCCAAAATTTCATCCAACGTGTCTCCGTCCAGCGTGGATGTTTGGCCAGCGTGTCCATATATATTTCTCATGTCTAAAATGAGAAGTCGATTTTATTTGGGTTTCTCTAACTTGGAACACACTTCCCGTATACTTGTTGTCTACCATACATACTTCCTGTATACTTATTGTATACCATACATATTTCTCATTTCTAAAATGAGAAGTCACTTTAATTTGTATTTAGAACACTTATTCTGGGAAGTATTTTAAACAACCCAATTTGGACCTGAGAAGTTATTTTACACATCTCATGTTGGACCTGAGAAGTTTAATTAAAGATCTCATTGTGAACCCGAGAAGTTTAACTAACTATCTGCCAAACATATTTTGTTTATCCAAGTACATCTCATTTTGGACCTGAGAAGTATTTAAAGTATCTCTCATATTGGACTTGAGACTTTTTAACCCTCATTTTTACAAACTTCAATCGTTTTATTTAGAGTTTGGGGTGGATGGGCAATTAATATGCAAGTCTATAAAAAAAAAATTCTGAAATATTTTGAAAATATGATAAATGTTTTGAAATCTTTTCAATACATACTACTATTTTCAAATGTCCGAAGATGTTTTGTACTTTTTATTTTCTTTACATGCCCCTAGCAATCAATATGAATGTATAAAAGCAGGGGGCGTGGATTAAGTCTTTCTTAGTGATGAACTTCACCCAGCTAAATACCCCAATCGGAAACCCTAAATACCCTAACTCTAATCACAAACCCTAACTCTAATCAGAAACCCTAAAGAGATTTAGAGAGAGACAGAGACGTACTGAGAGAGAGAGAGACATGAAGAGCATGCGTACCTTGGTGGAAGAGAGAGCAGCAAGATCAGTGAGGAAGAAGCTCCCCGTTCTTCTCTGCTTCAATCTTCCTTAGGACGCTAGTTTGAGAATGACGACTGTTTTCGTTGGAGAAGGGGAAAAAGGAGAGTTAAAAGTACTTCTCATGTTCAATATGAGTTGTATAAAATACTTCGCAGGTCCAATACGAGAAGTATGATCTCAATTAGTACACCAGAAATCTCGTATACTTCTTAGGTACAAAATTCAAATAAAACTGACTTCCCATTTTGGAAATGAGAAGTATGTATGGACACGCTGGACAAACATTCACGCTGGACGGGGACACGTCGGATGAAATTTTAGGAGACTTCTGAGGTTGAGACTGAGAAGTCTTTAAAGATCTCAGGTTCAAAATGAGAAGTACAAAACGACAGTATTTTTATAAATAGTTTGAAAACAACGATAGATTTCTAAATTGTTTCGAAAACAACGGTATTTTGATAAAAAAAAAACTTGTTTTTCGGCTAAGTACTCCAGTTTTGCAAACTAATTGGAAAAGTACTTCACTTTTCAAACTATTTGTAAAAATACTTCTTAGCGCAATTTTTCATTACGCTTCCACATCGAAATTCCACTTGGCAAAGACCCATGTCCACGTGTGTGCCAGGTGGACGGTGAGTTTATATAGCGCGTTTTAAAATTGCGCTATATGGTTTTTTTTTTTGGGCCCTATTTGAACAAAATAAAAATTAATTGAATTATTTACATTTTAACAATATTACATTTTGGTCTTTTATGCAAGGCCGTTGCGCTTGTACTTGGTCAAGATGAGTCGTAAGAGAGAAATGAATTTAGAAAATTTCTCCATTTGAGACTATCCTTACAGGTAGTCCTCAACGTCCCATCTATACCTGTTTCTGTAATAACCCGAAATTTCGTAGATAAAAATTTCGATTTATTAATTCGATTAGTTATTTTTAATATTGCTGAATAAAATAATTTATTATTTAGTTTAAATAATTTGAATGAAACTAGATCTAGTTTGTTTATTTCCTTTTATTTATTTTTCCGCGCCGTAAAATCAACGCGTGCACACCGAGTATTTCACTACATCGCATCCGGAAGGCCTACTAATTTTTCCAACTCTTATGTTGTCCTATTTTGACTAGCCTTAGCCTATTTAAAAAAACTAATTAGACATGTGCTCAATTTTGTCTTCCTACTAATTTTGACTTTACTAAACCTAATTTGTATTTTTTTGAATTAATGAGAAGAAAGAAAATTTGACTACTTAACAAGGTAGGCTACTTACCCAATTACAATCTTCTATAAATAGCTCACTCACCTTGCTTCATTTCTCACACCAAAATCTCCCAACTTCTCCACTTTGTGCTTTCTAGTGTTCTTGAATGAGTTCTTGAGTGTTCTTCTTGAAACTCATCCTAAACCACCACACTCCACCACTCTCGACCACCCCTAGATCTTAGAAAGGTAAAATAAGTTAGCTAGAAAGCGTTTGAACGGAGGTCGACTATTCGTTACGCCGCCGGAATTCAACTAGCTTATCGGCTTCCGACTAATCATCGGAATTAAGGTAGATACTTTATCTTAACTTTAGATTAGTATTTACTAGTTCATATTAAGGAGGTTATTATTTTGCTTAAACATGCCTAATTATGATTAAACGTGATTATGTTGGTGATTAGTGATTTTATGAACAATTAGACTTTGAAAAATACACTTAGTCATTACTATGCACGATTTGAAATTGACTTATCAGAATGCACCGTTATAATGCCCGATGGACTTTTGGAAACCTAAAATATCCAGTTATAATGCCCGAATGAAAATCGACTTTTCAAATTTACGCTGTTATGCTGCCCAATTGATTTTTTTTGGAAAATAGTCGACTAAACTTTTCTTAAAGCAACTTCAAAATGTTTTGACTGTACTTGGACTGTTGAGATTAACCCAAGGCTAACACCCTTGAGGGTCTGTCAAAAAAGATATGCCTAGCGCTGTCTAAGAAAGGAATGGTGCCAGTAACTGCATTCGTGCGGCCATCCAGCCTGGGACTCTCCTGGTTATCTCATTTGTCTAAAGAAAGTCACCAATGAGATTTTATACCTAAAGTAACACGGTTATCGGGAAATATTTTTTAACGAAAAGTTTATCGTGAAACGATTTCTAAACAAAAATTTTTTATGTAATATGGCATGTGCATGTTTTCCGAGACGGTACGACACGACACGTTTTTCAAGAAAATGATCAATTGTTTTTACAAGAAGAAATAGAGATGAGAATGAAAATACTGTTGTAAATAAAATACTGCCATTGGAGTCCCGCCTCAGTTCCCCGGTGTGAACTGGTGGTCAAAGCTCAATGGAACTATACTATAAACAATACTGCCATTAGAGTCCCGCCTCAGTTCCCCGGTGTGAACTGGTGGTCAAAGCTCAATGGAACTATACGGTAGTGCTGTTTGAAGTTTCTCCTCAAATTCCGCGGGTGAATTTGACGGTCAGAACTTACTCAGTACAACACATAGTAAACGGATCTTATAAACAGGCTGTTAAGTTCGGTGATATAAGAAAACCGGGACTATGTCGTGTGTGACGCGGAGTTAGCGGACCTCATACTGCAGGAGTCAGTTTATGGGTAGCCGACCCTTCGAACGGAAAGGTTGGTGACCGTTAGAAAAGGGTTGTAGAACGGGCCAATAACTTTCGAGAGATGTGAGATGTTGACATGGTTGAAATTTGAAGAAGAATGCTGTTATGAGAAAGTGATACGAGATACTGATACTGTACTCTGATTTTTATTAAAAGAAACGAGATACTGATACTATACTCTGATTTTTCTTAAAAGAAACGAGATACTGATTTTATTAAAGCTGCACTCTGATTTGGATGTGATACTGATGCATTGACACGCATGAACTTACTGTTTTGATAAATGATTTTTCAACTATTTACCTGCCACCTACAATATTGTTCTAGAATTGCTAGTTTAAGATTAAGGTAGGGTATCTATTGAGCGTCCTCGCTCACGGTTCGCCCTGGCATAATACCACGATGTTGCTTCGCAACTCTGGCTATTATGCTAGATTATCATAATGAACAGGAGGACCTCTACGGAGAACACGGAGCCGGAGGAGCTGCCGAGATGGAGATCCACCAGGCGGAGAGATTTGCGGAGCCGTAGAACCCACCCAGTCTACCTTTTTGTAATCTGTGAAGGATAGATCATCTATATGTATTTTTGGTTATTATTATTACTGTTTAAGACCGACTTTAAATTGTAATAATAATCCATAACGTATCCCAAAAATGCGGGGCATTACAGTTTCGCATCTATAATACCCACAAGCTTGTTGGGTTACAGATGGGATGGACCGCATCCAGCGTAACTGCCAGAGGGACGGTCCTCTTGGGGAGCGGCTACAATATCATCAGGACCGGCCCTGGGGTAAAGCCGGAGGTGCGGCCTCTTTAGGTCTCCTAAATTTAAGCAAAACTAGGGGCCCATTTCCGATATAAGACATTAATAATATATATACTTGTTTTTCCGAAGTTTGGTAAGAGGCTTATTCCTGCCTTGGCGCATATGCCTTTTAAAACCTTGAGGCCCATGGTTCAAATCCCACTAGGACCTTTTGGCATAACAACCTTTTTGCTCAATTTTCTGTTGGATTAATATATTACTCTTGCATATACTCTTTTCTCATTTTTCGATTCGATTAATATATTTTTCTTGCATCGTTTGTATTGGTTGTAGATGTTACTGAAGACCAAAGTTCAAATATTTCAACATCCTAAATGGTTGGATAATTTTTTAATTTTCTTTTGTTTATTTCCATTTTACCTTTAACTTTTTATACTAAATACACAAATAAAACAATTTTGACTATAAAGACAGCAATATAATTTATTTTCACTCAACAAATTATGATAAAAATAATGTTTGCAATAAAGAATTCTCTTATTGTTAACAATATTATTTTACAATTAAAGTTAACAACATGATTAGTTTGAGAATGAACGGACTTCGTTATATGTGCTTGATTCCTGTTGTCTTAATGGTATACATTTTTTCAAAAGTTTGTTTAGTTAACTTATGAAGCTAAAATATCATGTTTAATATCATTTACATATATTTTCCACATATATTGATTTAAAAATAAAATAAAATGATCGTGGGGCCTTTTTTTAAAATTCGCTTTAAGCCTCCATAATCTCAGGGCCGGCCCTGAATATCATCTCTCAAGCCAATGGCATACGCTTATAGGATATGTCTTGCCTATAAGTGATATCCGCCGGATGGAGCGATTGACCGCACCCACATGTCTTGTCTATAAACAATATCTGAAAATGGTGTCGCAAAAAGCCATGTCAACTAGCGTGTAGAGTATTTTGAGAAAAAGCATTTTGGGTAAAAAACAACTGTTGTGCTGAAATGGGATGGAGTAAGTTCATTCATGCGATATGCCTATTTATAGCAATAGGAACGCGCCTATTTATGGCAACAGGAACGTGCAATTAATAATTGCACTATATACGTTGAAAACGCAATTAATAATTGCGCTATATGTTTCTGACAATTCTGCCCAACATACAGGCATGGCAGAACAATTCTGCCATTGGGGTACATTGGCCTAACTATAACGCAATTGCTAATTGCGCTAATAATAAGTACTTTTTATTTTCCAAAAAAAAAAATTGTACAATCATAAACAATGAATGGACAAAGAGAGAACGGAGGGGTACTAAAGATTGAATTTTATTTTATTTTTGTAATACAACGGATGTTTACAGTACCCTCTCACACGAGGTGGGTCTCATGCATGTATAAGTCTCGTCCCATGTGAGATGGGTGTTACAACCAACCGTTGTATAGAAAATTTAGATGAGCTAAGTTTTCATCCTTTGTGTATTCTATTGGTTTAACAATCACCGGGTTTTTCCTTGAAACTAGTTTCTAAAAAATTATTGTGTGTGGTGATAACTTCAAATGGATTTTAGCCCTTTCGTTTGTTATTTCTTCATAACGTTTAGTGGATTTCTAAAGATTAACAAATTATTTAGTGTGGTATCAATATCGAATATTGATGGGATCATTTATCAATTTAAAAATTAATACACTACTCGTAAATTTTTCATTTTCCATGAGTTCGCCGACCCCATAACTTTGTATATGGCATCACCACCATCAAATATTGATGGGATCATCTATAAATTAAAAATATTAATATAATGATCATAATTTTTTTAGTAATTTTTTTCCCATGGTCCGATAAAATTACTTACCATGAAAAATTGCAATTACATGCTTTTTGACCGGACCAAGGAAAAAAATAGTCGATGTGCATGTAAGCTGACCTAAACAACCTACTCGCCTAAATATAAAAAAATAAATAAATAAAGAAAGAATCAAAACCTAGAAAGGAAATACTAGTACCGATCCATCATATCATACAAGAGGGGTACTGTGAACCCACTGGTTAAAGCTCGTGACTTCACTTCTAAATCTGACCGACCCAATTCAAAAGACAAGGTCACGTTGCCAAACAAAAGGAGAAGCATATTACACATCTTAGCGTTGAATTACATTTGAACAATATTAAATTTCAACAATATTACACATCTAGGAAAAATTATGAAAATTCTAATAGTCGAGGAGGTCTCTTTCTGACATTTTTCAACGTCCCACCAGAATTCTAAATGTCTCGAGTGAACTCATAGGGGAAGATTATATATAATATGTAAATCCTCCCCAGTGAATTCAATCTGGTTTTGGTAGCGGTGCGGACAGAGATCATTTGTTGCTGGATCAACAATGTTCAGCTACTGGATGCTTACCCTGTAGCGTTGATCCCCTGCTAGTGGCCTTCATAGGACCTAAATGTCTTGTCTATAAACGATATCCACACGAATAACATGACAAAAAAAAAATCATAACTTTATAGTTAGGCCAACATAGAAGATAGAACCATTGGACAACTTCCATGACTGCTAAAGAAACAACTCGGAGGGTTATATAGCAACAGATAAGCACAATTTAAATTGCACCTTCTGAAAAACGACATTCTGGCAACGACTTCACTACAAAAGCTGGTGAGGAATATGTCAGAATAAGCGCAATTGTATATTGCGCAACATGTAAAGCGCAATGTATAATTGCGCTATGTTTTTTTTTTCCCCTGGCATAGCGTGCCATTCTATTACTGTACGTTTTCTTTCAACAAATTTTATTTTAATTTAATAAATGCTTTTTAGGTTTGTAATTTCTATACTACCAAATTTATATAAAATTTTATCCACCTATCTTTTGTTACTTATTTTATTGTTGAACTCCCCGTACTGTACGTTTTATCATGTAAGGCAAATTACAATTTTTATTCCATAGTAAAATTTAATTAAAATACGAAAATTTATTATTTTGGATATAAATTTGATAACAAATTTTGTAAAAGCACCTATACGCTCTATTCTTTATAATTTTTTTCCATCCACCTACTGTACGTTTTCTTTTCACAAAATTTTTTAACATTTAAAAATTGATTTTATGGTACTAGTTTCATAAGTCCAAATTTCATTGTAGTAAAATTTTGAATGCTACATTTCATATTTTGGATGAATATTTGTATGTCCATCATCTTTCTAAAATACACCCTTAAACATTCAATAATATTACATATGCATATATTTCGAAACCTTCGAAGTACAACTTGATTTTAATACAAAACATAGTAATTGAAATTACAACTCTAATTACTACAAATGACAACTACATTGTGGACGTCATAGTTCTGGTAAAAACATTTATCAGACATTAGTTGTTCGTGCTGAAGATGACGCGTCTCCCCTTGTACCCCCAAGCATCCTAAGCAAGAAACCCCTAGCCTTCTGCTTAATAACCTCCTCGCCATCTCCTTCTTTGATTTGACCATCAAACTGAGCTAACCATTTCATTGTTACCTTCTAGCCTTGTAACTCATTATTGTTTTTGCTCGGAGCCTTCCCTAAAAGCCTCGTGCACAATTGGTCAATATCTTTCAAGTTGGTACTCCTCGTAACTGCTTCCCCTTCGACCGGCAAACCTAGTATAACCTCGACATCTTGCAATGTAACTGTCATCTCCCCTGGTCGAAGGTGGAACGAGTGTGTCTCCGGACTCCACCTCTCGACAAGTGCAGTAATTAATCCACGGTCTAGGGCGACAAAAGGCACACGCAACAATCCTTCTAAATTCGCCTTACGTACGTACACCATAATTTCTTCACAGGGGGCTGCATTCTTACGCAATTCAGTCTCGACCCGTCGGAAACTTACTTTTGCAGAGTCATTTGGAGGCTCCATCTGGAAAACAATAGTAAATTGATAATTAACCAATTACTTTCAGTAACAAAATAATTATATTTTATGTACTACTACTATTTCAATTGCACATATTCTCTTAACAGTGCAAAGACAATACTTACATCAAGATCCCAAATGCATTTCGAACGGTGCCGATCTTGCAATGTAACCACAGACAAATCCCTAGGCCCAGGATCAGGAGAACGCAAGCGATCCAACTCTTGCTCAATTAGATCCATACTGGAACCTAAAAAGTCATAAACAAGTAACACACAAACAATTAAGCATATGACTTTTGTTCTTCATAGCAAGAGTTCTTAAAAAATACAACGAATGGGAAGCATTGAACTCAAAGAAATTGAGGCAAGAAAATCCCAGAAAATACTTCTGTCTAAGATGGAGAAACAAAAGAACATGATGTTCTCTCCCCGGGAAATGACAGTTACACAATTCTAACTTTCTCACTTTTTCATCAACTTGAACTAATTACTTTAGCCAAGAAAAATTAATGGAACAGAGATTGAAGGACCTAAAATTCATGTCACAATTCTAGCTCTTCATGTTTCTGACCAACCAAATGGCCTAATTACTTTCTCTCTGGCACGAGAAAAAAATGAAGGACCTAAAATCCATGTCATCCCTTCAATTTTTTTCTTTCTTGTGTTCCATTAACTTGTTCAGTTGACAGATTCTAAAACTTGATTCTCCAAATTTCATAAAAAATTCTCAGAGATATAATTTGTTGAACATGAACAGATATAAAAACTACAAGTACTTTTAGAAATCAATTATAAAAAGCACCACCAAACCAAGCCTAATAAAAAGTTGTCCATCTATTGTCAAGCTAAAAAGGAAACCCATTTCAAAGAAAAAATTTCCACATACAGGGAAACCCAAACCTAATGCATATATATATATATATATATATATATATATATATATATATATATATATATATATATATATATATATATATATATATATATATATATATAAGAGACAGAGAGAGTACATACGGGGCTAGGAGAGAGGATGCCACAAGCGTCGCCGGAGTTCAATCGCCAGAAATCACCTGATCTCGCAAACAAGATGACCGGAGGAGGAATAGGGGCAAATGAGACGAAGCGAGATTGAAATTGCGATATCATTTAAAGCCCTAGCGCAATGGTTAATTGCGCAATAAAATTAAAAACACACAGTGCAATTTTCAAATGCGCTATATATAGTGGCACCGTCCACTTGGCACACACGTGGATGTGGGCGTTTGCCAGGTGGAACATTGCTGAGGAAGCGCAATTTAGGATCGCGCTAAGAAGTATTTTTACAAATAATTTGAAAAGTGAAGTACTTTCCCAATCAGTTTGCAAAGTTGAAGTACTTAGCCGAAAAACTCGAAAGTCTACCTCCCGTCTCAAATAAGGATGGCAACCGGTGGGTTGGGGCAGGTTTTGATCTCTAGAAGTGGGGTTTGTTGCACGCATTAGCTCTAGAATTACGTTATTCGAGTACCCGATACCATCAAACAAACTATAACTGATTTGACAAGCCATTCGCAGTTTCACAGCCTAAATTAGTTCGTACTTACACATACATGGCTTAATCTTTTGAGACAAGAATTTAAAGAATGGATATGACAAAACACGCGCAATTTGAGGCTTTTGCTTAAACTCTAAGCATTTAAATGACAATGTAAAATCCTTTTTAAAAAAAGTAAGTGAAAAATAGAATGTAAATAGAATAAAAAATAAAGAAATATACTAACAAAGTAGTAGATTATTTTTATGCTAATATTTATTAGCCTTTTTTTTTTTTTTTTTAGTTTCTAAGGTTCATCAATATTAGTAGATGCAATAAAGGGATGCATTTAACTATTTAAGGGAACAATATAAAACGAAAAAACAAAAAAGGAAAGAGAAGATTATTTTTTCCCACCCTTTTGCACCCTACCTCAACGTCCAGAAAAAATTTTGTATGCTGAGCCGGCACCGCGTGGCGCCCGTGCGCGCACATCGGGCTGTCTAAATGTGTTTTAGACGGTCCAGATTCATCCCACTCTCTCTCATGTCTCTCTTCTTTTTCTCTCTCTAAATCCGGCGGTCCAAATGTGTTTTGAACGGTCGAAATTTACACTCAGACAGCACATAAGATAGAACCCGCTCAGTACTGAAATACTTCTCCCACGTCTACAACAGTAACTTAACACTATTCACTCCACGCCTTTAGGGCCCGTTTGAAAAGAGTTTTTGAGGGATGGGATTGGATTATGAAGGTGACAAGATTCGTAATACTCTGTTTAGGGGGTGTTCCACTAAGGTGGTTTTTTTGAAAAAAACTACTCCCTCCGTCCCATAATTTTAGTCCCCTACGAAACTACGTGCAATTTTCAAACTAAAAAATAATGTACTTATGAACATAATTTGTTCAACAATATGGATCTTGTTTGATAGAGCTCATTGTGAACTTTTAAACGGTGCGAAAAAAAATCCAAAAATTATTTTATAGATGCGTTATTTTTTAGTTTGAAAATTGCACGTAGTTTCGTAGGGGACTAAAATTATGGGACGGAGGGAGTAGCTTTTCACAGTTTTTTATGTGATGTATTGTGAGAAAATGATATGTCTCGGTTTTAAAAAAAAACAGTTTTTTATTAGTGGAACACCCCCAATTTCACAAAGTTGGTCCGGTCTGTTAAGCCAATCGAACTACTCCCCCAAAATGGGGGTGTTAGGAATCCCAAGGGGGAGGTTGTATTCACAGTCCGGTCCCAACCGCTTTTTCTGTATTGACCCAAATGTCCCACAACTTCTCACAAATGACTAGCTTGGTTTTTCATTTGCTAAAATGGAAAACCTATAAAATTAAGTGGGTGATTTTAGCAAATGAGGCAATGATTTGCTAAAATCAACCCATTTTAAGAATAACCTCATCTCTCTACCCCAAACTTGTTTGATTGCTGGGATTCTGTTTCATCAGTATCGATTATAAAATGTTTTTCTTAAACTAAAAACAAACCTTGAATATTATGGTCTTTATTAGTTTTATTTTTGCCTTTAAAACAAGTTATGTTTTGCAGACAAAAAATGACATCTTTGATTTTTATTTTAAACAACAAGAAATCAACCAAAGGACAAAATTGACAACTTGGTAATTCATGATCCATTTGGTAAATGCATTTACGAGCAATAGCAGCTTGAAATTTTAGCCGTTTGAAAAATTATTCATTCTTTTTTGCATTTGTTAAATTTTTTAGTCGGGTTATCAACCAGGGCCGTTTTGTATTAGTTTGTGAAAAATTCAAAAAAACCCTTGACCTTTGACCCATTTATCACATCAACACCAGACCTTTTAAAAACGTCAACTAAACCCCCGAGCATGACACTCCGTTATCAATTTGCCCCCTCATTCTATTTTCCGTCCAATTGATAATGACGAGTCCTACGTGAACTCTTATGGCACCCCCTGCGCATTACTTGGCCTCCACATTGGACATGACACTACTTAAAAAAAAAAAACCTGACCTTTGGACCAAATGTCCCGTAAACACCTGAACTTCATAAAATGTCAACTAAACTCCTCACCTTGACACTCCGTAATCATGGGCCTCCAAATTTTTTCGTTACACGTTGTCTGTGGAGCCAACTTCAGGGTCCCACACGAACAATCTAACCGTTCAATAATTTTAAAATAATTAATTAAGTGGTTTTGTAAGAAATGATGCCCATCAGATATTTATAAGTGAGTGATCTAATTTATTTAGAATCTGGACCATATAATTTGAAAGAATTTTCTAAAAAGTTATGCAAATGTGTGCTCGTTATCCTATTGATCTGAACTGTAGATATCTACTTGTTGAGAGGATCATTCTCTAATAAAATTATCTTGATCGGACATCGATATATATCAAAACAGTTCATAATTTTTGCGTTTTCATACCTATGAATGTCCAATCAAGATAATTTTTTAAGTGAATGCTAATCTCAACGAGCGCTATGATATCTACGGTTTAGATCAAGGGAATACCGAGCGCACAATTGTGTCTTTTTTCAAAATTCTTTCATATTATAGGGTTCTCATTCTGAATGAAAAATTAAACTAATTAGATCAATTACTTATTAATATCCGATGGGCCCGATTTTTTCCATGACCACTCAAATAATTATCTTAAAATTATTGAACAGTCCAGATCGTTTGTGTGAGACTCCGAAACCAGCTCCACAAACGTGTGTAACAAACAAATTTGGAAGTCCATGACAAACCCACAAAACGACGTAATTTTGGGAGTCTCCGTTAAGCAATGGATGAAAAATGGACCAAGGGGGAAAATTGATTACGGAGTGTTAAGGTGAGGGGTTTAATTGACGTTTTTTGAAGTTCAGGTGTTTACGTGACATTTGGTCCAAAGGTCAGGGTTTTTTTTTTTAAGTACCATCATCTCCACGTGGAGGCCAACTAATGGGCATCGGGTCCCACATGTGTCCACGTAGGACTCGCCATTATCAATTGGACGGAAAATCGAATGAGGGGGCAAATTGATAACGGAGTGTCAAGCTCGGGGGTTTAGTTGACGTTTTTAAAAGGTCCGGTGTTGATGTGATGAATGGGTCAAAGGTCAGGGTTTTTTATGAAATTTTCCCTATTAGTTTTGTACCAAACGAGGTATTTGAAATAGGAGGATATGGTTTTGTTATGCTTCAGTTTTTTATAAGGGTAAAAATGAAAATTGTAGTTTCAATCCAATCCCATTCCATGTGAAACAAACATGGTAATAACAATTCTATCTTTTAATCTCATGTAAAACAAACATATTCATTATCAATCCCAACTCATTACCGATCATTTCTCATTACCAATCTTATCCTAATCCCATCGCCTTACCAATCCCATCTATACTAGTCAGGTTATAACGAGTTATAGCTTTATTCTCTCTCTCTCAAAACTCAGATCACAAAATCCAAAACCCGAAAAGTTTCTCCCAAAATCCAGACCATATAATCCCCTAAAATCAACCACCCTCTTCTTTTTCTTATAACCAGAAAACGCAGAATAACAGGAACAAAGAGAAAATACAAGATCTTTATATACAAGGTCTTCCTTTCCCTCAGCCAGGAGAGGTGACGACGGCGAAGTCATGGGCCGGGGATGCTGTTGAGGGAGAGGATCATCTTCTTGGCCGGGGCCGTAGGGCTGCAAGCGAACTGAGCTGTTCGCAAGCAACTCGTGGCTCGGCTCGTTAAGACTCGGATCGGCTCGGATCGTTAAGTAATCGAGCCAAGCTTGAGCTCGATTTTCAGGCTCGTTTAGTTAACGAGCTAACTAAAGCTCGGCTCGGCTCGATTGTATAGGCTCGATAAGGAAATTACCCTGGCTCGGCTCGTTTATGACCAAGCCGAGCTCGAGCTTGATTTTTCTGCTCGTTTCTTGGCTCGTTTGGACCCTCCCGGGGGTATGAAATCAATGATTATGTGGCCTTAATTATGAGCTGCTGCTCTTGGACGCTCAAGACCTGTTGGTAGCTTTCTACTTTGCAAAATTTCAGACGAAATTCCCAATATACCCATTTCGGCTGGTATTTTTCGGAATTTAGGGTATTGACCAGTAAGGCCCGGTATTGAGATGAGACGAAAGTTGAGGTACTTGGTACCATTTTTACACCAATCCGGTACGGAACGAGATTCACCACCTTGGGTAAAACCCAAAATAGACATTTGGGTCATGATCCATAGGGTCAAATTTTAAATTTGGATTTAAAAATGGGCTAGGATCTGATGTAGGGGGAGTTTCCCGGATGATAAAATCAACATTTGCTATAATCAGTCGTCGATTGCAAAAATAATTGATTTTAGCAAATCTTGATTTTATCTGTTTTTATCATTTTGGAAACTCCCCTATAGTAGTAGATTACTGTGAGCTGATTGGTTTGAATTTATTTCCGTGTTTTATTATTTTTTTATAACTTCAATTGCAAAAATATAAGTACATGAAGCGTTTTAAAATTTGACTATTTTTTCGAAGTTCTGTCAAGTTTTGAACTAAAAAAAAAAGTCCCATAATTTATCTTTTTAGAATGCACAATACGATGAAGGAGGAAATTTTGATAAATTTCTTGATCACATACATGGAGAAATAAATTGGAGGTTTTGATGTCGATTTTATCATAAATGCTTCTAAGGGCATAAGAGTGTGAAGCACAATTTAAGATGTCATAGCATGACTCTTTCATTAGGTTTTTGGATTTCTTGAGTGTATCCCTTTGAGAGAGTCCCATGAAATTCTTTGTAGAAAATTAGGGTTCTTTGATAGATCTTCATAGTTCTTTGGTTGCCCCTCTTTTTTGGGTTTGGAAAGATATTTGTCTTTGTTGTCTATTGGTTGAAACCCATGAGACATGACGAGTGAATTAAAATTTAGCTTGTATTAATTTCCTTTTGGACGGGGAGATTGTAGTAACAAAAACGCAGAAAGGTCGGTTGAGGAACACGAAAATTTTTAGGGCACATTTTTTTAATTAGGCCTAGGGCATCCAAATACCTTGGGCCGGCCCTGTTCACATGTAGTTGATCAATCGCCTCTCATTTGCTTGCTCTGTAGAGTACTAGGTTAACATCCGTAAGCCGAATCACGTAAATCTTGGAGTATTTGTTTTGTTTGTGTTTTGTTTTTGTTTACGTTTTTCATATATGCTAGGTTTGTTGTTTCCTCTAATATCACGGTCATCAACAATCATCGTGTTGCGGTTAAGTTCTTTGGTGGCTGCCGCACGACATGCTATTATTTCCGGAATAAGTTTATGCCGTATATTCTCTCTGATCTGTTCATGAATTAAGAAAGAGAACCCTTGGTTGTTAAATTGGGATAGATGACAAGCTAGGCAGACCAAGAAAGGCAAAGCTGGTTGCCTGGTTTGTGGGTCAAGAAAAGGAAAGAAGACGTGAGAACGTACGAGAGAAAAAGAAGAAGAAAATCCAAAACTAAAGGATTACTGTTAGTTAGCTGCTTACGGCAGTTTAAGCATTAAATTATCCACACATGCACAAAGGCAACGAATATTTAATCAATCACGTTCTTTATCCAATTGAGTTTTTCTTAATTATTTCACGTGCGTGGTGTTGGGAAAACTTCCTGGAAATAGTACTGGAGCTATTGATCTTATTCGTTTTGAGTTTTGACACCTGTTTTCTTACAATTTCTCTCCACTTATTATTTTTATTTTTTATTATTATTCTCATTTCTCTCTCCAATTATTACCCTCTATTTTCAACCATTACCAAACAATCAAAACCCAAACCAAACAAGATCATTCTATGTGGAGTCGCTAGCTGGTCAGACCTAGTTTTTCAAAACAATTTATCAAAAGTTGATAAAATTACCCTGATAAAATCAAACAAGAAATTAAAAAAACTTTGAGTGTAATTTATGTAATAGTTTCGTGAAATATTCATTTGAAAGCATAATATTGTCAATCACAATCTTATATAAAGTGAATGCCGTGGACCATACATCATGATATCACCCTGATGTTCCAACCATGCGAATAATGAATTGTATACCTCTTCGTATCAATAAGGCGGTGTTTTACTAACAAAAAATTGTTTTTTTTTAAATCGAGATAGACCATTCTCTCATAATATATCACATAAAAAACCGTGAAAACCCAGTTTATTTTAAAAACACTCTTAGCTGAACACCCCCTAAATGCGAATATTATTTAGATTAAGGCTTGATTTAGCTAAATTAAAAAAACTGATTTTTTGGTTTTTTTCGTTTTGTCCTTATTCAATTTTTTTTTTTTGCATTTGTTAGTTTTTTTTTTTGCATTTGTTAGTTTTGTGTCAAGATTTTGTGGTTTCTAGATTTATGTCGTCGAGACGAATCCAAAGAGTATAAAATTGTGGTCAAAAGTAATAATTTTTTTAATAAAGCCGAAAATAAATATAAACCTGTTTTTTGGATTATTTTTCATCTTTATTCACAAAACTTTAAGTTTGGCTAACAATTTTATACTTTTAGATTCTTCTCGTCGAGACAAGCCAAGAAACCACAAAAAATCGACCGAAAACTAACAAATACAATTTTTTTTGAATAAAGACAACGAAAAAAAACTAAAAAATCAGTTTTTTTTCAAATTAGACAAATTAGGCCTAAGTTTCAGCTAAGGTATTTTTGATAGTTTTGGTATTCTTGAACTATAAAGATGTCAAATCAACAAGTCATTTTTCACCCTTACATTAATTAATTTGACAACTTGCAATTCAAAAATACCAAAAATAAAATTGTGGAAACTTAGACTTTGTAAATTCTTTTCATCCATGTCCTAGTTTTTTTTTTTTTTTGGCAACCGTCTTTCACTTTCACATTTTAAAGAGACGAATCATTCTCTCACAAGCATCAATCCAAAAAATCAAACAAATGTAGTGAAAGATGATAGAATTTGTAGAACAAGCTCCTAGGATTAAACCATCCTAGAGTGCATAGAAAGGAGTGCTAAAAAAGCCACCTTTGACATACTCAAAGAATATCCAATAGGGGGATCCAAATTAAACAGCCAACAAGCTTTCTTGTCACGTTTGTCTAATTTGTCAAGTTTTCTTTTCCGTCTGTATCACCACAATCTCTGGTCCTCTGCAACCCGAAACCCCAACATCCTCCATTTATATCTCTATATCTATACATACATTCTCATTGTATTCCCTTTCGCATCAACATCATCTCCTTCTCTCTCATCCCCCACTTTTTTCTATCAATGGTTTCGGGTAGTAGTGAGCGGTCGGAGATAGCATTCTTCGATGTTGAGACGACGGTCCCGACCCGACCCGGACAGGGATTCGGCCTTCTTGAATTCGGAGCCATTCTGGTTTGCCCCAGGAAGCTTGTGGAGCTGGAGAGCTACTCCACCCTCCTCCGACCCGCCGATCTCTCCCTCATCTCCAACTTGTCCGTCCGCGGCAACGGCATTTCCAAGGACGCCGTCGTTTCTTCCCCCACTTTCGACCAAATCGCCGACCGCGTCTACGACATTCTCCACGGTCTCTCTCTCTCTCCCTCTCTCTCTCTCTCTCTCTCTAAGTACATGTATGTTTATGTTTTGTGGGTTTTTGGGGTTTAGTTATTTTAGTTCTACTTTTGTTGGGGTTTTCATGGGGGGGATATAGGAATGTTTATGTTTTGTGGGTTTTTGGGGTTTAGTTATTTACTCCACTTTTGTTGTGTTTTTCATGGGGAGATATAGGAAGGTTACAATGAGACGTGTTTATATGTATTACTGTACGTATATGTAAATACAAGATTCCGTTCGATATCCCTTAGACCATCTGTTAATTTCCTAATGTTTTGGTGTAATAGGAAGGATATGGGCGGGTCACAATATACTGAGGTTCGATTGTGCTCGGATCAGAGAGGCATTTGCAGAGATCAATAGGCCACCGCCAGAGCCCAAGGGCACGATTGATTCGTTGGCTCTGTTAACTCAGAGGTTTGGGAGGAGAGCTGGTGACATGAAGGTATATTTCTATCTGAACAGACAATGTTGTGCATTTTATGGTTGACGTAGGTATTTGTCCCAACGCTACTCAAACTTTTATAATTTGGGATTTGGGCTAAGTATGATTTGGGAATGCGACAGCCATTTGGGAATCAGAAATTTGTTGTAACGTAGTCTATATGTGTGTGGATATAATTCCCAAACTTCGCCATATTATGTTTCTGTTCATTAGAGCATCTCCGCTTGAAGCATGGATAATGATCACTTTCGGCAATTTGGAACACTCAACCCGTATCTTCAATTTCTCAGGCAGCATTTGACAGTTACCCATAGCCATAGGCATTTTTGTACCTTGAGGCCAAGATTACGGTTTATATACATAACGAGTCCCCCAATTGGTTGGAAACTTGAAGAGTTAAAACAAGATTGGATAAAAAACAAGAAAATACTATTTCATCACGTCGGGTGGTGTGCTACTTTTAGAGGATGTGGCCATTTTACATTCCCAGTGGCTGATATTTTGGAATTGCATTGTAATCTCATTTGGGAAATAATATCTCATCTTTTATTCTTCAGAGATGTATGTTCCATCTATCATTACTGTTTTTTCAAGAGTCATATGATTCTGGTTTGGATTGGTTGCTCTGAGGTACCAATTTCCACCCATCTGTTTGTCTTTGGATTCTAATGTTTCTTTATGAAATATAAACCAATACTTAGCTAGTAATTTCCATTATCGCCTCTTTAATTTGTTGGATTAGACTTGAGATTCAACTTAGAATTCATGGGGCGTGGGGACCCATTTCCCGAGTTTGAGTGAAAACACTTGGAGGAGGGACTACGAATCCATTTGAAAATCAAGCCAAGAAAGCATGTGATTGCATATACTCCCTTTGGTATCACCTCTCTTTGTCGGAGGGGATGTCAACTCCTTCCTTCATTATCTCTGTAAACTGTCTCCAGTTTCTTTTATGTTGTTCGACCTAGGATTTTGTCTAAGCCGTGTCAAGATGGTTCCTATCACATGTTGTTTAGATGGTTCTTATCACATGTTGTTTCAACTAATTTTTAATTACGTATTTCCTAAATTTTGTTTTCCAGAGTTTATCCAGGAGCCTGTGAAACTGTTATATCTTGCACTTTTTGCAGATTTGAGGCTTTATGATAATGTCGTAATATTACAGGCTTTGGGTTGGTCTAAGCTCTTGAATTTTGAATAATCGTGCTCTTCTATGCAGATGGCCACACTTGCAACTTACTTTGGGCTTGGACAGCAAACACATAGGTATTGTGCTTCCCACCCCCCTAAATATTGTACTAAATTTATCCACCATTCACTCATCAACTACCAGTATTTATTGCAGCTTTAAATGCCCATTGGATGTCATGGAATCTGTCTATAGGTACACACACAGAGATATAATTTGTATATAGCACACCCAAATGAATCTATGGAATTCCAAGGTCTAAAAATGGTTGCACTACTTGCATACGTATGCAACTACAGCACTTTTCGAGTACCAAAGAAGCTTATACTGCTTATGGCTCATTTCATGAAATTTCTGCTAGGCTAAACAACAAAATACGAAATTATTAGCTGGACAAGTAAACAAATAGAGACAGATTAATAAAGTGGCACATTTGAAGGAGTAGCATTTAGATTGTGAACCTAACTAATGGTTTGAACGATGTTTGATCTGAGGGTGGTTGTGAGCTTCTGAAATGTTGTGAGCTTTTACTTGTCCGTTGTCCATGTTAAGGTTTGATTAATCTCTTTGATCGTTTCTCAGGAGTTTAGACGATGTTCGGATGAATCTCGAAGTTCTCAAGTGCTGTGCTACTGTTTTATTCTTGGTAAACTTTACTTCTACAAGTTCCCCAAATTTTCTGTCCAATCTTGTAGCATATCGTGTCAAAGCCCTCTGTTCATTGCAAGGGCTTCAACTTTTGATAGTTAAGCACAGTTGGTTCATGGAATTACATTCGGTAAATGGTTATTTATCAAATCAAATATGTCCGGTACTTGTAGGAGTCTAGCCTCCCTGACATATTCACGGCACACAGTTGGGTTTCTCCAAATGCTATTACAAGAAGTCGCAGTAATAAGAAAGGTTCTCCTGATGGAATGGTTATGAACATGTATACATCCTCATCAAGTGTCAAAATTGAACTCCCGACATCGTTTTCTAATCAGAGCATAGATGGAAATCATCCAATACTTTCTCTTATGACTCCAAACACAGTGGACATTGTCCCTGATCAAGCTGACTCCAACATAGCCCGTCCAGATCCTTTTGACTTGGGCATAATGAGTGATGAAGTGGAGAGAGAATTGCTTCAATTACATGAGACTTACGAAGAAGAATCCAGTTCAGAGTCCGAGTCTTCTACTGCAGCTGAATCCGAGCCCTCCAATGGCTATGCTGCCTTCTTAAAGCCTGATCAAATTTCTACGCCTTCTATCCGTGTATCTCTTGCGCCATTTTATTGCGGAACTCAGAGAATACAAATATTGCACAAAGATATTACTCTGCAGCTTCGTTGTAACCACTTGAAAGTGCGCTTCGGCATAAATAGAAAATTTGTTGATTCTGCTGGCCGGCCTCGCTTAAATTTTGTTGTGGATGCAACTCCAGACCTTTGCCATGTTTTGGATGCATGTGATGGGCTTGCACAGAAACAGTCTTTGGATTCTGGTAGCAGTTCTGAGTGGAGGCCATTATTGACCAGAAAGGCTGGATTCTGGAATTCTCCTACCATGCGATTACAGTAAGTTTTGCTCTTTCTTTTGCTACATCTATACCAAGAATAACTAGCTCTGAATCTATAATACTGTTATATGTTAAGACAGTAACTTCAATATCTTTTTATTGTTGCTGATAGAAACTTGAAATGTCAACAGATTTGCTTTAATTGTTTCTCAATTTGAACAGAAGATTGCCCTTTTTGTTGTGCCAATTTTTTCCATTGTTAGTCGTACAATATGGAAGGAAAATAGAGAATTTGCTTCAAGGAGGCTGACGTATTTTCTAAAGCTCTTGCCAATGAATAAAAACTCCTTCCATGATTTTTGTTACTTTTTCTCATTTTTGGTGTATCGGTTACAAATGGAATGCATTTTCCTTTAGTTTATTGTTCAATAACTCAGGGTGTCCAACCCAAGCCTCGAGTATATTTTTTTAATATCTTTTTTCATGGTTTGCATAACAAACAAAAACAAGTTATTACATGCTTGTTAGTTTTTTTAGAAGGGGAAAATGGGAGGGATTTCCGAATTTTCTACCAACTTTGAGTTGAAAAAGGAGTTATGGTTCAAATACCGCTCTTTCTATCCATTTGCAAGCAAATGAAGCATTGCTGGCTGATTACAGCTAACAAGACTCTCATACTTTCTCTTACTGGCTCACCTTTTTCCCTGTACTTCATTCAGAATACCTACAGTTGCAGCTGGAAACGTAGCCAGATGGGTCACAGAGATATACGAGAAAGAGTCTTCAGCCACCCCGCAAAGGCTTGTGTTTAGCAGATTTGATGTTGAAGAACTTGATACCTTGTTAACCCCAGGAACTTTCGTGGATGCATACCTCTCCTTGGACCCGTATGATTATCAGCAGAATGCTGGTATTCGGTTAGTGGCAAAAAAGTTGATCGTACATTCTAACTGATCTGTCATCTGCCACTGCTGTGCACTAAATTGACTGATAGGGATTCATCTTTTGTGTTTGTATGGAAAACTAGAATGCAGGTGAAAGTTGTAACGATAACGAGTACCTTATACATGCCATTTGTGTTATCCATGTAATATATGTAGAAGTGCATTTGAGACAAGCAACCTGTTTCTGCACTTGTTGGTTTCTTTTGTAAGCTTTGTGATCTTGCGGAAATCACACTTGTTAATGGAAAAGCGTTCTGGTAATTGGATCTGTCGCTTGGATTGAGTTTGAGTCCAAAGTTAAATGTGAACTTTTCTTAGGGGGCATCGGCTTTGGGGGATCTTAAAGAATAATTGGGTTTTTGAACATGTAAATGATGCTTTAAAGTGGTCTATCACATGGTTTGGCTGGGCAATCGTTGGAGATTCGACGACTGCAAAATGGTGAAAATAGTTGATGAGTTATGGAATTCAACCCATGTATCATGGTTTTGCTTCAGTTTCAAACAGACACGGCCCAAGTGCCTACTGGAAGGAGCAGTACCATAAGCGAAAGCCTGGCTGCTACGGTTTTGCTCCGGTTTCAAAACAGATGCGGCCCAAGTTCCTACGGGCAAAAGCCTTGCGGATCTAAAGAGTTTGACTTATTTTTTCGTCTTTAGGTGGCTTATTTTTTTGTCTTTAAAAAGTTAGGTGGCTTATCAACTTTTTGTGTATGATTGGTTCGTCTCGGCGAGAAGAATCAAAAAAGTAAAAAATTATGATTGGAGTTTAATTTTTTTTGAATAAAGACAAAAAAAAGAGCCAAAAAGACAACTTTTTATACTTTTTTCGATTGTATTAAAAAAATTGAGTTCTAATCGTAATCTTTTGCTTTTTTGGATTCTTCTTGTCGAGACGAATCAATAATACACAAAAATTCGATGCAAAACTAACAAACACAAAAAAAAAAAAAAAAAATTAAGCCAACTTCAATTACCAAAGCAGTGTCAAAATTCTTCTTTGCGACAGCAACCCCAAGAGCTGTCAAGTATCAGGGTAGCATCAATTTTGTTTTAACAATGGCAGGGACTGGCTTCGAAATGGACTACACTGCGTATACATAGCGAGAAATTTTTTGGTGCAAATAGGATATGGGTGACGTGGTGCCCCTTCGACACATCCGAGCTGTCCAAAAATAGCATCGTTTTAAAAATCCGGACGGCACTTTCAATCTAGACCGTCCGTTCAATTGTTTGGACGGCCACCCTCCCCGTACCCAAAATTTTCTCATACATAACCCATGAAACACGTACAGTAGTCCCAAGAGAGGGACTGGTGAGGAGAAAACATCTAATGTCTGGTGATACATATAGTAGGTGTTAAATTGGTCATACCGATTTGTCACGCCCTAAATTTTCAACATATATAAAAGTGAACATTACTTAAGTCTACCCCCTCCTCCTCCATGGCTGCTTTGGCTAGAGCCGTGGTCCCATAAATTTTACTAAATACAACTCTCCTTGCCCTTATTTATTGGTCGCTTTTGAAGATTTGAATTTAGTTAAAAGAAGATCATCATTGTACTTTTGATATTTTTATTTCTTTGCAGTGTTATAGGAATATATCATTTGCCCTTCTATCATTTTTTAATCAGATGTTTGCCTTTTCCTCATTAGCTTTTGCATTACTATATTATATGCTCGCATAGGAATGATCCTCTTAGAACAACAAAAAAAAAAAAAAAAAAAAAAAAAGGTGCTAGAAGAGACCACCAAATGGAACGACGAAGTGACAAACAGCAATCAGGCTCGGGGTGGGTCCCGGGGCATGCCGCGAATCATTGCATGACTTCCTCAGGTAACGAAAAAATCATTTTGGGTTCGGGACTGGAGCCATCTCCCACGTAAGTCAAAGTGTCAAACAGATTCGGGGCGCTAGAAATCGGCATTTGAAAATCACCCTAAAAATCGTTCAAAAAGACGTAAGTCAAACAGATTCGGGGTATTGGAGATCGGCATTTGAAAATCACCCTAAAAATCGTTCAAAACGACGTTGTTTTACGCGTCAAAAGAGACAACAAAAAATGACTGAAAGCTAAGTCGTTGAGTCCTAGAAACATAAGAGACAGAGCTTTTTTGGAAACTTAATTACCACTAGGTTAAGCTTTTTTTAAAAAAAAAAACTGAAACGACCACGTGCATTATTTCTAAGTTTTTTGGGGTTTAGGTACTTAGGGTATCATACGGTTTCATAGGGTTTTAAAAGTTTAGCCACTTTCACGGAATTTTGGGGTTTAGGCACTTTCACACGGTTTGGGATTTAGACACTTTCATAGGATTTTAGAAATTTAGGCATTTTCACTGAATTTTGGAAATTTAGGCACTTTCATACGGTTTAGGAGTTTAGGCAGTTTGGGTTCAGAGTTTAGGTATTTTGAAAAAAAAAAAAAAAAACGACATCGTTTTGAGTGATTTTCAAATAATTTCCAGATGGGCTGATTTTCAGCACCCTATATCCAAGTCAAAACCACGGAAGACCACGGTCATTTTGATGCAGTTAATTAATCGATCCAAATGGATAGAAACACGTGGGCCAAGATCTTTTTTCTAGGCACATGATCAGTTTATGTGAATGAAAGAAAAATTGTTTAGTATAGGAGACAAAGTATATGAATTCCCTCACGAGGGGTGGTGAAGGGTTCTAGGACAACAAATAATTAATCTATGACGAGAGACATTCCAAATCATGGTAAGAGAATATTGAATTATTGAATTACTCCATCCGTCTATTTTTAAGTATTATTTTGTAAATTTAACTTATTAAAAAAATATTATTATTACAAATTTCACATTAATTTTCACCTCTACGTTCCAAATCATTAATTTTTCAAAAAGGTAAAACAATAATTGTAAATTTTTTTACCTATTAGCTTTTTAAAAACACACATTTATTAAAGGACAATCCAAAAATGAATTGTTGAAACTTGTGACTCATATGGAAAAGTACCGAGAAGTTCTAATGAAGGTCAGAAACCGAGCGGATACGGAGCGGAGCGGAGTGGAGCTCGGTATCTGGCCCATCATAGATTTAACTGTTGTGAAGTGGGCCGTAAGGCCAAATAATTTGGGGGGTGTAGCCCCTCGTGGTACGGTATGGAATATTAGGGTTGTGATAGAGTGAGACTTATAAATACTCTCTATTGTAAAAACTCTGCCCTACTTTATCATAGTAACAGACTCGCTCCTCCCGTAGACATACCCGATTTTGAGGAACCACGTAAATTCATGTGTTGATTTATTTACTGCTTTCGTATTACATTAGTATGTGCATGGCGATTTTGCTAACATCAACAATTAAAAAGAGATGGAGAGGGAGTAAATCAAACATAAGCTGTATGAAACTTCAATCGCGAGAAAAGAGAAGAAATTAACAATGTAGGAATACATAGTAAAATGTTGAGAGCCTTAACAAACTACGTCGTATGGTAGTAGTGCCAGCTACAATTTGCTCTCTTCTTCGCTCACACTTTACGCGTTTAACGCCAGACGTGTAACAAATTAACAGTGCGAAGCCATTAAACAATTTCCCCCCCATTCCTCACCCCTTCACCGCCCCCCGTCGGTGCCTCTCTCTCTCCTCTTTTTCCCCCCACCCCACCCGACCCCCACATACTCTCTCTCCTCCCCCCACTCTCTCTCATCTCCAGCTATTGCCTAGCTACTAGGGTTTTGCATTTCCCAACATTCTCTCTCTCTCTCTCTCCTCGCCATTTCTAGAGGACAAAGATTGAGACAGTGTTTGGAGAGGGAGGAGGATGGGTCAAGAAACAGTGAAGCGAGGCGCCGGAGGAGCCCTTCCGACCACTCGAACACGAGCCTCAATCCTCCCACGCGGCCGCCAGCAGATCCAACGCACCTTCAACAACATCAAGATCACCCTCCTCTGCGGCTTCGTCACCATCCTCGTCCTCCGCGGCTACATCGGCCTCAACCTCGGCACCTCCGACGCCGACGCCGTTAACCAACACCTCATCGAAGAGACCAACCGCCTCCTCGCCGAGATCCGCTCCGACCGGGACGACGACGACCAAGACGAGAACAACCCCAATTACAACACCACCACCGCCGCCGCCACCACCACCTACGCCCTCGGCCCTAAAATCTCCAATTGGGACCACCAGCGCAAGATCTGGCTCCGCCGCAACCCTGAATTCCCCACCCACCTCAACGGTAAACCACGAACCTTACTAGTCACGGGTTCCCCGCCAAACCCCTGTGACAACGCGATAGGGGATCACTACCTTTTGAAATCAATCAAGAACAAGATTGATTACTGTAGGTTACACGGGATTGAGATTGTTTACAACATGGCTCATTTAGATAAAGAGCTAGCTGGGTACTGGGCCAAACTGCCTTTAATTCGTAGACTCATGTTGTCTCACCCTGAAGTGGAGTGGATTTGGTGGATGGATAGTGATGCGTTGTTTACTGATATGGTTTTTGAGCTTCCATTGGACAAGTATGATGGGTATAATATGGTGATTCATGGCTACCCTGATTTATTGTTTGAACAGAAGTCTTGGATTGCTGTGAATACAGGGAGTTTTCTGTTCAGGAATTGTCAGTGGTCTTTGGATTTGTTGGATGCTTGGGCGCCTATGGGTCCTAAGGGTCCGATTCGCGAAGAGGCCGGGAAAGTTTTGACTGCGAATTTGAAAGGACGGCCTGCTTTCGAGGCGGATGATCAGTCGGCATTGATTTATTTGTTGCTTTTGAAGAAGAATGGGTGGATGAAAAAGGTGTTCCTTGAGAATAGTTACTATCTACATGGGTATTGGGCAGGGTTAGTGGATCGGTATGAAGAGATGATTGAGAAGTACCATCCGGGGTTGGGCGACGAGAGGTGGCCGTTTGTCACGCATTTCGTGGGTTGTAAGCCTTGTGGGAGTTACGGGGATTACCCGGTGGAGAGGTGTTTGAGCAGTATGGAGAGGGCTTTTAATTTCGCAGATAATCAGGTCATTGAGTTGTATGGATTTAGGCATAGAGGATTGTTGAGCCCAAAGATAAAGAGGATCAGGGATGAAACTGCTAATCCTCTGGAGTCAGTAGATCAGTTTGATATTCGACGGCCAGTGCGCAAGAGCAGCGGATTGTAGTGCTATAGCTGGTATACCATCTCCCATCGGTGATGACTATAGGTATCGTAGTTTTCCGTGAGATGCCATGTTTACACTAGTTAGCAGTTCAACATTGAGTTTGTTCATTTTACTGTTGCAGTATTGCCAACTATTAAATTCAGAACACAGATTCAGAATCATTTTGTTGACCTTGTGTTGTTTACTCAATCGAAATTGATGTTGTTTCAAACCTATCATTGGTCATTGTATATTCCCTGTTATACCATGCAAGAATAAGTTTACTATGGCATGATTTGTTTTATATTGTTCAGTTATACTAATTGAATTTCGTTCCGAATATTTGATTTTATGGTTAAACCAAGGTATCAAACAACATAAAATAGTTATAGAGGGTACTAGAAAGGTTATCAACTGTATGACTATTCAGCTGGAACCTCTTCTCATGTTGTGCTGATTCTTGATGTAAGATTCTGGAACGGAGCTTAAGCGTCAGCAGAATTTGAATGAAAGGTTAAATTCCCTTCCTTTACCTTCCCCCAAACAATGGTACTAAACCTGGAGTTCATGTATCATCACAATTCGCTGAAGATTCATAGAATATGAACGATAGCGAATTAGAAACGGGAGAAATGTTAGTTTCCAGGGGTGTGGAACCAAGGAGACAGGCAGGCGCGGGAGAGCACAAGCACCCTAGAGTGGCTAGAGGAGGGAAGAGGGGTAAAGATACTTGGACATAGGCCTCTAACAAACCTGCTGGCTCTGCATTTAGGTGGCTTCTTTCAATTGAGAGAATTTGGTCCTATTTATGAAGTCTTTAAAACCCTAAAATCCAAAATTAGAAAAATGACCTGTTACTAAACTAAGACATCAATTCAGACCATCCATGTAGAAGCAGATGTCATCATTATTATATTGGAATATGGGCGAATTGTATCGGAACTGAAAATGTCACAAACTCATCCAATAGTGGAGCTTGTCAAAACCACTTCAATTCTGATTCTACGTACGATTCTTGCAGATCATTCGGATTGTTTCCACGAGAGAAGCACACAAGTGATCCGACCAGAGCT
Organism: Vaccinium darrowii; assembly: GCA_020921065.1. Taxonomy (NCBI): domain Eukaryota; kingdom Viridiplantae; phylum Streptophyta; class Magnoliopsida; order Ericales; family Ericaceae; genus Vaccinium; species Vaccinium darrowii. The sequence continues at coordinate 28,028,091 of CM037158.1, read as the reverse complement.
TTGGAAATTTAACTGGACCCTGCTTCAGAGTGTTATCAAGCATCAATGACTTGGCTTGGAAACCTCGAGTCGTCGATTCCAGAAGCTCGGGGACAAATTTTTTTTTTGGTTGGAGTAGATGAAGAAAATCTCTCTGTTTGTTTACTTCTTTTCTTGCAGTTTCCTCACCGTCAAAACAGATGGCATATTTATGAGCTGTACCCAGACAGAAGAAGAAGAAGAAGAAAAAATTCAACACTGGCAATAGTCTTGTGGGGCCCTAAACCTTGAGTTGTGAACACCTGGAATGTACAATTCAGCGTTTCTTATTCTTCATTTGACCATTAACATTCTGGTTGTTGACAATTGGATTTTGTTAGTGTTCAATATTCTGTACCATCGATAATACTTAAAATCTTTGTTGCTGTTACTTCCAGCTTGTGAATGAGGCTTCAGTTGATTGAAAATTGTGCCCGCCCCCTGATCTTTTTAAATATTCATCGAATTCTAAATAACATTAAGAAATCAATCACATCGATTAGAGCTTTACAGCGTGTCGTGTTATAAAGCTCCACATTCTAAGTAACATTAAGATACCAATCACAATCACAATCACACCGGTCCGGTTAGAGCTTTATATCATGTCATATTCTAAAGCTCCAGATTCCAAGTAACATTATGATATCAATCGCACCGGTGTATTTTATAGCAGGTTCATATTTTATACAACATGTCGCCGTATCAGCAAAGATGAAAGGACATATCAAAAGAATAATAAACCATGACGGCATCTAGGCTTTCCACACAGCATAAGGTTGGCCTGCAAAATAAATATTGCCCTTTTACTTGCTTACTCCTCCGGTCCCAGGCAACGAATCTCTACGAAGTGCTAGCAGTAATTGATTCATTTGAGCGATTTGATGCAAGAGTTGATTAATTTTCTGCAAATCGACATGCCAAAGGTCAGGAAAATCAAGGATATCACCGGAACAAACAGGATTATTAATGTAGACTCTACGAAGAAATTTATAGCAATGTGCACGGAAACTTAAAACGAGTAGGGGCAGCATAATTAGACAAATTATGTACAGTATTACTCCATAGTTGTGGTCTGTGGAGACAAAAGTAGGAAGTTGGAATGTTGGATATGTGTTGATTCCAAAAATGGTTCACCCAAGAAAATAGGTCCATGATAAATGTCTTCATTCCTGGGGAGGTGTTATAGACAAGGCCATGACGGTGACAGACCTCAAATGCGGGTGCACGTGGGAAGGAATGGGTGATCACTTAATATAATGTTGGGCCTCTCCATTCATAGCCAATTGGTTTTGAGTTGGATATAAAGTTTCCACACTTGGACCATGGAAGATGGGTCTTTTTCGTAATCCTTTTTTAGTTCCTGGAGAAAATATTCAAAGTCAAATGGTGCATATTTACGTTTCTATGAGTGAAGGAGCGGGCTTCATGTGTAACTGTTTTTTGGCACCAAAAATGGATAGTTAACCGCCATGATGGAGAGTGGATGCTCAACATGGGATGCTCAACATTAGAGGTGGCAATTTGAACCCATTTTCATGGACCCGCCCAAATCCATCCAATTATAATCAGCCCAAACCCACCCATATCCAAATATAGTTTCTACTTGGCCCAACTTATTAAACTCACTGATATTTGGGTTAGATGGGTTGGTAATGGGTCCAACTTAAAGAACCCAACATCATCGTCTCCAACAACCAACATCATCTTAGTAATCATCATCTTTCTCTGGTGAGAAAGTTGACTACTGCCATGAAGTGTCATCTGCCTCGTTGGAGAAATGGTTTTGCTTCGAAGCCTAAGCGAATAACCAAAATCCAATTTTTTGGGCACCCCCCGGATCCAAATATGAATTCCGATTCTCTCACTGCAAGTTGTAATCCCATAACCCTAGACTATGATTTTCTGAAACCCCATATATTGGATAATTATCTGTAACCCTAACACACAGTTTCGCCATTCCTTTTATCTTCATAGTTATAGACCCTGCCTTCGTTGGCAGTGATGAAGCCACACCCAAAAAGAAAAATGTGGAAAATGTTAAAATTTTTTGATCGGCAAATTGCTAATTAATCTTGAAACTAGTGATAAAAATTAGTACTGATTTGAAAGAAGGCACAAAATTGACTGCTCCAAAACATGTTTTACAATTGCTTTCCAAATCTCCCTCTGTCGTATCTCTCCTCTCCCACCACAATAATAACCCACCCCTCTCTAAAAAATTCCCAATTCAACACCATTCTTCCTTTCCCCTTGAAAAACTCAAACTCCCAAAGCCATGTGAGTATTGATCCTAAGTTTGAATTGTGATCCAACTTGGCGGTTTCCTTTTGTTTCTCCTCAGAAACAGTAATTCGTTTTAATCAAAGAAAAAGAAAGTTGGGCAAACTCTTAATGACCAAATATAAACTTTCCTAGAACAAATAACTCAAAGTAGAAAATTACGGGCACAGTAGTATCACACAATCTTCTTTCATTTGTTCTTTTTAAATTCTCTACCATCTATTGTTTTGTTTGTTTTTTGGTAGTACTTGCCCGTATTATGTAATCGTGTCTAGTTCACTACCTCTATAATTCAATACAACACAATCAAACAAATTAAACCCGAATCCACGCTCCGTTGCCTTTGGTCCGAAAGTCAAAGTGAACCCTATTACCACAATCACAAAAATCAAAGTGAGAACCTATGTATCACAGAACTTTGTTGGAGGACACGTATCGGTGTCGGACACTTGTTGGACACCAACACTCTCCGGCTATGTGTCCGACACTCAAATCCAAGTATCCTATTTTTTCCCAATGCTTTTGGTTTGGACACTCCAGGTACACTCTAAAACATGCTTCTGACATTCTCAGGACACTCTTGAGAGTCAGGACACGTGCAATACATGTTAGGGTGTGTTAAACAATATAGTAGACAATTGTTAAAGCTTGGAAAAGTCTTTCTTTTTCGTGTGACATGTGAGGGTTTATTAATTACCGGGTGATAATTTAGATTTAAGGTATATATGGAATCACACTTTGATAACGAGCTTTATTTATTTAACAACTGAATAAATAAATATTTCTTAAAACCTATACCAAAGTATTGTGTCCTTCAATTTTTCAAAATTTGCATGTTGGAGTGTCGGTGCTACATAGGTAAGAACTCTAATGAGGTGGTGGTGCAGTCGTGGGTACCCTCTCGTCCTCTTAGTTCCATAAAAAAGGTGTTACTGGGAAAAAAAAAACCCAAATAATATATTAAAGAGCACACATCCACTCAAACATCTTTTTCCCTCTCAAACAATGATGCAAAAACAGAATAATGGGAAGAAACAAACACGCAATGGCTACTACAGGGGGAAAAAACAGATAGATGGAAAGAAGGTAGAGGGTGGAATTAACCTGAGATTCAGTTGAAGAAGATGCAGTGAAAGATTTGTAAAAAGCTGCTCGAGATGGTTCAGAGATGGACGATCTGTGCATGGAGGTGGCTACAAATTATTGGGGGAAGAGGGAACTGAATGCGTAGGACATTGGGTGAATGTGCATTGAATGTAGTTGGAGTGGATGAGTTGTCTTTTTTACCATGGCCAGTTATTCCGATTAACTCTTATTCAGTTAAGTAATATAGGGTTAGTTTTGGGAATTAGAAATGTGTACACAATTTTTTTGAGGACACCAAACTGGTCCTCCCCCTTTATATATTAGAATAGATTTCCATTTCCTTTGTCAGTTTACTCAATCCTTTTGAGTTTATTTCCCGTTTTTAGTATAGCCTAGCCTAGCTTTGTACTCATTTTCTTGTTCATTTCAATTTCCAACTTTGTTATCCCGTCGGTAATGAAGTTGTTTCCTTTCATTTTAAGTTAGATTTCTGTTATTGTTCTTAAAGCTGTAGTTTATTTCCAACTTCCTTCACAGTTGGGAAATTAGAAGTCCTCTTCGTTGAGGCAAAAAAAGAACCATCTTGTGGCTTAACCCCCAAGCCACACACCTTCGTTTGAATTAAAAGTAAGATCAAGGCCTACGCCTCCATCAAAATTGGATTGTGATTCAGTCCTGGCACCCCACGGGGCGAAGGAGGGAGACTTCTATATGTCACAAACTATCGATATATGCAACTAAGATATGGCTACAAGCAACTCATTCATCATGCTTCGTTACTAAAATATGAAGAAACCAACATTTCACATTCCTTTTCATCTTAACATATTCTCGAAACCACCTCTGATGTAGGTTTCAGCAAAGAATTTTTTTCGCCCTTGCTGATTGGATCCTCTAGGATTGGCATTTTCTAAGTTATTTCTTTTAGAGCAGGAAGCAGGGTCTTGAGGACTACGACTACCCAATCAAGACTGAAATGACTCAGAAATGCTGAAAGCTCCATACTCAATGATTTAAAATAACCATAAAATAGTTACCATGTCGAATCACTTAACGGAAACGAAGAAATGTCCTTTAAAGCTGTTATTCAAGCCATTCTATCATATGCCATGTCTTGTTTCATATTATTGAAGAAATTTTGCGCGGAACTAGATTCCTATTTTATAAAATTCTGGTGGGCTGGGGATCCAGACGAGAGGAAGGTCCGCTGACTTAGAAAGGAGATTCTGTACAAACCCGAAAAGGACCCAAAAAGGAAGGGGGTACGGGTTTTAGATTTTTCATGTGTTCAACTCTGCTTTATTGGCCCAACAAGCCTGGCGCCTGCTTTCCAATCCCAAAGTTTACTGGGCAAAGACGATTAAGGCCATTAGTTTCCCTAAGTGTAACTTTCCCCAAGTTAGAACTTAGAAGAGGAGGAAGGCCCTCTTGGGCCTGGAGCAGCTTACTCCATGGAAGAAATCTCCTGGATAAAGGCCTGGGGTGGCAAGCTCAAGATGGCAGGAGCATAGATTTTTGGAGAGATCCTTGACTCCCTCATATCCCCAATTTGAAAATTCAGTCCCCAACTCCCCCCTCCGAAAGGGCCAACCTTGTGGCATACTTTATTATCCATTATAGGGGGAGGAGGATGAAAGAAAACTCCGGGCATCCCTGACTAATTGCGAAGCCAATGAGGTTATGTGGCTCTCTCTTGCAAAGATTCCAAGACAGGATTCGATAATCTGGCATTTTGACTGAAAAGGGATACAGTCAAGAGTGTCTACCATGTTGGGGAAAGATTAGTTCAAGAGTCTAGGCCTCCCACGGCCTTATCATCCTTTTGAGCCCCTCCCCCTCTCTGGAAATTAATTTGGAGTCTCTCGGTCCCCCTGAAAATTTGCCACTTTTCGTGGAAAGTTTGCAACAACACCTTGGCTGTAAAGGAGTCCCAATCTCTCTCATGTCCAGTGTGTTTTGAGAAGGCCGATTATGTCGAGCACTGTCCTTTTAGATGCAAATGGACCAAGCTGGTGTGGCAAAATTGTTTCCCAGCAGTGCTAGCTGATCCAGATATTTCTTCCTCCATTTTGCACTGGTTTACCTCCAAAAGTGAGTTGGGGATCTCTGGATTCTCCAAGGATATATTGCCAAGCTGGTTCTAGTATGTTGGAGTATTTGGAAAGGGAGAAATGACTGAGTATTTCAAAAATCTGTTCCTATGTTAACCTCGATAGCCATTAAAGTAGAAAACCAGTGGGCAGAAATTTCTTCAGAAAAGTGTTCCCCTACTCAATCAGCAACAGGGGTCTCTCTATGGAGGAGAAAGATCAGATGCCTTGGAGCAGAAAGAGCGGAGATTGATGTTGAATGATCGCCCTATGGAGAATGTGCACTTTGATAATTCAATTTCTCTGGTCATTGATTCCAAAGATTGTATTGATGATAATTCAGTTTCATGAGTTGGAGAAAGCAATTCGGCTTTGGAAAATGGCAAAATTGCTGACGGGGATACAAATACAATATTGGGAATTGACATAGTGGTTCATGACCCACCCACGGACGTAGGGGAGTTCGATAAAGGTTTTTGGAACCTTTCAAAAGTAGGCTTTTTTAATGAAAAAGATATGGAAGTGGTTTATCTTAACTCAAACCAGGTTGATTCTGTTGAGGGCATCCAACTAATAGTGGGCCGCAATCCAGCAGAGGAGGTTAAAGATTCTGGGAAAGAAAAATGGAAACAGAAGTCGATTGAAGAGTTGTTGTGTATGCCTAAATCTAAGAAAGAGGGAAGGCAAGAAGAAGCAAAAGTGTGTTGTTCAGATCAGCAGTTGCTGCAGCTGCGTTATCATGTGAAAGCATCAACTGACCAACAGCAGAAACATGATCTATGTAAATAAGGCTAAGGTGGTTTCGTCAATAAACAAGATCGTGGGTGTTCATTATATGGGAGATGATGAGGAAGTTTTAAGTAAGGCTAAAGCAGAATGGGATTTTCATAAGTCTCTCGGTATTGGATATGATGGTAATCAAGAGGAACTCATTAGAAGGATTGCTCGAATGGAGGTAATGGATGAGGAGCGGTACAGAAATATGTTGGACGGGGAGAGTTAGCTCTTTATTCCGTGAGGTTAAGCTGCTGGTTAGGAGATGTTGGTTGGGGTGGGTTAAGGGAGCTTTCTGGGGTTGTTAGGTCCCATCTTTTTGTAAGGTTTTGTAAGGTTGATGGGCTTCGTAGGTTTTTTCTAGGGGCTTTGTAAGGTTGGTGGGGGTGGGTTTCGATTACCATCTTGTCAATCTCAGTTTTTTGTTATTTCCTTCTTGGGTCTTGGCGGCATATGATTATCGGTGTGTGGGTGCCATCTTCGATGGTTCTCTGTCTCTGTTGTGAATTGTGATGACTCATGTTTTACATCCCTTTAATCTTTGTGATTTGGGAACAAAGATTACAAAGAAACATCAAAAAAAAAAAAAAAAAAAAGGCAACAGGGGTCTCTCTCATAAATTAGTCAGATAGCCGCGTGGATCCCTCCTCCATGCAATTCTCTCAAGATCAACTTTGATTCTTCATGGAAGGCTAAGTCTCATCTGATTATGCAGGCCGCAGGGTAGCGTTGAGGAACCATTTGGGAACATTAATTGACGGCAGAAGAGTGAAAATCTCAGGACTCTGTGTTGTTCTGTGAAGCTTTGGCCCTTCAAGGGCTTGCTTAATGGCAAAAGCACTCTCAATTCCTGGCTCTTTTGTGGAAAGTGATAACAACCACCTCATTTCTTTGTGTGTCTCAGAAATTGTTCCTCCCTGGGAATGTGGGGTGATTATTTGGACATCAAGTGTATGGCTTGAGAGCTGCAGCGGATCAAAAGAGAAGCTAAGAAGGCTGCGGATTGGGTAGCTTCACCTAATTTTGTTTCTCTTAGTCCTAATTGGGTTGTTTCCATTCCTTCTGATCTAAAATCAATTTTGTACACTGATTGTTCTGGCCTCCCTTGTGGAGTTGATGTTAATAAATAGTGAATCGGCTGCTCAAAAGAAAGCCTTCATGCCAAACACTAGATGTGAGTCCTAGTTATTTTTTCACGAGAAACCAGTACGGGCTTATGTCAAACTACCCCCACCATTATATTTGTCTCTTAATCTCATTTTATTTGTGCTTAGATTTGGATTGTCTGTGTTAGCCGTTAATACATTGAATTTTTCTTGTAGCTCTAATACGCATCTTCAATTGAAGATTCGTGCCAGACAAACTTGAATTAACAACGTACACAAATGCAATTTACACCAATTTTAACATCCTTACTTGATTTTCCCCAATCACGCAAAAGGAATAACACAAACATTTTCACAAACACTTGAAATGTAAACTACTCAATACATAAGTTTAGAAAACTAACCTCATCTTTCTCCTTAACAATACGTAACAGCTGATCCCTACTCTCTCTCTTAACCCGCGAATCCCGTCTCTTCCTCCGCCGGACCACCGCGTACAACCACCAAAGAAGCGCCGCCACCGCCACCCTAGCTGCAGAACAAAAGGACCAATTTACCCCTCGAACCCCAGCAAGATTCCTGAGTGAGGAAGCAATGCTCGTAACCCTAGACCGCAAAAGCTCAAACCCAATACCCACCCACCTCGCCACCTCCCCTCCGCCCTCCGACCCAGTACCCGACTGCGGCTGTGGAACCCACAAAAACCCATTTTCTTTTGGGTTATCACTACTATCGTGGTGATTAGAGAGACAGGGAGAGGGCGTGGGGGAGGAGAGGTGGAGGCCTTCGTGGTTGATCGGAGGGAAGATGATGGAACGATTGTCGTCTTTTATGGGGGAAATTGAGCATGATTTGAATTGGGTCTGGGAATCTGAGAGGGATCGATGGTGGGTTTGTAGTGGTGAAGGGAGATGACGATGATGAGGAAAATGAGGGGAGTGGATTGGGTCCCATAATCTTGAACTTTCTAACACCTGCTTTTCTTCTTCTTCTTCTTCTTCTTCTTCTTCTTCTTCTTCGTGTTCTTCTTGTTCTTGTTCTTCCATTTTCTGATACAACCTGAGATTTAAGAAACAGAGAACACAATGAATAAAATAGTGTGGATTTCTTCTCTCTCTCTCTCTCTCTCACTCTCTGAAACAAACCGACTGTTGCGAGTCAGGTACTGCGGTTATCAGGTGGAGGTTGTATGGATGCGCATGACCCATGGGTCCATTGCGGTGTTGGGTGCTTGGATAAAGTGGGGCATCGTAATGGCCCATTACTGACTAGTCATGGGCCGCATGGGATGCAAACAGGGTCGGATTTTGCTTTAGGCAAGGTAATCATGGGCTTTGGGCCCCCACTTTAGTTTGGCTCCGCTTTTTTATTTTTTATTTTTTTTGACATTCGATATACATCAGTGGTGGGTTAGCGGGAAATTTCTATTTATACGTCTGCTCGTGTTGAAATTGCCGTGCTCCATCCGTCATTTTTCCTCGGGCAATGATTGTAAATTTGTCTCTAATGACAACATCCAAATCATAACAGTGAGTTGTGTTTTGATGAATAAATGATTTGTTTTTGTTTCAGATTTTTTTTTCCGATTTTTTATGGTTCGGTGTTTGTCTTTATCTTTATTTTTAAAAAGTTGAGTTTCGATCATAATTTTAAACTTTCCAGATTCCTCTCACTAATATAAACCAATAATCTACAAAATTTTACATGAAACCAACAAATGCGAGAAAATTTTGAATAAAGACAAAAATAAAATAAAATAAAATAAAAAAATAAAACCTAAGTGGCTTATTTAAGCCAAACTTACGAATGTTTTGGCAAAATAATTGACGGTTTAAAATAAAATAAAAAAGAATCTAACTCAGTGATTTAGCCAATATTTTAATTTGGTAGCGGCAATTCAAAGAAGACCCATGTGATGTTGACAATTAATACATGGACGAAAAAAGATACACGTACATAAAACACAAACTAAATTGAGTTTGTCAAAATACATATCCTGTCTCCAGAAGTGTCCTTGAGTATCGAAAAACCAAAATAAGATTGGAGGGCAAAGTTGTCACATTTCGAGTAAATCACTAATCAGGCACGGAATAATCTACAAACTTTGATTCAACTTATTTGAGTTCGCCTTCGGTGGACTTCTGAAGGGTAGTAGATGGTTTGTGTGATTCAAGGCAGCAGCGGTCAAGCACTGAGTGCGGTGTACGAGAATTCTGCAAGTAGATCTTAGAGTGATTGCGAGCAATTCAAATCGTAAAGTAAGATTGCTTCTAACTACATGTTTAAGTGTATTGTTTTGATTTTTACCCATCTACGATTTCCATGTATTTCTTGACGTTCTCTGAGTCTCTGTTTGATTGCTTTTCGTATGTGTGATTGGTTTATTTGTTGATTGATAAATTTTCAATTCAGACTTCTACATAGAAAATCTATAAACCTAAGCGATTTGGAGTTTTTTTATAAACAAATAATCAAAGAGATACTTTATGAAAATCAACAACCTAGTCCATATGAAGTTTTGAACTATATTTCTACTCAGAATGCGGGGTGGAAAAGAACAGGAACTAAAAAAAAAAAATAAAGAATTAGTCTAAGGTCCATTATAGCTTTTTGTAACATGTCTAGTCCACCTCTTAGTTCCATAACTCCTCTAATCCACCTTTTTGCAATTTCTAAGGTGTAAGGTCCACTCTCCATTTTTAATAGACAAATGTACCCTCACATTAAATTTAATACATAATATACTTTCATAGGGTACCTAGGGTTTAGGTTTAGGCACTTTCATAGGGTACCCTAGGGTTTAGATTTAGGGTGCACTTCCCTATTATAGGGTTTTTAGTGGGTTAGGCACTTTCATAGGGGACCCTAGGGTTTAGGTTTAGGCACTTACATAGGGTACCCTAGGGTTTAGGTTTATAGTGCACTTTCCTATTATAGGGTTTTTAGTGGTTAGGCACTTTCATAGGGTACCCTAGGATTTTAGGCACTCCCTCTTCAACTAGGATTTTAGGCACTTCTTCTTAGGGCACCCTAAAACTCTAGGGTACCCTACCCTAAAATCCTAGGGTACCCTAAAATCCTAGGGCACTTCTTAGGGTACGTTTTAGGGTACCCTAGGTTTTTAGTACCCTAAAATCCTAGGGCACTTCTTCTTAGGGTACGTTTTAGGGTACCCTAGGTTTTTAGGGTAGGGTACCCTAGGATTTTAGGGTACCCTAGGATCTTAGAGTATCCTAAGAAGCGAGGGGTATTCTTGTAATTGGTAGATGTGAGTGGACTAGATGTGTTAGGATAATATTAGGTGGACTAGAAGTGTTAGGAAATAGCTATAGTGGACCTTATAACAATTCTCCCAAAAAAAAATCTAGTGCGCATTAATTATGTTGTTTTATTTTATTATACCTATTTGGAAAAAAAATTCGATCCAAAAGATTTTTTTCGTCTTTACGACACTTGATTGAAAGAAAAAAAAAAGAAGAAAAAAAGCCCAATTGAGCACAGGCACGACACAAAACGCGAACTGACACGAGCAAAGATAGAGCCAGGGAGGGGCTAGTAGGGGCAGTCGCCCCCCTACGTTTTAAAAAATTCATACTATTACAATGAAAAAAAATAATTTATCATCAAACTATATAGTCCTGTCCCCCTCCGTTTTTTCGTTAAAAAAAATAATAGTAACAGCTTTAATATTTATCAAGTTATGAAACAACTTTGTACTAAAATTGGTTTTAATGAAGTTTAATTATAATTCTGTAATATTTACTCTATCAAGCAATGAAACGAGCTGCTGATAATTGATGGGGTTCTTGTTTGGGTTCTTTTCTAGTTTGATGGATTTGTTCAGTGTTAAGAGACATCATCAATGATCCAGAAAAGTTGAGTGAAGTGTTGGCGAAGACAAGAAAGTGCACGATATATCATCTTGTCAATAAGTTAATTCGGCTTATATTAAATTTACCTGTTTCAACGGCTACAACCGAATATGTATTTTCTGCTTATGAAATGTGTGAAGACAAGACTTCGCAACAGGATGGAGGATGATTATTTAGCAAATTTCTTGATCACTTATATTGAGAAAGATATTGCTCGAGGGTTGAACACAAACTCTATCATTGATGCTTTTAATAACAAGAAAGAGCGTCGAACACAGTTTAAGATGCCTGATTTTGGTAGATACATGATAAGATTAGATAAATGTTAATACCTTTTGCAATCTAAGTTGATATTAGAAACATGTTTAGTTTCATATGTATTGGTAGTATTTTGCAATTTTTTTTTTAGTTAGTAAAAATTCATATCATTATTTTTATTTTGTATATTCGTCCCCCCTACGCCAAAATCCTGGCTCCGTCCCTGGACACGAGCATATGCAGCACCGCACGGGAGGCACGGAATTAGGCGTGCCCATGAGCTAGACCGGGCCGAGCATATTCTAAAATGGACCAACACAACTAATAAATGAGCCGGGCTCGGCATAGCAATAGAAACTATTCTCAAGGAACACCCTTTTCATCCACCCATGACCGATCCTTCTCCAAAAGCAACAAATAACAAAAATGATTGTGACACAAACTTTGTGCCACAACCAACCACAACCCCACTCACATGGGGTGTGGGTCCCACATGGACCCCACGTGCGGGCCCCACACCCCATGTGAGTGGGGTTGTGGTTAATTGTGGCGCAAAGTTTGTGTTGCTATCATTATTCAACAAATAAATCAATACCGACTGATCATCAGCCTCGAAAGCAGGTCGTCCTTTCAAATTTGCGGTCAAAATTTTCCCGGCCTCTTCGCGAACCAGACCCCTAGGACCGATAGGCCCCCAAGATAATAAAATGAGAAAAGAGTGAGAATGGGGCAGCTCAATTGATGGCACAATCGCACTTCGCCCAAGGTATCACAACTCGCCTTTATTTTGTTGTGCCTCCTCGTCAAAATTTTCATCCATCGCCCTAGAATATTTTTGTCGGACACTAGTTCAAGCTTCCTTTTTTTATCAAACCAAGATCATTGCACTTCGCCCAAGGTATCGTAACTCGCCTTTATTTTGTTGTGACTCCTCGTCAAGTTTTTAATCCATCACCGTAGAATATTTTTGTCGGGCACTAGTTCAAGCTTCTTTTTTTTATCAAACCGAGATCATATGCATTCACGCCATTCCTTTACTCTCGAACAACCGACAAATGCAATTAGTTTCTCTTGACTCATTAAAATGAACGAGTAAAGGTTTTAAATACATTTTTTTTCCCTTTCCCACTAGAATGTCTTATTCAATGTAAAACTCTGAAATACCATTCACTACCGGTCCAACAGTCAAATTGCACCCAATCGTTCGGGCTACTTGCTCTCGGAATTGGTTGCATTTCGTAACTGTGTATGCTTGCTAAAATTGGTCCTCAAAAATATAATATATTAGAAATTTAGAATAGATGTTCCACAAAAGTGACAACGTCCGAAAATGTTCAATGAACATCTTGGACATTCCTTTAGAGAGCCAAGGTGCCTGCTTTCTCAGGCGGAATATTTTTGGCAATTCTCCATCACCGGGTCCAAGAAGAATAAAATACTTGATACCACAGATGATGGTCACATGTCCCGTCAGCTATATTAGGAATGTGGCATGTCAACCCACACGCGGAGATTTTTTGAAAAAAGACTGACTTTTGGGGTCTTTTTTTCGTCATATTATATGAATTTTTTGGAACTTTGGCATATATTTTTATAATATTTTAATTCATTTCTTCGACAAACGATGTGATGTAAAAATCTGACCCAAACGTAGGAAAAATTAATAAAAAGTAATCAGAAAAACCGTGTCGAAAAGTCGCTAAATAGTTAAGGCAAATGTGGCCCAAGCCTGTCTAGATTGAACTATATTAGACTCTATTTATTCCCTTTTCCAGGCTTTCTCAATGTATGGGGAGGCAAACACATCTAGTTTTGCATCGAGTATCATAGAGACCATTGTGAGTACGGATAAGCATGGACGGGATTCGTCCGGTTTTATAATAATTTAATAACCAAACCACTACCTACGGATTATAAATTTGGAGAACCAAACCAACCAATAAAATTCATGGAACCAAACCATTAAATACGGTTCAGTTTTGGTTTTGAACCACGGTTCTCTTGAAATTGAGATACATCTTCATAAACAATTTAAAGTACTTAAAAATTACATACATAAGTTAACCCATAGCTATATTAAAGTAAGTTCGGTAAAAAATCACCATAACTCACTAACAGTAGCCAACTAAAAAAGAGTATAGTATAAGTGAAGAAATAGGGCCAAGTAATAAAGCACTAGATTCGAAAATTAATTAACGAGCAAAAAGATTAGGAAATCAATTGACTAAGTCCACGCCGTGCATATTTACTATATTTAAATCATAGGAATAAGTTACCATATATAGAAATTTAGGGGAATGATCTTGGAAGTGAATGAATAGGGTGGTGGAGTGAAGCAGTATTAGCAAAGTAGTAATTGAATAAGGGAAAAAAAAGTTCATTCTGTGTAACTTACATGAAAAATTATATCTATATAAATATTATACGGATTGGATCGGTTTGGAACCGGAACCGCCAACGTAAATCTACAGACCAAACAATTTATCACGGTTTTTAATTTTTTAAAACCGGAACCAAACCATATTACAAGAAAACCGAACCAAACCCTTTGATTTGGATTGGTTTGGACTGGAATCACGGTTTGATGATTATTTTGCACACCCCTAATTGTAAGAGGCAAATCTGTAGTTCTGTGGAGCACTGGATTCTTTGTTTAATGAAATAGTTTGATTGTTGATTGGCTGTGGAGTAGGTTTTCATCCTTAGTAAACCAAACCACATAAATATGTCTCTCTTGTGTGTTTTGTTATTTCTCTCTGTATTTATAATTTCTTTTTTCCAATCGAGAAACAAGTTTTATGAAAAATTCTTTGTCAGGTTGTAGAGATGGACGAGGAGAGGACATAATTGGCTGTAGTATTAGCCACTCTATTACAAATACTACGTCAAACAAAATTAAATAAACATGAGAAACATGTGTATTTTGCATGCAGAGCCAACTCTGAGCTAAAGCTCGAGGTGCAGCAACTTTAAGCCCCCAAAAATTTACCAATATAGGACCGGACCTACTACTTCAGCACCTTTTATAATAGTCCAACAAAAAAGAGCCTCATCTTTAATTTTCACTTTAAACCCCTGAAAAGTTAGAGCCAGCTCTGTTTACATATTATTCTTCCTTCATGTGTTGATTTTAATGTCAAGCAGTACGAAATTTTTATTTGAAGATTTATAATAGTGGGACATTACGTTAATCTTGCGAGGTGCATATAATAACTCAAGAAATAGCCCCATATTAAGTATTGAACAACTAAATCAAACCCAATACAGAATAACTCAAGAAATAGCCCCATATTTTTAATCAGTACGCATTATCACTAGGTCTTAGGAATTCGGTTCCCAGCAAATCAATCTCTGTTTGGTGGATTTCTAGGTTTTCTCCGCCATAGGCTCTAAAGCCACACTAATTGATTAGCCCTGGGTCCGTCAGACGGAGGTGCATATAATTTCTCCCGTGCTATTGCATCTATTCAACCTTCATTTTGGCCATTTGGTGTTTGGTCTATGTTAAATTCGGGGGCTCTACTATCCAACAGAGACGGGGCAGGCGCTACTAACCCTTTTATCAAATCGTCCTTTCTGCAATCAACGGTTTAGATTTGCGGATGAACACTTATCGGCGAGAATGTATTTTTATCTTAACCATTGATTGTCGAGATGAATGGCTCGAATAAGTTAGCAGAGCCTGCCATCACTGAGGGACAACAAAGTCCCACGTTTGTCTCTCTGTTTGTGTGCTTTGGCTTGTGCCCATGCTTTCCTTTCTTCTACTTATTTCTCTTCGACTTGCTGCTTTATCAACTCTTCCTAGTATGTCTTTATATAGGCTACAAAACTCGTGATTAAGAAATCGATAAAAATTATGAAAATATGATTTAAAAAAAAAAAAGGAAATCTAGACTAACTAGGATACTTGAATAATTACCAAGACAAAAATGGGAAATATGATAGTAACATAATATTTATCTTATACACTGCAGAACAACTTTTTATGAGGAGAGCCGTAAGTCATTAGTCTGTTAGAAAATAGAAAATATTCACAAAACCAATCATATATCGTTACCGCCAATTACTAGAAAGAAAACAAGATCTGCCATATATGAAGCCAATAAAGCATCTTTCATATTGCATTAAATTTTGATAAAAGTATTACTCCCCCGTCCCTTTTTAAATTTGTTGCTTCGTAAATCCAACTTATTAATGAAATATTATTACTACTTATTTCATATCAACTTTTAGTCTTTTACCCTGCCTTTACACCTTTCATATCAATTTTTACCTCCACTTTTCAAAATTATCACTCACTTTTTATCCATTAACTCTTTACTCATTTACTTTTTAAAGCATAAAACAATAATTCTATAAATTTTTAACCATTACCTTAATTTTACACACTTTTTAAGAAACAACCCAAAAAAGAATACTCAACAATTGAAAACCATTGAAAAGGGACAGAGGGAGTAGAGATTTTTTCTTAGGGTGAGTTTCCGAATAGATTTTATCAAAATCTGATAAAATCAAGCCTTTGATTTTATCCATTCGTGAGGAGAGTTGATAAAATCTTAGATATAAAATCCATTCGGAAACTCACCCTTAGGATTCTAAAGTTTTGAAGTAACAACTGAGGAAAAACCATGCCATGATAAACCAATTAAGAGCAACAAAATAACACCATGCTAACAACTTTCCTACTTCCCAACCAAAAAATTTCCTTTCTATCACCCAACTGTTACAAAAAAAAAAAAAAAAAAAAATCCAATTTCTATAACTTTGTTGAGTTGTTCAATGGAATACCCTCGGTCCACCCCAAAATAAAACAACTACTATAACTTTGTTGAGTTTTATACCAGGTTTGAATTATTCTAGCAGAGTTCAGACAAGTGCCACAAACTCAAAATCCAACATATGCATGAAACATAACAGGGTCATGCACATACACCAGAGATTTTACCACAGTAATCAACAACCATCTGCTAAACTACGTTTCCAGAATATAGGTTCCCTCAAAGTCAATATGCCTCCCATGTCTATCAGCTTTTTAAGTCTCATAGTCATAGGCACAAACATCGTTTGCCTCCCGTGTCTATCAGCCTTTTAAGTCTCACAGTGATAAGCACAAACATCGTTTGAGATGTTAACAATACTGAATACAGATCAGTTCTCATCGTGCTCGTCTGTGGACAACATTGTCTGGTATGGAAACAATATCGAACAAAAATTACTACAAAGACAATTCGTAGACCGTGGACTCTAAATTCTCGATTCCCCAAACACAGTCAACAACTACTTTGAACTATCAATCTTAGTCATCAGTGGCAAAAGAACAACACATTGTCAATGATCAAACGTACCTTGCCAGCCTTTTCTGCGTTCTTGTATTGGAGCGGATCTATTCTACGCCTTCTTCAGTGTACCCGAGCACCAACCCAATGGCATCTGCAAAACACAATAATCCCCACACAATAGAAGCAATAGATTCATCCAGTTATGCAGGTATTAAAATGTGCTACAGAACACAACATGAGAAGGTTGTCAACTTCACTCATAGAAAATTCAAATTAAAAAAATTCCAATCAATATTTCTCCCGACAAAGAAATACTAACCACCAGATAACAAACATCTAGAAAAAGCTTTACAATATCTTGTTGCTCATCAAAGATTCTTTTTAAAAAAAAAAAAAACACAGTATTTTAAGGTTGTTCATCTAGCGGCAAGTTGACCAAAAAGATTCTTCTCTTCCCATCTATACATATTTCTCAAGTTGCAAGGACAAGTTCCATATCAGAAAATAGAGTAACCATCGTCGCTTTCAGCCGCAAAAAGCTCACTTAGTTGTTCATCTGTCCATTCGGGAATCCAGGCTTTTGATATCAGTGTCTGTCTTTGCTTCTGAGTTCCATTTATTCTCAGAATTTCTTGATCATTCTGGCTCTCAGCCAGCTTTGTCACAGAGCTACTGTGTTGGAGGCTACTCGGTTCCACAAATTCCAAACCCCTTTGGTATTCATCAATGCGATCTATTCTGGCTGTCTTCTTCATGATTTCTAGAGCCCCTAGAGTACCATTTTGATCTCCAGAGTGTCCAATCAGTTGAGTTTGATTTTCTTCCTCAGTAAGTTCATCAATTTGAGCAGGAGTTTTCACATTACCATATTGCCTGACATCGTCCATGATACCTTCAATTCTGTCCGACTCCTGGGAGATGACTTTGGGAACATTACCTGTGTCCTCACCACCTTCCGGCAAAGAGAGATGGCATTGTTCAGCATATATCCTAAACATTTAATGTCAACGAACAGCATAAAAAAAAAATACTGAAGCAAAAAGCACCCGTCAGAAACCTCTACAAAGAACAACAGGTTTGATTGCAGATAAAGGGCAACTTAGTCTTATCAGAGGTCCACTGTCCTTTGAGATGACCTGTAACAAGAAAACATCATAGCAGAAATGGCACAAAGAACTTACTGAGAGCATTTCTGGAAATAGAAAATAACCAGACACCAGCTGTCACATCAATTGTCACCCGCAAATATGTTTGCCTATGATTTCTACCATCACACATGCTTGTAGACATTGGACTCTTCTGGGAGCTTGGAACTAATAGTCCATGGGAGGTGAGATTATTATAAAGTTCGTTGTTCAAAATCCCAAATAGTGATGGAGGCCAAGGTTCTAAGCTTCATATCTCGTAACTAGGATGAAAAATTTACAGATTGTTTGTAATGGAAGTTAGGTTGTACACAGTATTTGCACATGTATCTCAGTATGTAACATGAACGACTGGCTTGGCAAGATCACCCGCCACCGTGTCTAAAAGCCGAAGGTGAATGGTGAGAAGGTGCCAACCAAAAGAAGAGACTGAGCTAGATATCTGATTTGATGTCAAACGTAATGGGTGGCTATTATAGAAGGTAATACTGGAAATTTCAAATGCAATGTCCTTTTTGGTTTGGACAAAAACATATATATTGAACTAGTACTTTCTTATGAAATTCATGAGCACAACCAAGGAAAACATTAGACCTGGAATATAGAAAATGAATAATGGGAACTGATATAAGAATGTCTGGTCCGCCTTGTTTCTTACCTGCTAGCATAAATAATTGCATCATCATTATACTCCTTCAAAATCAAATGGATCCATTTGCCATTCTGCTTGGCTAAATTCAGTAAATATCATTCCATTTACCACATCCCTTGTCCTCATCTTTCTACTATTGCTCGTATGAAACATTAAGAGGTGCACTCAAAAAGCTAATTGTGATCCAAAATGAGAAGGAGTACCCCATGGGCCCCACGAGCTATCGTAAGTGATCGAGAATATTAATTTATCATGTCATTATCTAACAAAAACAAACGGAGCCTTATGTTCCAATCAATTAGGGTCGGCTACATGAATCTTTTGTTTCCATTGAGCTTTGTCAAGGCCTACGCTGCTACATGATTACTTAAACCTAGTATACTCATATCCTTGCGCACTACTGTAGCTAATGTCAACTTGGGTCTTCCTCTCCACGTAATGTTACTACCCAAATCTATCCTAACAACTTTAACTACTGCAGGAATCTTCTCAGAAACAATCCAAACAGTATGAGCAATTAGCACTTTCAGGAATCTTCTCAGAAAAGTCACTCTGAAACATCATAAACCAAAAAAGACTGTCTTGCCCCAACCAAAATGAATCCCCAGTTTGAAAAAATGAACATCCTAAACAAAGAAGGGTTCTAACCCACAATAAAATTATCTGAAAATGAAAAGCACACTGCATGGAAGCCTTTTCTATTCCATATCTCAAGCGTAAAAGTAAATTGGAGCTGGACATTTTTTTTCTTCCAAAAAGCACTACATATTAAGTTGGCACAGGAAAACTAACTGAAAACCGGAAAGAAACGAAGCAAATGATAATATGTGGCTAGCAACCTATGTTGACAATGGAAGCGATGTGGGTGAATATTGAATAGTGAGAGACGTACCTTGACCACATTGTTTACTGTTATGTTAAGATAATGTGCAGATCGACAAGGGACAAATACAACCACCTGAAAATATCATCTCTTGTTAATAGCCTAGTTAAATTATAATAGCATGAACTATAAGGGCCTGTATAACTGGATTAGTAAGGAAGGAAAATATAATAATCCCATAGGATACGTAAATCTCATCTGACAAATAGTAAGGCCCTAAGGGATTCAATAATACCACACATCCCATTGTACATCCTAATTTGGGAGATTGTTATACGACAGATGTTAATCCTGACTCCAAAGGTTCCCACAAACCGCGGGATACATGTACCTTGGATTTATAGGCCAAACCCAAGCTTTATCTGAACAAATAAACGGGGCCTAAGTTCACCCGCAAAACGACAATAAATTTAAGAATCTAGAGCAATTCATATAGGTACACCTTTTGAAGAATCAAAACAGAGCCAACTGAAATGTGCTTTCCTAACTCAACGTCATCAAGAACTTTATGATGTATGCTAGCACCAATTGTACCCGTAGGATCCTAATGACAAAAAAAAAAAAATGGGATCAATTCCAGATATAAACATGACATTTAAACTATATCCTTAATATAGCCACAGTTATACCTTCAGAGTCACAATTAGATCACCAAGGCCATTTGGTGTGCATGTTTTGATGATAGCAACAACCTGGTCACACAACACTCGCATAATCTCTAATTACAAAGTGATTAATATTAACGTATTTAACAAGATTTGCAGGATACACCACCATATGTAGACTTTACATATCTATTTAGACAGGCAATTGCAACAATTTTTTTTTGGTTCATAATACCTGATCAATTCTGTCAACACTCCGGCATTTCTTAATAGAGTTCAAAGGCACAGTAGAAGGCCAACCATCCACAGTTTCTGGAAGGGGGAAAAAAAAAAAAAAAACGCAAACACAATTCAGCAACCTATGAAATCATTACGACATTACCAAATGTCAAAATCAATAAAAAAGAAGAAATACCAAATAAGCTTGCTTCTACCTTGGTGACCCAGAAATTCTAGGGCGGAAAGCCAAGGGTTGTGATTGAAGTCATCATCATCTTCTGCGTCTTCCACCGCCCTCCTGATATACTCCTGGGTAGTGACTGGAGTATCATCAGTGCCAGCAGCAGCAGGAGGGTTTTTATCTGCGAGAGCCTTACGGAGCATGGCGGCCTGAACGGCACCCGCGGGGCCCGGAATAATGGGAGGGTTTTGCTGTGACAGTGAGGGTTTGTGATTGTAGTCGTCGATTTCCTGTTGTTGTTGGTGGTGGTGTTGGGCTTGGCGTTTGCAAGGGCGGAGGAGAGAGTGGAGGTCTGAGTCGTCCAGGTCTAAGGCTTCCCAAGGCTCCATTTCAGTCGAAATTTCGGGTGGGGACTGGGGAGGCAAGGCAAGCAAGCGTGGGCGGGAAGTGAACACTTTATTTCCGGGTGCAAATTTGTTTCCGAAAAAAGCGTGGATCTTCGGAGCACGTTGCTTTTCTGGTAAACATCGATCACTCTGTTTGGTTGAAAGTTTTGAGAAGAAATTTTAGAAAATATTTTTGAGATAGTGTTTGGATTAGTTTTTAAAAAAAGTAATAATTAGATAGAAGTATAATAATCGGAGAGAGATAGAGACATAAATGAGAATAATGATTGGAGAGAGGGGTATGAGTAGAGAGAGAAATGTGATTAATGATTGGAGAGATGAGAAATAGGGAAAAAATCTTCTTGGAAATTTTTTTGAAAATGTGAAATGAACAGAGTGAACACATCATTTTGTAATGAACTTCATTACTTTTTGATAAGCATGCCATTAATTTAATTTGTTCACCCTCATCAGGCGCGAGGGTGAACAAATTTGCACTCCTTATTTCCACACGAAGTGTAGTGAAGTATAAGTTAATTGAACATGCACCGTTGGCGAGCGATTCTTTCAATGGAGTAGGGCTGGAAAAAAAAACAAAACAAAACAAAGAACTGAACCGGAAAATCGAGCCGAATCGGGTTTTTTTTACTTTTGATAAGCATGCCATTAATTTAATTTGTTCACCCTCATCAGGCACGAGAGTGAACAAATTTGCACTCCTTATTTTCCACACGAAGTGTAGTGAAGTATAAGTTAATTGAACATGCACCGTTGGTGCGAGCGATTCTTTCGATGGAGTAGGGCTGGAAAAACAAAAAAAAACAAAACAAAACAAAGAACTGAATCGAAAACTGAGCCGAATCGGGTTTTTTTTTTTCGGTTTTTCAGTAGACCGGTCCGGTTCTCAGTTCTAAGAATCTCCAAATTTTAATTGAGATTTTAAATCCGGTTTGAACCAAACCGGTTTTATATATATTAAATACTACTATTATTACTCAAGAAGGAGAGGGTGGGAATCGAACCCAGCCCACACGCGTGGATGTCATTGCATTTACCCACTTGGCTTGGCTGGCCAAGCGCTTGGGTCTAAGGCAGGAAATAATAATAGTTATTACTTAGTAACTTATGACATGTTGTAACTTGCAACCCATAAGAAACAAGCTTCCAATTTTCCCACTCTTTATATATATACACATCGTTTCTGTTCGCTGGGTTTGCTGCCTTACTTTTATTGTTTCAATTGATTGCTGCCTTATGGAGGTTTTAGGTCTAAGATCTGAAATGGAATATGCCTATATATACACCGATCTCTTGATTCTCTTTTCTCTCTCTCCCCCACGAATCAACCCGACTCAATCTCTGAACCAGACCGAACCAGAACCGAATTGAACCGAACCGAGCCGAGGTCTAGATAATCGATTTCGGTTCAGTGATGCTCCTGAACCGACTTTTTTTCGGTTCACTCAACTATGGCCATAAACCGGACCGAAGCGAACCGATTTCAACCCTACCATGGAGTGCCAGGAATGACCCTGGTTTGGTTATGTGTCATTAGTTTGGGTGGTTAGGTAATTTTGACAGGATATCGTATTGCCCTTAGTAGATATCTACGTACCCATTTGGATAGTGAAAATCTCGCCAATCAAAAATTTCCATTTCTTTACTTGTCTCGTCATTTCTCTCCAAAATGCTTAATCCAAATGAAGGATTTGGCTACAAATTAACTATAACCTTTCTTTTTTTTTTTTTTTCTTTTTTTTTCCATTTCTCATGAAATTTCTCCATCCAAGGGGGTTTTGTTCAGATTTTATAGTATTTATTTCAGTCGTTGTGAAAGATTTGATAAGAAACTATGGTGATTCATGAGGTTTGTGATTTACTAAAACCCTTCTTTTTAATTTACTGAAACTAGATGGATTTAATTTTTTTTTCCCCGTAATTGTTTTTGTTCAGATTATTTCCACTCCATGTGAAATTTGATAATAAAATATAAGTGATTTTTTTTTTAACAGCAAATGGAGTGATTATGGGTGTTGCAGTTTACTGAAACTTGATAAATTTTATTGTTATTTATGATTGTTTTTGTGCGGATTGTAAGGCCTTTATTCCAGTTTTTTTTTTTTGTGAGGTTTGATAAGAAAATGGGGTTGCACGTAGAGAACGAAAAATAGAATGAACCTTTGAAGAAAATAGAGGAATGGTTTAAAAAGTTGGTCAGATGAGAATACAAGAATAGACAATTTGATAAGGTAGAAAAAATGTGACAGCCCACCTTGGTGGGGATGTTATGTTGGGTAAAATACCCGAACAGTAGTAGATTCGAAGAATATAATTCCATTGATTTACATAAACGAAAACAAAATTACAAACTGTATTGAAACGTATAAACACAGATTACAATATAATTGAAATAACATGAACAACAACCCGAACGAAAATGAAACGACCCGAGTCCTATGAACCATAGTCTCCTTAAAGAAGATTCATCACCTACCGTGGGTGTTGTTATACTTTGCCGGTGTCTTTCTCCTTGGATAAAACGGCTAGAACCATACACCACTGGAACACCACCATCGGTTGCTTTGCGAATTGACTTGCGTCTGCCTCTCTCTCTCTCTCTCTCTCTCAACAATTATCTGGTAGAGTATTTTTGGAGCACGAAAAGCCTGGGTAGAAACAAAGGCAGATGCTGCCCTTATATAGTGATGAACCCAAAATATTGACACGTGGCAATGCCTATATCGCAAATTGTTAGTCCTTTACTGTTCTTAATTAGATATTGATGTCATTTTTTTAGTAATTCACTTTAAATTATTAATTTGCAGGAAGAAGGTGATAATAGCTTATATCTCAGTCTTCGGATTCAACAAGTGCAACGCGGAATTTTACTTGATGTGAAATTGTGAGATGAAAAGTGGATTAGAAGGCCTTGCTTAGAGTATCCTCATCAGCCTCAACAAATTTTGGACCAAATTTAACCACAAAAACACCTTTTACAATTTAGCAAGTCACTTTATCAAAAACTCAAAAAATCAGACTCTCTATCCAAACTTTACTTTATTAAACTATTCCCCTCAAATCTATAAAAAAAAAAAAAAAAATCTCCCTAAAAGGCTAAAATGTTCCCTCGGTGCAGTGAGTGGACCCCCCCCCCCCCCCCCCCCCCCTAGTCATTTCAATGTTCTCCCCCAACAAAGACTAGCCATGTGTTCAACCCCACCCCCCTCCCTCTCTCTCTTCTGCCCATTTCTGACGCATCCGAAAGAAAATAAAAAATAAAAAAAGGCTAACCCATGAACAGTGACTCGTTGGGGAAGTAAAGACATTGTAGCAATTATATTTTGACCCAAGGAAGTGGCGAGGCTGATTTTCTTGCAGTTCTTGCACTTCTACTCGGTAGTTTAGCTTCAAAGCCAAAGTAGCAATCCTGATGAGGATGCTTAGGTGTACACTCAACAAGGCCTTATAAAAGAAAAAGAAGGATTTGCTTATGGAAGAGATTTCATGCAACAAGCGAAGCAGCAGCACCGCAGCTGGGCATCACCGAGTTACCACTGCCGTGGTGCGGGAGCAAGAGAAGGAGAATACGGCTAGAGCAAAGGCAATAGTCACGAGGTTATTATTATTGTTATGGATTTCAATCGTAAGATTATTGGTATGTTTTTACCCATGAGCGGTTAAACACTTAAACTAGGGTTGAGGATGAAATCCCGTAAATACTATTAATTGATTTTATGTATACGATTTTTCTTACATGCGTTTATCGTTTATTGTTCTCAACTCCATAATTAATATGCATGAACTTTGGATATGGATTCAATCATTATGAATGGGTTTTTTCCATGATTTAAAGTCATCATATTAATCGAATTGCTTGGTTTATTAAAAGCGCGATATTTAAGTATGGGGTATCCACTGTGATTTGTTCTCGCGGATACAATGGATGATTTTGGCTTAAACTTTGAAGTAGAGTGAGAACATATTTTTTGTCATAAATAAAAAAGTGCTTATAATTATATTTTCCACAGTGATAAGATTAGCTTCTAAATCATTGTGTAGAAATCAAAGAAAAATCATTGCATAAGATTAATTGATAAATGTTTATGGGTGTGGATTCCGAAACCTTAGTTATTTTCTCAACCGTTAGTCTCCATTATTTTTGCGTGCTAGTTTAATTATTTGTTTTGTCACTATTTTACTTTATTTTTAGTTTTCCAATCAAACACAACTTTTGGGAACTAGGTTAGGGTTTAATCAATCCAAGTTCATTTAGCTTTCCTATTAAAAAGTCGCAAGTCCCTGTGGGTTCGACCTTGCACTTGCATAACTATACTATCAAACCGATTCGTGTGCTTGCGAGTACTTTAAAATTTCACAACATATAGGTGAAGAAGGAGCCTTCTCCTTCAATACGGAATTGAATAGGGGAGCCTACCCAATCAATAGGGCAATTCAAATCTGCAATAGAATTCTATAACTTGTAACTTCCAACTTCGTGGGTCCTTTCAATTGCCTAGAGAGACCCTCTGAATGCCCCATTTCATTCACACCGAAATTTCAAGAAATTTCCAACACTCCCCCCCGAATGAAATTGATAGGCATACTGACACAGAGTACAAAACTGACACAAGAGAGAGGCAACAGATAATTCCTATATAGGATAGGTAACTTTTGGCATTGAACCTTCCTTTTTGACAACTTATCGAGTTTACTGGAAGACCAGTGTGCAGTCCTGCTTTGAACTGTTTCGCCGTTTGTGTAAACCGAGACAACAGACGTCACACAAGACTTCTCCTGATGTAGTTCAGTTCTCACTATTGGGTTTATTTCGGCCATGACACCCTCTTCCTGGTTCTGCAAGTATTTTCTCCAGAATTTTACCTCAAATCTCAAAGAAGCGGCCCCACTTCATACTTACATAGGTTACCTTCTTATAAAGGGTATTCTGCTATACCCCGCTTGGCATCTTCGATGCATAGGAGTCATTAAAAGCAACGCTTAACCTTTTCCACTTTACAGGCTTCACTGTTCTATATCATAGAAATGGGCAAGAGATCAAATCTCCTTAGTGATCTTTCTCTATTACATGCAAAAGGTAGTCTGATTGAACCTAAATCTTGGGATCTCCAATTAGCCAAGTTGGCTACCCCAACGATAACTATAAGCGTAATGGCTTCAATCCCATTCCTCTTGATGCTATCTCAACTTGCTGTCGGGATAACCCTTTGGTTAGCGGATCTGTAATATTGTCCTTTGACCTCACGTAGTCAATCGTGATAACCCCACTTAAGAGCAGTTGTTGAATGGTATTATGTCTATGACGTATATGTTTGGACTTACCATTGTGCACAACACTCAATGCCCTACCAATCACAGCTTGACTGTTGCAATGGATACTAATAGCTGGCATTGGTTTCGACCATCTTGGAATATCTTCCAAAAATTGGCATAGCCACTCGGCCTTTTTTGTTGCCTTATCTAAATCAATAAATTCAGATTCCATCGTAGATCGTGCTATACACGTCTATTTCAAAGATTTCTAAGCAATAGCTACACCATCAAGCGTAAAGACATATCCACTTGTGGATTTCAAGTCCTCCATATCTGATATCCAATTCGTAGCACAATACCCTTCTAGTACTGCCGGATATCTAGAGTAGTGCAACCCCAGATCATAAGTATATCTCAAATAATGTAGTTCACTGACTATTGTCTTTCAGTGATCATGTTCTGGATTATTCTTGTATCTGCCCAGCCTGCTAACTGAGTTTGTTATATCAGGCCTTGTACAACTCATCAAGTATATGAGGCTCCCAATTATTCGAGAATACTCTAATTGGGATACCCCTTTCTCCCATTCTTGGATAAATGGATGCTTTGTCCACGGAAGTTTTTGCGATGCCTGTATCAGACTGGTTAAATTTCTCAAGAATTTTATCAATATAGTGTGTCTGAGACAACAGAAGTCCGTCAGATGTTCTGGTGATCATAACACCCAATATCACATCTGCAAGGCCTATATCTTTTATGTCAAACTTAGGGTTCAACATATTCTTGGTAGATCAAATGATCCTGTCATTACTACTGCCATCATTTAGGTGCTTACTTTAGACCATACAGAGATCTAACAAGCCATGTTCCCGGGGGTCCTTTATTTCTTGGCTAGCTATCGAGCGGAATCTGAGTACTGTTGGGAAAAATACGATACAAACGGCAAATTCCAAAGAACAATTTCAGTTGAAATGGCAAATTCCAAAGAACAATTTCAATTGAAAATACAAAATGAATTATACATTACAAATATGAAGTATTGAAATACCATACGCGAAAATCAAATCAAATTGAGTCATGTGTTAGACACAGTTTCCTTAAGACAAATTCGCCGCTTACCGAGGCTGTTGTAGAAATTCGTTAGCGTCTATGTCCTAGGATAAAATGGTAAACCACAAGCCGCCGGAACACCTATCCGTCGACTACATTGGCGAATGAACTACGTCTGTCTCTCTCTCACATAAGAATCGAATTTCAAAGATATGACATAGAATACAAATTTCTGGTGTAGGAGGCAATTTAGGCTTGTAAATAGGCAATGTTCAGAACTCCAGTTTTTTCTCTTACTGGCAAATTTAAATGCCAATTAAACTTCTAAGAGTAAAAAAAATCAAACCATACTTGTAAACTGACATCAATTTCCACCTTTGATTTCATTCAATAATGAATTTTGTGACCCTATCTAATAATCAAACACAAAATAACTCAAACCACACCCTCTGTAATTATCACACGACAATCAGAGGGAGCAAAAATTGGAGATTGGCTTAGGGGTAAATATACATGTGTGTGGGCATATATTGAGATAGAGGGAGAGGGAGAGGGAGAGGGAGAGAGAGACCTTTTTGCCGGAATTGTCGACGAAGAAAAGTCGATAATCAAGGAATTCGGGTAGGCCCTCTTCCTTGATCTGAACATCAGGCTTGTAAAGAGCAGTGCAAGTGAAAAGCCTCTTCTTGGGCACCAATCTGCTGCTGTTGAAGCAAAGACTTAGAACCTGAGACCTTCGCAATGATCCTCTGGAGAGTAAGGATGTGGTGGCGGTGGTTGATGCTACATTGGCTATCACTCTACCGGCCGCCGCCATTCTTGTGATCCTTTTTTGGAACTCTCTTCGACTCAGAGAGACTGGTAGAGAGAGAGAAGGGAGAATCAGCAAGTGTAACAGCAGCCACAGAGAAAATTTCACTCTACACCCGTGGATCACGTTGGAGTCATGGGCCCATCCGAACTTACTTCAAGTTTTTTAGGAGGATTTATTTCGGGCCGGTACAAAAAACAAATATTTATTACCACTAACTCCAATCATTTTTTTTTTTTAATTACCACTAACTCCATTAAGGTCAATCACTCTTTTTTGGGGCTTAGGCACTTAGGGTGAACTTTCCTATTTTAGAGTTTTAGTGGTTTAGGCACTTTCATAGGGTACCCTAGGATTTTAGGCACTTTCATAAGTTACCCTAGGGTTTAGGTTTAGGCACTTTCATAGGGTACCCAAGGGGTTATGTTTAGGGTGCACTTTCCTATTATAGGGTTTTTAGTGGTTTAGGCACTTTCATAGGTACCCTAGGATTTTAGGCACTTTAATAGGGTACCCTAGGATTTAGGTTTAGACACTTTTATAGGGTACCCCGGGATTTAGGTGGGGTGGGTAGAGAGAGGGAGAGAGATAGAGGAGACTGACGAATGGGGCTTGAATTTTGCGGAAAAGTTGCTGGGATGGCACATGGTGTCAGAAGACAGCACAAGCCTCCATTTTGGAGCGCGCTGTGCATTTTTCGGGAAAAAATGAGTGTGATGTAAACGGGCCTCCAAAACTGGTGTGGCCCGTCAATAGCTCTTTTTTAGGATAAGCACAGGCCAGTCCAGTTTTTTTGGCCCAGTCCACGCCCAACTCTATCTCCACCCCCATTACCCATCGTGCTCCCACCCCATAATTTCCAGCTCTCTCTCTTCCTCTCCACCTCACATGGCCAAAATCTCTCTCTTCAACTCCCAAATCATATGAAAGTGCCTAAACTTTAACACAATATCTCATATTCCAATTATTTATTCCTTTTCTGTTGAGGTGGATTCAACTAAACACGCATAAAACTCAAGGGAACCCCGACTATAGCGTGGAGAGGTAAAAAAAACGAACTTCTTTCATCGGGATAATAATTAAGCAAGACACACTTCTTGGCACAAGCAAGGAAAAATATTCACTTCAGACAGAGAATCAGGCCCAGCTCAGACGCTGTGTTAAAGTATCCCATTCAAAATCCATTAGCAATGAGTGGAGAAACTCCTCATCGTTATGTACTAGTTTTGGAGGCGATACTAATCTACTTTTAAGTTTAAAACGTGCTCTAACATTGTTAAGCCGAGAAAACTTCACAAGCATGTCCAGAACTCCAGTTTTTTCTCTTACTAGCAAATTTAAATGCCAATTAAACTTTTAAGAATCAAAAAAATCAAACCATACTTGTAAACTGACATCAATTTCCACCTTCGATTTCGTTCAATAAAGAATTTTGTGACCCTATCTAATAATCAAACACAAAATAACCCAAACCACGCCCTCTGTAATTAGCACATGACAATCAGAGGGAGCAAAAATTGGAGATTGGCTTAGGAGTAAATATACATGTGTGTGGGCATATATTGAGATAGAGGGAGAGGGAGACCTTTTTGCCGGAATTGTCGACGAAGTAAACTCGATAATCAAGGGTTTCGGGTAGGCCCTCTTCCTTGATCTGAACATCAGGCTTGTAAAGAGCAGTGCAAGTGAAAAGCCTCTTCTTGGGCACCAATCTGCCGCTGTTGAAGCAAAGACTTAGAACCTGAGACCTTTGCAATGATCCTCTAGAGAGTAAGGATGTGGTGGCGGTGGTTGATGCTACAGTAGCTATCACTCTACCGGCCGCCGCCATTCTTGTGATCCTTTTTTGGAACTCTCTTCGACTCAGAGAGACTGGTAGATAGAGAGAGGGGAGAATCAGTAAGTGTAACAGCAGCCACAGAGAAAATTTCACTCTACACCCGTGGATCACGTTGGAGTCATGGGCCCATCCGAACTTACTTCAAGTTTATTAGGAGGATTTATTACGGGCCGGTACAAAAAACAAATTTTTTTTACCACAAACTCCAATCATTTTTTTAATTACCACTAACTCCATTAAGGTCAATCACTCTTTTTTGGGGCTTAGGCACTTAGGGTGCACTTTCCTATTTTAGAGTTTTAGTGGTTTAGGCACTTTCATAGGGTACCCTAGGATTTTAGGCACTTTCGTAAGTTAACATAGGGTTTAGGTTTAGCAACTTTCATAGGGTACCCTATGGGTTAGGTTTAGGGTGCACTTTCCTATTATAGGGTTTTTAGTGGTTTAGGCACTTTCGTAGGGTACCCTAGGGTTTAGGTTTAGACACTTTTATAGGGTATCCCGGGATTTAGGTGGGGTGGGTAGAGAGAGAGAGAGAGAAAGAGAGAGGAGACTGACGAATGGGGCATGAATTTTGCAGAAAAGTTGCTGGGACGGCACATGGTGTCAGAAGACAGCACAAGCCTCCATTTTGGAGCGCGCTGTGCATTTTTCGGAAAAAAATGAGTGTGATGTAAACGGACCTCCAAAACTGGTGCGGCCCGTCAATAGCTCTTTTTTAGGATAAGTACAAGCCGGTCTAGCTTTTTTGGCCCAGCCCACGCCCAACTATATCTCCACCCCCATTACCCATCGTTCTCCCACCCCATAATTTCCAGCTCCCTCTCTTTCTCTCCACCTCACATGGCCAAAATCTCTCTCTTCAACTCCCAAATCATATGAAAGTGCCTAAACTTTAACACAATATCTCATCTTCCAACTCTTTATTCCTTTTCTATTGAGGTGGATTCAACTAAACACGCATAAAACTCAAGGTAACCCCGACTATCGCGTGGAGAGGTAAAAAAACGAACTTCTTTCATCGGGATAATAATTAAGCAAGACACACTTCTTGGCACAAACAAGGAAAAATATTCACTTCAGACAGAGAATCAGGCCCAGCTCAGACGTTGTGTTAAAGTATCCCATTCAAAATCCATTAACAGTGAGTGGAGAGACTCCTCATCGTTATGTACTAGTTTTGGAGGCGATACAAATCTACTTTTAAGTTTAAAACGTGCTCTGACATTGTTCAGCCGAGAAAACTTCACAAGCATGTCCAGAACTCCAGTTTTTTCTCTTACTGGCAAATTTAAATGCCAATTAAACTTTTAAGAATCAAAAAAATCAAACCATACTTGTAAACTGACATCAATTTCCACCTTTGATTTCGTTCAATAAAGAATTTTGTGACCCTATCTAATAATCAAACACAAAAAACCCAGACCACACCCTCTGTAATTATCACATGACAATCAGAGGGGGCAAAAATTGGAGATTGGCTTAGGGGTAAATATACATGTGTGTGGGCATATATTGAGATAGAGGGAGAGGGAGAGGGAGGCCTTTTTGCCGGAATTGTCAACGAAGAAAACTCGATAATCAAGGGTTTCGGGTAGGCCCTCTTCCTTGATCTGAACATCAGGCTTGTAAAGAGCAGTGCAAGTGAAAAGCCTCTTCTTGGGCACCAATCTGCTGCTGTTGAAGCAAAGACTTAGAACCTGAGACCTTCGCAATGATCCTCTGGAGAGTAAGGATGTGGTGGCGGTGGTTGATGCTACATTGGCTATCACTCTACCGGCCGCCGCCATTCTTGTGATCCTTTTTTGGAAATCTCTTCAACTCAGAGAGATTGGTTGAGAGAGAGAGGGGAGAATCAGCAAGTGTAATAGCAGCCACAGAGAAAATTTCACTCTACACCCGTGGATCACGTTGGAGTCATGGGCCCATCCGAACTTACTTCAAGCTTTTTAGGAGGATTTATTACGGGCCGGTACAAAAAACA
Organism: Vaccinium darrowii; assembly: GCA_020921065.1. Taxonomy (NCBI): domain Eukaryota; kingdom Viridiplantae; phylum Streptophyta; class Magnoliopsida; order Ericales; family Ericaceae; genus Vaccinium; species Vaccinium darrowii. The sequence continues at coordinate 27,996,298 of CM037158.1, read as the reverse complement.
AATATTTATTACCACTAACTCCAATCATTTTTTTTAGTTACCACTAACTCCATTAAGGTCAATCACTCTTTTTTGGGGCTTAGGCACTTAGGGTGCACTTTCCTATTTTAGAGTTTTAGTGGTTTAGGCACTTTCATAGGGTACCCTAGGATTTTAGGCACTTTCATAAGTTACCATAGGGTTTAGGTTTAGGCAATTTCATAGGGTACCCTATGGGTTAGGATTAGGGTGCACTTTTCTATTATAGGGTTTTTAGTGGTTTAGGCACTTTCATAGGGTACCCTTGGGTTTAGGTTTAGACACTTTTATAGGGTATCCCGGGATTTAGGTGGGGTGGGTAGAGAGAGAGAGAGAGAGAGATAGAGAGAGAAAGAGAGAGGAGGCTGACGAATGGGGCTTGAATTTTGCAGAAAAGTTGCTGGGACGGCACATGGTGTCAGAAGACAGCACAAGCCTCCATTTTGGAGCGCGCTGTACATTTTCCGGGAAAAAATGAGTGTGATGTAAACGGGCCTCCAAAACTGGTGCAACCCGTCAATAGCTCTTTTTTAGGATAAGTACAAGCCGGTCCAGCTTTTTTGGCCCAGCCCACGCCCAACTCTATCTACACCCCCATTACCCATCGTTCTCCCACCCCATAATTTTCAGCTCTCTCTCTTTCTCTCCACCTCACATGGCCAAAATCTCTCTCTTCAACACCCAAATCATATGAAAGTGCCTAAACATTAACACAATATCTCATCTTCCAATTCTTTATTCCTTTTCTATTGAGGTGGATTCAACTAAACACGCATAAAACTCAAGGGAACCCCGACTATCGCGTGGAGAGGTAAAAAAACGAACTTCTTTCATCGGGATAATAATTAAGCAAGAAACACTTCTTGGCACAAACAAGGAAAAATATTCACTTCAGACAGAGAATCTGGCCCAGCTCAGACACTGTGTTAAAGTATCCCATTCAAAATCCATTAGCAGTGAGTGGAGAGACTCCTCAACGTTATGTACTAGTTTTGGAGGCGATACAAATTTACTTTTAAGTTTAAAACGTGCTCTAACATTGTTCAGCCGAGAAAACTTCACAAGCATGTCCAGAACTCCAGTTTTTTCTCTTACTGGCAAATTTAAATGCCAATTAAACTTCTAAGAATTAAAAAAATCAAACCATACTTGTAAACTGACATCAATTTCCACCTTTGATTTCGTTCAATAAAGAATTTTGTGACCCTATCAAATAATCAAACACAAAATAACCCAAACCACACCCTCTGTAATTATCACATGACAATCAGAGGGAGCAAAAATTGGAGATTGGCTTAGGGGTAAATATACATGTGTGTGGGCATATATTGAGATAGAGGGAGAGGGAGAGGGAGAGGGAGAGGAAGACCTTTTTGCCGGAATTGTCGAAGAAGAAAACTCGATAATCAAGGAATTCGGGTAGGCCCTCTTCCTTGATCTAAGCATCAGGCTTGTAAAGAGCAGTGCAAGTGAAAAGCCTCTTCTTGGGCACCAATCTGCTGCTGTTGAAGCAAAGACTTAGAACCTGAGACCTTCGCAATGATCCTCTAGAGAGTAAGAATGTGGTGGCGGTGGTTGATGCTACAGTGGCTATCACTCTACCGGCCGCCGCCATTCTTGTGATCCTTTTTTGGAACTCTCTTCGACTCAGAGAGACTGGTAGAGAGAGAGAGAGAGAGGGGAGAATCAGCAAGTGTAACAGCAGCCACACAAAAAATTACACTCTACACCCGTGGATCACGTTGGAGTCATGGGCCCATCCGAACTTACTTCAAGTTTTTTAGGAGGATTTATTACAGGCCGGTACAAAAAACAAATATTTATTACCACTAACTCCAATCATTTTTTTAAATTACCACTAACTCCATTAAGGTCAATCACTCTTTTTTGGGGCTTAGGCAGTTAGGGTGCACTTTCCTATTTTAGAGTTTTAGTGGTTTAGGCACTTTCATAGGGTACCCTAGGATTTTAGGCACTTTCATAAGTTACCCTAGGGTTTAGGTTTAGGCACTTTCATAGGGTACCCTAGGGGTTAGGTTTAGGGTGCACTTTCCTATTATAGGGTTTTTAGTGGTTTAGGCACTTTCATAGGGTACCCTAGGCTTTAGGTTTAGACACTTTTATAGGGTACCCCGGGATTTAGGGTGGGTGGGTAGAGAGAGAGAGAGAGAGAGAGAGAGAGAGAGAGAGAGAGAGAGAGAGAGAGAGGAGACTGACGAATGGAGCTTGAATTTTGCGGAAAAGTTGCTGGGACGGCACATGGTGTCAGAAGATAGCACAAGCCTCCATTTTGGAGCGCGCTGTGCATTTTTCGGAAAAAAATGAGTGTGATGTAAACGGGCGCGGCCCGTCAATAGCTCTTTTTTAATTTAAGTACAGGCCGGTCCAGTTTTTTTGGCCCAGTCCACGCCCAACTCTACCTCCACCCCGATTACCCATCGTGCTCCCACCCCATAATTTTCAGCTCTCTCTCTTTCACTCCGCCTCACAAAGCCAAAATCTCTTTCTTCAACTCCCAAATCATATGAAAGAGGCTAAACTTTAACACAATATCTCATCTTCCAATTCTTTATTCCTTTTCTATTGAGGTGGATTCAGCTAAAAATGCATAAAACTCAAGGGAACCCCGACTATTGCGTGGAGAGGTAAAAAAACGAACTTCTTTCATCGGGTTAATAATTAAGCAAGACATTTCTTGGCACAAACAAGGAAAAATATTCACTTCAGACAGAGAATCAGGCCCAGCTCAGACGCTGTGTTAAAGTATCCCATTCAAAATCCATTAGCAGTGAGTGGAGAGACTCCTCATCGTTATGTACTAGTTTTGGAGGCGATACTAATCTACTTTTAAGTTTAAAACGTGCTCTAACATTGTTCAGCCGAGAAAACTTCACAAGCATGTCCAGAACTCCAGTTTTTTCTCTTACTGGCAAATTTAAATGCCAATTAAACTTCTAAGAATCAAAAAAATCAAACCATACTTGTAAACTGACATCAATTTCCACCTTTGATTTCGTTCAATAAAGAATTTTGTGACCCTATCTAATAATCAAACACAAAATAACCCAAACCACACTCTCTGTAATTATCACATGACAATCAGAGGGAGCAAAAATTGGAGATTGGCTTAGGGGTAAATATACATGTGTGTGGGCATATATTGAGATAGAGGGAGAGGGAGAGGGAGAGGGAGACCTTTTTGCCGGAATTGTCGACGAAGAAAATTCGATAATCAAGGGTTTCGGGTAGGCCCTATTCCTTGATCTGAACATCAGGCTTGTAAAGAGCAGTGCAAGTGAAAAGCCTCTTCTTGGGCACCAATTTGCTGCTGTTGAAGCAAAGACTTAGAACCTGAGACCTTCGCAATGATCCTCTAGAGAGTAAGGATGTGGTGGCGGTGGTTGATGCTACAGTGGCTATCACTCTACCGGCCGCCGCCATTCTTGTGATCCTTTATTACGGGCCGGTACAAAAAAAAATATTTATTACCACTAACTCCAATCATTTTTTTTAATTACCACTAACTCCATTAAGGTCAATCACTCTTTTTTGGGGCTTAGGCACTTAGGGTGCACTTTCCTATTTTAGAGTTTTAGTGGTTTAGGCACTTTCATAGGGTACCCTAGGATTTTAGGCACTTTCATAAGTTACCCTAGGGTTTAGGTTTAGGCACTTTCATAGGGTACCCTAGGGGTTAGGTTTAGGGTGCACTTTCCTATTATAGGGTTTTTAGTGGTTTATGCACTTTCTTAGGTACCCTAGGATTTTAGGCACTTTCATAGGGTACCCTAGGCTTTAGGTTTAGACACTTTTATAGGGTACCCCGGGATTTAGGTGGGGTGGGTAGAGAGAGAGAGAGAGAGAGAGAGAGAGAGAGAGAGAGAGACTGACGAATATGGCTTGAAGTTTGCGGAAAAGTTGCTGGGACGGCACAAGGTGTCAGAAGATAGCACAAGCTTCCATTTTGGAGCGCGCTGTGCGTTTTCCGGAAAAAAATGAGTGTGATGTAAACGGGCCTCCAAAACTGGTGCGGCCCGTCAATAACTCTTTTTTAAGATAAGTACAGGCCGGTCCAGTTTTTTTGGCCTTGTCCATGCCAAACTCTATCTCCACCCCCATTACCCATCGTGCTCCCACCCCATAATTTCCAGCTCTCTCTCTTTCTCTCCACCTCACATGGCCAAAATCTCTCTCTTCAACTCCCAGATCATATGAAAGTGGCTAAACTTTAACACAATATCTCATCTTCCAATTCTTTATTCATTTTCTGTTGAGGTGGATTCAACTTAACACACATAAAACTCAATGGAACCCCGACTATCGCGTGGAGAGGTAAAAAAATGAACTTTTTTCATCGGGATAATAATTAAGCAAGACACACTTCTTGGCACAAACAAGGAAAAATATTCACTTCAGACAGAGAATCAGGCCCAGCTCAGACGCTGTGTTAAAGTATCCCATTCAAAATCCATTAGCAGTGAGTGGAGAGACTCCTCATCGTTATGTACTAGTTTTGGAGGCGATACAAATTTACTTTTAAGTTTAAAACGTGCTCTAACATTGTTCAGCCGAGAAAACTTCACAAGCATGTCCAGAACTCCAGTTTTTTCTCTTACTGGCAAATTTAAATGCCAATTAAACTTCTAAGAATCAAAAAAATCAAACCATACTTGTAAACTGACATCAATTTCCACCTTTGATTTCGTTCAATAAAGAATTTTGTGACTGATAAGCACACAAATATGTAAATATTAGTGGGCTTTAGTCCTCGAGTTTTATCTTTTTATTATGTTTATTATTAATTTTTATAAGATATTGTGCATAAGGTGTGTTTTGAGTATTTCAGGAGAAAACGGTGTAAAAATGGTGCATCTAATGCTGCTGGGAACATGCATGATCAATGATCGCGTCGCACCGGATCATTGTCATGTCACATGGGAAAAAGAAGAAAAAGAAAGCTGGCAAAGAAAAATAAAATAAGAAAACAAAAAAAGGAAAGAAAGGCAAGTAGATTGATTTTTTAATCAATCAGTGGATGGGCGGCTGGGAAATTGCAAATATCGCGGAGTCCGGATGATATCTTGTTTTGCCCCACGAAACACATGCCAAACACATAAATTACAAGAGTTATACCGTTTTACTCCCGGTATTAAAATAAGAAAGTTGACTGTTCCGGCACTCCAATCGGACACCGTTTTGAACATCAGTCGAGAGCGTCGCGGACCAAGTCAGTGCCAAGTGCCCCATAAGTGATCATTTGCCATTTCTCTTTCTTTAACTTTTCCTTAGTTTTTTTATTCTTTTTCTTTTCCTTTGTCTGCCTATATAATGCATGAGGGTTGTGTAACGAAGGGAGACATCTTTTAGAAAAAAAACCAGTAGTCTTTCTTTCATTCTCTCCACCAAAAATACTCTTTTTTCTTTGTCCTCTCTTTTGTTTCTCCTGTTTTCTTTCTGTTCTTTAGTTTCCAAGTCAGAGAGCCAAGAGCTCACCTCTTATACTGTAATTCAGTTCAAGTTTATATTGTACTGTAATAAATTTGTAGTTTCTAAATTCTTGTTTTTAATTTCATCTTTAATTTCTTTGTGATTTTAATTCTTAGTTTAAATTCGCTTAATCAAAAGATTGAGGTTTGGTTGTGAGAGTTCGCAAACTTACTGGCTGTTTCTCACACCGGATCCGAATCTAAGATTAGTCTTATTTGTGGAAACCTTTGAGATTGAAAGGAGGACACCTTTGGTCTACCCTCCTGTACACATCTCCTCGGTACACTCTTAAGACCGATCTTTTTAATCACTTAAATAAGCCGTAATGTTTAGTTTATTTTTTAGCTTTTCCTTGGCGAGTTCTTCGTCAACGGAGAAGTAGTCATAGACTTGGCCTAGGGTGATCACCATCTAATGGCCTAAGTGGATTCGTGATTCTCACACTCGAGCAACAAAGTTTGTTTGTGTTTAATACGGGCTTGCAACTATCGATTTAAAACTCAAGATTGTTATGTTTTTTATTATGCGTCGACAATGGCTTTGGCACGCATAATGCTTAAATCGATGTCATTTTGAGGGTTTAACAAATTTCTGATCAAGCCTTGATTAAACCAAACACTGAAAAAAATAAAAGAATAATTGGATTACCTTCCAGTTGAGCATAAATTTACCTTATGACTCAACCGTGTAAATTGTGAGAATCATGGGTTTATTTAGGTTATAGGCAGTGTGATCCTTGGCCCGAGCCTTTTAATTAAATTTTAATCAAATCTTTACTTTTCATTTTCAAGCTGAAATTGCAACCACAAATAAATCAAACCAAGAAAGTTAGTTTGCCGCTTTAAGGCTAAAAACCCTCATTTGCGAGTCAACCATCACGCTCAGCGCATTCGGTCTCTGTGGATTCGACCCGGTCTTACTGGTTATCTTGCTACGCGATACCTAGCCCTACGCTTGGGGCGACACCTTTTGCAATACAATCTAAGGTCGCAAGCAAGTTTTGGCGCCGTTGCCGGGGACCCAATGGTCCGCTCCGCGTGAGTTTGCCTCGCGCCACGCCACTGTGAGTATCCCGTTCATTGGTACATATCGCTTAGTTTACTTTCGTTTAACAAGTATAGTTCTAAGAGCGGATACCTCTAACCATACAGTTGATTGTTTAAATTGAGGTTTAACGAAGCTCGAGGAAGTATATTAGTTTTTAAATTTCTGTCCTACATTTAACGAGGTGGCGGACTAGCCCCTCGGAACTGTTCGTGGTGAGGCGGTTAAATAACCCCTCCAGTCTGTTAGTTGGTAGTGTATGCACGGGCAGCGTGGTTACTTTCGTGACCCTCATAATCGTCGTTTAGTTAGTATTGACACCCCTCTTGTGGACACAATGGGCGATCGAGAGGAACCACCAGTACCTCCTCCACCACAAGTGTTGTCCATGAGGCAGTGTCTTAACCCCACACACCATGTTCCACCATCACCCATTGTTCATCCCACACCCACCGCCGAGAATGCTGTTTACACGATTAGGCCCAACACAATTCCCATGTTGCCGGCTTTTTATGGGATGAAGTCCCAATGCCCTTACGATCACGTGAGGGATTTTTTGGATCTGGTGAACACACTCGTTACGGTCCCGGCTCAACTTGAGTCCGCACGAATGAAATTATTTCCATTTTCTCTCAAGGACCATGCACGTACTTGGTTGTCAACTTTAAAACCGCAGTCCATCACCTCGTGGGAAGAAATGCACGATGAATTTCTCAAAAAGTATTATCCTGTGCATAAAACGGTTGAGATGAAAAAGCGTGTCTCCAACTTTGCCGAGAAACCAAATGAACCATTTTTCTCTCTATGGGATAGATTTAAAAATCTTTTGGCTGCTGTCCCACATCATGGTTTTTCGATAAAGGACAAGATGCAATTCTTCTACGAGGGCATTTCGCAAGGGACTCGGCAATTCATTGACACCATGTGTAATGGTGAATTTTTAAACTGGAGTCCGCAACAGTGTTATGATTTTCTCGAGCAACTCGCCGAAAACAACCAGTCGTGGGATTATACGGATCCCTCGGACAAGACCTATGAATCGGCGAGTGCGAATGTGGGTGCGAATCACGGTTCGGGTGAGAGAGGGAAGTATGTGCTAAAAGAACAGGATGATCTTAATTTTAAGCTTTCTCAACTCACTAAAAAGTTGGAAAATTTGGAACTAAAAAGTGTAAAGGAATGTGTGCTGTGCGTGACTCAAGGGCATTCAACTGATGATTGCCCGACATTGCCGGGTTTGAAGGAAATCCTTCATGGTGGGGTAGCGGAACAAGCGGAGGTCAATGCCGTTGGTCAACGGTATGACCCTTTTTCAAACACCTATAACCCCGGAACCAAGGACCATCCTAATTTCGGTTGGGGGGGGACCAATCAAGGGCAAGCTCAAAGGCCACCCCTGGCCTATAACCAAGGTTTTCGACCACCCCAAGGTCAAAACCAAAGCCAAGGTCAAGTCCGGTACCCTCAAAATCAGCAACACCATGGGCAAAATTTCTATCATACGCCTCCTCAAAAGCGCTCATTGGAAGACACTGTGCAATTTTTCATTCAAAGTCAAACGGTGACCAATGAGCAAAATGCTCATGCGTTGAAAGAAATCCAGGGTCAAGTGACTCAGTTAACCACGTCCATGGGACAGCTTCAACAAGAGAAGGGAAAGTTCCCATCTCAACCACAAGCAAACCCCCAGGGAGTCCATTTGGCAAGCACCACGTCGGGCCAAGACCCGAATAACTTCGAGCAAGCCAAGTCGATTTCTGTCTTGAGGAGTGGTAAGGAGATTGATAAGACTATCCCTCCGAAACCTACTCCTCCTGTGGTCCCTACCCCTCCCGTGGTTCTTCCTACTCCGGTTGTTGTTGAGCAACCCTCTTCGAGTGGTCCGGTTGTGCCACCTAAGGTCGTGGAGCAAGAGTCTCCCGTTTGTCCGTTTCCGGCACCTTATCCCCAAAGGTTGAAAGTGCCGGCCAAGCCTTCTTTGAACAACGGTGTGTATGAGGTTCTAGAGCAAGTTAAGATAAACATCCCTCTTTTGGATGCCATTAGAACCATACCCTCCTATGCCAAATTTCTTAAGGACTTATGCACTGTTAAACGCAAGTTAAATGTCCAAAAGAAAGTTTTTCTAACTGAACAAGTGAGTTCTATTATCCAAACCAACATAGCCCCTAAGTACAAAGACCCCGGTTGTCCTACTATTTCCATTGTCATAGGGGGTAGGAGAGTTGAGAGAGCTTTGCTTGATTTGGGTGCGAGTGTGAATTTGCTTCCGTTTTCAGTATATGAGGAATTAGGCTTAGGTGAGATGAAACCCACGAGAGTGACACTTCAATTGGCGGATCGGAGTATCCGTATTCCTAAGGGTCTAGTGGAGGATGTCTTAGTCCAAGTGGACAACTTTGTCTACCCTGTGGATTTTGTGGTTCTAGACACGTGTCCCGTCGCCAATACTTCACAGGCACAAACACCCGTCATTCTCGGACGTCCCTTCTTGGCGACTTCTGATGCGGTTATTCATTGTCGTAATGGGTTGTTGAACATGACGTTCGGGAACATGAAAATGGCGGTTAATGTTTTCAATATCGGGTCCCAAATGGGGGACGATGATGATGTTCATGAGGTGAGTTTAATTGACACATTGGTCCAGGAGCACGTGGACACTATTCTTTACAAAGATCCACTTGAGGTTTGTCTTACCGCCAATGAGGTGTCGTTCTTAGATTCACCGGAGGTTGCGTATTTGTGTTCTTTGTTAGAAGTGGAGGATGTTTGGGGGACGGACACATGGTACCCTAAGTTTGAAGGTTTGCCGCCCATCGAGAGCAAAACTCTTCCGTCTAGTGTCCAACCACCCAAGCTTGAGTTAAAAACCCTCCCCGACACTTTGAAGTATGCCTTCCTTGGTATTAGCGAAACCTTCCCCGTAGTGATTTCCTCTTCCCTAGAGGCACACCAAGAGTCCGGTTTGTTAGCGGTTTTGAAACGGCACACAAAGGCCATCGGTTGGTCCATTGCCGATATTCACGGGATTGATCCCTCGGTTTGCACACACCACATCTATCTTGAAGAAGATGTGAAGCCGTCTCGCCAACCACAACGTCGCTTGAACCCTATCATGAAAGACGTGGTTCGGGCGGAGGTCTTAAAGTTGTTGGATGTGGGGATCATCTACCCCATCGCCGATAGTAAGTGGGTGAGTCCCATCCAAGTTGTCCCTAAGAAGTCAGGGATCACGGTGGTCAAAAATTCCAATGATGAGTTGGTACCTCAAAGGGTGACCACCGGATGGAGAGTGTGCATTGATTACCGCAAGTTGAACGCGGGCACGCGTAAGGACCACTTCCCTCTCCCCTTCATAGATCAAATCTTGGAGAGGGTAGCCGGTCATGCTTTCTATTGTTTTCTCGACGGGTACTCCGTGTATAATCAAATCGAGGTCGCTCTTGAGGATCAAGAGAAGACCACTTTCACGTGTCCTTTCGGTACTTTTGCGTATAAGCGCATGCCTTTTGGCTTATGCAACGCGCCCGGAACCTTTTCAAAGTGCATGATGGGCATTTTCAGTGACATGGTGGAGAAAATTGTCGAAGTCTTCATGGATGACTTCTCGGTGTTTGGGGACTCCTTTGAGTCATGCTTAGAGAATCTTGAACGAGTGTTGGAAAGGTGTGAGGAGAAGCATCTTATTCTGAATTGGGAGAAGTGTCATTTCATGGTGACCCACGGGATTGTGTTGGGACACATTGTGTCCTCAAAAGGGATAGAGGTCGATAAAGCCAAAATTGATTTAATTGAGAACCTCCCTACCCCTAAGTGTGTGAAAGACATCCGGTCTTTTCTTGGGCACGCGGGTTTCTACCGCCGTTTCATCAAGGATTTTAGTGCCATCTCACGTCCCTTGTGTCACCTCCTCTCGAAAGACGCGCCATTTATTTGGACACCCGCATGTGAGGCGGCATTCTCTAAGTTGAAATCTAGTCTCACCACTCCCCCGATTGTGCGAGCTCCCGATTGGGACCTTCCGTTTGAGTTGATGTGTGACGCGAGTGATTACGCGATTGGCGCCGTCTTGGGCCAAAGGAGAGGGAAAGAGCCATGTGTCATTTCTTACGCGAGCAAAACGCTTAATGATGCTCAATTGAATTACTCCACCACGGAGAAAGAGTTGCTCGCGGTTGTCTTTGCTCTTGACAAGTTCCGGTCTTATTTGATCGGGTCTCCTATCGTGGTCTTCACGGACCATGCCGCGTTAAAATATCTAATGACTAAGCAAGATGCTAAAGCGCGGTTAATTAGGTGGGTCTTATTGCTTCAAGATTTCAACTTAATAATCAAGGATAAAAAAGGAGTTGAAAATGTGGTCGCGGATCATTTGTCTCGTCTCGAGTTTGAGGACCGTTCCTCGAATATTCCTATCGTTGACTCATTCCCGGATGAGCAATTGTTTGGTGTCTCATCTTGCCCGTGGTTCGCGGATATTGTGAACTACTTAGCCACGGGCCAACTTCCTACCGTTTGGACTCCGCAAGAGAGGCGGCGGTTCTTATTTGAGGTGAAAAGATTTTTCTTTGATGATCCTTATCTTTTTAAGTATTGTCCGGATCAACTCATCCGGCGTTGTGTGCCGGATGTGGATCAGCGGGGCGTCCTTTCCTTTTGCCACACCGAGGCATGTGGGGGACACTTCTCCGTCAAGAAAACCTCCGCAAAAATCCTCCAATGTGGGTTATATTGGCCAACGCTTTTCAAAGATGCTTTCGAATTTTGTAAAAAGTGTGAGAGGTGTCAACAATTGGGAGGAGTGACGAGAAGGAACATGATGCCCCTAACCAATGTTATTGTTGTTGAAGTCTTTGACTGTTGGGGCATCGATTTTATGGGGCCGTTTCCTATGTCTTTCGGGTATCTCTACATCCTTCTTGCGGTGGACTACGTGTCCAAGTGGGTTGAGGCGATCCCCACTCGTACGAATGACCACAAGGTGGTCGTTGAGTTCTTGAAGGAACATATCTTGGCTAGGTTTGGTACTCCGCGCGCGATCATTAGTGATCAAGGGACCCATTTTTGCAATAGGGCCTTTGAAACTTTAATGCGTAAGTACGGTATCACTCATAAGGTCTCTACGGCCTATCATCCACAAACCAATGGTCAAGCCGAGCTTGCTAATAGGGAAATTAAGCACATTCTTGAGAAAACGGTGAATCCTAATCGAAAGGATTGGTCTATTCGTTTGACCGATTCCCTGTGGGCCTATCGAACCGCTTATAAGACGGTGTTGGGGATGTCCCCTTACCGCTTGGTTTATGGGAAAGCGTGTCACTTGCCGGTTGAGCTTGAGCACAAGGCTTATTGGGCCCTCAAATCTTTAAATTATCGCATGCCCGAAGCCGGTGCGCATAGGAAGCTCCAAATCAATGAGCTTGAGGAGATTCGGAGAGATGCATATGAGAACACGGCCATTTACAAGGCTAAGGTTAAGGAATTTCACGATAAAAACATTCTAAGGAAGGAGTTTCATGTGAATCAAAAGGTGCTTTTATATAACTCTAGACTCCATCTTTTTCCTGGAAAATTGCGTTCACGGTGGGTTGGGCCGTATTTTGTGCATCAAGTGTATCCTCATGGGGCAATCGATGTTTTTAATCCAAAGGATGGTAAAATTTTCAAGGTGAACAGTCAAAGGTTAAAACCATTTTTGGAAAATTTTAATGCTGAGGAGGAGGTTGAGAAGTTGGTCGATCCGGTCTATTCGGACGACCCTCCGGTTTAAATTATTGTGTGATTCGCCCGTGGAGTCTTCGTGACTTCACTTTTCACGGGGAGCTAACGCCTACCTCTGGACTTAATTGTTTGGAGGGCCCGGCCCTTTGCTGCTGCTTGCATTGGGTTTCCCATCATTGACTTGGGTCTAGCTATTCACGCGGGCTAGAAAATAATGCGCGTGTTCCCAGCTCCGGTTAGAAGGGCCATTCTTTCATTGTACATATTGTAAATATTGCTCTTGTGGCGCCCAGATAACACGAGTTGGGCGGTTCTAATATCACTTCTCTTAGTAGGTAGTTGGCAATTAAGTCTTTTGTAGGGTGACCATGCTACCGTACCAGCCTTGGTAGTTTGGGTCTAACTTGGCGGCGAGTGCGGCATTTAGGAGCTCTAAGCACGAGTGCGACGAAATGTCGCGGTTGTAAGGCCTATAAAGTCATTGAGGACGATCCTGTACGACTAGCTGTGGTCCCAGAGAGGGGCCGAAGGAGGAAGCATTGCCAATGACGAAAGGAGCGAGCGATAGACAAAATCCTCATCATTGGTCGAGGTATTGGGTGGTTGACTTCCACCCCGTCGGTACATTTTTTTTTGTCCCTTCCCTTGTTTTTCATTTTCATATTGTCTTCGTGCTTTGAGGACATAGCACAATTTAAGTTGGGGGGAGGGATAAATATTATCTGTTTAAATTCTTTTCAATTTTTAGGTTGTTAATAATGAGGTTTTAATTAAAAAAAAATTGAAAAATACTCACCATATGCTCATTTTGTATCTAACTAGCAAGGGTTTTGTTTTTTAAAAAAAAAAAAGAAAAAAAATTGCTTAGCTTGACTCTGGTACATTTACATAAACATTTGTGAACAAATCAAGTTAAAATGTGTTTTTGAGTGAGTTTTGTCCATATCCCATTTCATTCCTCATTTTCCATTCCTAGTTAGGTGAATAAATCTCTTGTTCATGTCTAGGTGTGTTGGATATCTTATGTGCATTACATTGGAGTCTATGGCGTACTTAGGAAATGATTCAAGGCAATCTTTGCTATGAAACCACATATGAGTCACTTTGATCCTTATTTCGAACCAAGTCTGAGTCCCGTTCATTGTAAATCTTAGTAAACCGGATGTTTGGAGGAATGTTAAGGGAGTGTGTTGTGATATTCTAATGGAATTGGGGTTGATCTTAATGAAGTGGGGAGTTGGTGAGTTGAAAAGAAAAAAATTGGAAATCTTATGATATCTCTCCCCTACCAAAAGCCCCACAGATGTGTCTCCCACCTCTCCAAGTCCTAAAAGTTGACCCATCTCTCTCACACCACAAATGTTACCTCTTATGGCTTTAAGTTTGTACAAGAAAAAAAAAAAAACAAGAAAAAAAAAGAAAAAAGAAGTATGTTGTGAAAGAGCCAAAGAGGAATGAGAAGATAATTGATTATCATGTGTGAGGTTTGGTGAGACATCCGAGAACCAACAGTTTGGATGAGGAGGACGACAAGGGAAATGACGTGTGGTGTCGGTGGTTTAGTCTAGTATCTATCTAGCAATTTAGACATCTCTTGGGTAGTTAGAGTGTAGTGGTGGCCAATGGGTAAGTGATCCAAGCTAGCACAAGGCCATCACTCGATTTGTATTCCCATTTCCTTGTACCCAAGGTCATTATAAGCTAATAAAGCCCTTAGTTGATCTCTAGTGCGCCTCTACTCCATTATGATGCATTTTTGCTTATCTTGTGCATTTTAGTTCATGTACATGCTTGTTTCGCTCC